>VXAL01002053.1:48418-65626 GCA_013399475.1 Chauna torquata | reverse complement strand
TTGTTTGTTTGTTTTTCAGAAAGTGTAAATGGAAATTTTGAGCAGACCTTATTAATAGAGTGATGATAGATAATTTGTATCAAGAATGTGTTTAAAAACTGTTTCCGGGAATGCATAAAGTTCATGGATTTTACTCACATTTACTATTAATATTTCACCTTCTGCTTTCCTTGACATGTACCCTTTTGATTCATGGGGTGACATTAAATTTATAAATTAAAATTATTTAATTTACTTAAAGAAAGGGAAGAATTCATCCTTTTCATTCACTGGATTTTCATGGTCTTAACTTCATATATTATGCCTTTTAGAGCCACAATTTGAACTTACTCCTCTGTTCATTTAAGCTACCCCCAGGCTAATTAAGATCAGAAGAAGTTAGTGCCCATACTGAGAGGGTCAATTTTATAACCTTATTTTTATATCCTTGTTTATACACTTGGTAATTTTATAATTCTTTATAATACACGAAGATCTGCTTTCATTTTAGAAAAAAAAATCTAATTATATGCTTAAAAGTCTGAGAAGTCTTGAAAATATATACAATAAAGTTATCAGTGCCCAGACTTACATTGCTTTTGTCGTTGTTGTTGTTAAAAAGGAGTTTTCAAGAGGTCATTCAGACACCTACAAGCAAGTTTAATCCAAAAAGAAATTTTAAATAGTGATCCCTTGGAAATAGTTAACACACACACACACACACACACACACACACACACACACACACACACACACACCACAAACAAAAATAAAATTGTAGAAAATAAAGAAGATGGAAAAAAACCTCTAACATTTCAGTTTTACACTAAAAAGCATAAATATAATGAAAGATCAAAAACATGTGGACATATGGCTTATTTTAAGTTCATTTCTGAAAGCAAACCTTAATGTTAACAAATACTGTGTTGATATAAGTGAACCAAACTATCGTTAGTGCTTTGACTTAAAAATAATAATAATAATCAGAAAACAGATTTGAAAGTACTTATCAATACTTATCAATGTCACTACAGATCAAAGCTAGGAAACAGTCACTTTATTTTTTTTTTTTTAGGAATTCTAGCACTATCTAGAAAAATGGAAAGCTTAAAAAAAAAAGAGAGAGAGAGATACCCAGTCTTCTATTTTACCAGTCATTTCTTCCTGACAAAGTCCTGAAAAGTACTGCATTTCAGCCAGCAGAATGAAAATCTGGATACAGTGAAAAAAATAAATCAGAAATAACACAAAGACAACAGAACTGAGAGGTGCATGCTAGAAAAGCAAAGAAAGGAGGCGAGCACTTAACTACTGTAACAAACTAGCATATTTTCCAAATTTTCATCTGTTTATATAAAGGATGTGAACAGTTTTCTTCTAAGAAAGAAAGGAAGACAACTGGAAGCTTGCAATTTTATCACATGGAGTTTTTGCTTTGTTTTCTTTTCACCATTTTATGTGATATTATTTTATCTGTTTCTCATTTTGTCTACAGTTGAAAGGAGTTTTCATTGAGAAAAGACAGAACGGAGAATTAAACAAAATTTAATATATTAAATAAGTTGATATAGAAAAGTAGACTAATAAATTCAGTTTAGAATTAGGATTCATACTTTTTTTTTCATGTTTCATTTTTTTTTTCCCTCCATCCATACTTATTTGCTCAGTCCTGCAAGTACAAACTGCTTTACCAGCTATGATTTCTTAGCTTATAATTTGTTTAGACAACAGAACAAGAATTTTAATAACTGCATAGTCTGTGCAGTTTTGCTTCTTTACAGGATCTTGTATAAGGGTTATAGAATCATAGAATAACCTGAGTTGGAAGGGACCTACAGGGATCATCAAGCCCAACTCCCAGCTCCTCACTCCACCCAAAAATCAGACCACATGTCTGAAAGTGTTGTCCAAAAGCTTCTTGAAATCCGACAGACTCGGTGCCATGACCACTTCCCTGGGGAGCCTGTTCCAGTGCTCAACCCACCCTCTCAGTGAAGAACCTTTTCCTAATTTACAGCCTGAACCTCCCGATGCAGCTTCATGCCATTCCCTCAGGTCCTGTCGCTGTCACCAGAGAAAAGAGGTCAATGCCTACTCCTCCACTCCCCTCATGAGGAAACTGTAGGCCACCATGAGGCCTCCCCTCGATCTGCTTTTCTCAAGGCTGAACAAACCAAGAGACCTCAGCCACTCCTCATACATCTTCCCCTCTAGACCCTTCACCATCTTCGCAGCCCTCCTTTGGACCCTCTGTAATAGTTTTATGTCCTCCTTATACTGTGGCACCCCAAACTGCACACAGTGCTCAAGGTGAGGCCACACCAGCACAGAGCAGAGCAGGACAATCACTTCCCTCGACCAGCTAGCAACGTCATGCTAGCTTGATGTGCCTGGCTACCAGGGCACACTGTTGACACAGTAGCTTTGTCTTGATTTTTAGGGTTGCTTTGCCTTGATTTCAGTTCATGCTGTGGCAGGCATAGATGTCTTGACCCAGCAATTTTGAAGCACTTCTGTGCCAGGTGGTTCTGAGATACCTAGAAACAGCGCGCGTAAAGTTTTCCCCAGGATAATCCATATATTAACAAATTTACACCAGACTTTCATTTTGTTTAATAGAAAAGAAAGATTACCTTCAGTTATATAGGGAGTATCTGTGGTGGTTTTACCGAGCTAAACAGCAGAACTCAACCACAACTGCTCTCTCACTCCCCCTCCTCAAAGGAACAGGGGGAGAAAATATGATGGACAAGGGCTTAAGGGTTGAGATAAGGACAAGAAGGTTGCTCAATAATTACTGTCACAAAAACAGACTCAACATAGGGAGATTAATAGTTATTATACCTAATTATAACTAAGATTAATAGCTAGTTATTACTATCACTAGCAGACTAGAGCAGTGAGAAACTAAAAGCAAACTAAAAACACCTTCCCCCCATCCACCCTCTTTGACCTCCTCCCCCTGAGAGGCACAGGGGAACGGGGAATGGGGGCTGCGGTCAGTCCATATCGCTTTGTCTCCGCCTCTCCTTCATGGTCACTCTCTGCCCCTGCTCCAGCATGGGGTCCCTCCCACGAGATGCTGTCCTTCCCGAACGGATTCTGCGTGGCCTTCCAACAGGCTGCAGCTCTTCAAGAGCTGCTCCAACACGGGTCTGTACCATGGGGTCCATCCTTCAGGAGCAAACTGCTCCAGCATGGGTCCCCCACGGGTGGCAGCTCCCACCGGATCACCTGCTCCTGCGTGGGCTCCTCTCCATGGGCTGCAGCTCTGGCCTGGGGTCTGCTTCTGCGGGGGCTCTCCATGGGCTGCAGCCTCCTTCAGGCCACATCCACCTGCTATACTGTGGGCTCCTCCACGGGCTGCAGCATGGANGGGTCCCTTTTGGAGGTGGCTGGAGCTGGCTCTTCTCTGACATGGGGCAGCTTATGGAATCTTCTCACAGAAGCCACCCCTGTGGCCCCCCTGCTACCAAACCTTTACCACGTAAACCCCATACAGTATCATATACCTACTTTCAGTTATAACATAGGAATCAAGAATCACAATAATATAGGAATGAAGGACATGTAAACAAATTATTTAATTTCACCAAAATACACTAAGAAGAACTTTTTTTCATTCAATTTATCATAGATATATTAGCTTTGAAATTCAATATTTCCTAGTTTTGAGAAACATAATTAACATCAACAGAACAAATATTTGAGGGGGGAGGAGTTCTCTGACATTCAGGTCTGACTAATCTCAACATAAATATACTCACTTTAGGCAACTTTAAATCCATCTCCCAGGTATTGATGCAATTTGCTTCTTAAAGGTGTTTATAGAAACCACATACACAATTAAACTATTTGATTTGTAAACTTTTTTATCAATATCTACTTTGTGTTTCTTCTTGTTGATTTTTTTTTTTCTAGGGTGGGGACCAATAGTTTTGCAGTGTTAGTTTCAATATAAGTTAAACAGAGTATTACACTGATATATACAATGACAGCAATCATAAACACGGGAGTGCAAGTCTTAAAAGACACCATGCTCTTTCTGCCACTATAAAGTCTAAAAGTTTATTCGTCTAGAGTCTACATTTGCAGAGTTGCTATTTTGTGCATTTTTATTACCAAACATATTTATTAATATTTTAATATGGTATAATTTGACTTTCTCAAATACTTGTTAGTTTGATGAATTATTTGTGTCTCTCTGTATATGCCTTATTCAATTCTTTTTACATAAAAAGTATTGCGTTTTGATAATTCTAACAGAATAATCACTGAGGTCAGAAGGAACCTCCAGAGAGCAGTTGTCTAGTCCAATCTCCCTGCTCAGAGGAGGGTAAAGTAGAGCATATTGCTCATGGCTGTGTCCAGTCAGTTTTTAAATATCTACAATATCTCTACAAACCCTATGGGCAACGTATTCAAGTGTTCAACCATCCTAGCAGTAAAGATTTTTTTCCTTATATTTATATGGAATTTCCTGTATTTCAGTTTGGGTCTGTTAAGTCTTGTCCTGTCACTGGATACCACTGAGAAGAGTCTGTCTCTGTCTTACTTCCCCTGTATCAGGTATTTATACACATTGATAAGTTATCCCATAGCCTTCTCTTCTCCAGGCTACACAGCCCCAGCTCTCTCAGCCTCTCTTGGTATGACAGTTGCTCCATTCCCTTAACCTTCTTTATGTCCCTTCACTGGACTTTCTCCAGTATGTCCATGTCTCTTTTGCACTGGGGAGCCCAGAACAGATATGGCCTCACCACTGCTGAGCAGGGAGGAAGGATAACTTCTCTTGATGTGCTTGCAACACTTATCCAAAATGAAGGCCAGGATGCTGTACAACGGTACACTGCTGGCTCATGGTAAACTTAATGTCCGCGGGGACTCTCAGGTCCTTCTCTGCAGAGCTGCTTTCCAGTGAGTTTGCCCCCAGCCTGTGCTAGTGTATGGGGTTATTCCTCACCAGGTGCAGGACTTGGAAACGACCTTTGCTGAACTACATGAGGTTCCTATCATTCTATTCCTCCAGTCTATTGAGGTCCTTCTGAATGGCAGCACACCCGACAGTTCTGTCATCCACTCCTCCCAGTCTTGTACTATTTGCAGAATTGCTGAGGGTACACTCTGTCTCATCATCCAGGTTATAGAAGCAGAAGTTAAACAGTATTTGCCCCATTATTTACCCCTGGGGTACACCACTAGTGACTGACTTCCATCTGGACTTTGTGCAGCTGATCAGAAGCCTTTGAGCCCAGCAGTTTAGCCAGTTTTCAGTCTGTTCTCACTGTCCACTTACCCAGTCAGTACTTCATCATTTTGTCTTTGAGGATGTTACAGGAGACAGTATAGAAAGCCTTGCTAAACTCAAGGCAAGCAAAATCCACTGCTCTCTTCTCATCCACTGAGATAATCATCTCTTTGTAGAAAGCTAAAAGGCTGGTCAGGCACAATTTACCCTTCTCAAACTCATGCTGACTACTCCCAATCACGTTCTTGCCTTTTACATATTTGGAAATCATTTCCAGGATTATTTGCATCATCGTCTTCCCAGGCTGGTCTGCCTGTAGTTACCCAGATCTTCCTTTCTGCCCTTCTTGAACATACAGGTGTCATTTGTTTTCCTCCATTCCTCAGGAACCTCTCTCAAATACCATGACCTAGCAAAAATAACCAAGAGTGGCTTCACAATGACATCAGCCAGCTTTCTCTGTACTTGTGGGTGCATCTTGTCAGGTCACTTGCCTGTGTCCAATTTGTTTAAAAGTTCCCAGATCCTCCTTTACTGTGGCTGTCTTCACTGCTCCAGACTTTTCTATGGGTCTCAAGGGCCAGGGAGTCATAAAGGCCCTGGGATTCCTAAATCCTAACAGTAAAAATCAGGGTGAAGAAGGTAGAGTATCTCAGCCTTTTCTCTGCCACCAGGTCCCTCATCCCATTCAACAGTGGGACCACATGCTTGATATATCTGTAGAAGGCCTTCTTGTTGCCTTTCTTGTCTGTCACTGGCTTCAAATCCAGATGAGCTTTGGCTTTCCCAATCACGTCCTTGCATGCTCAAAGTCTGTATATTTCTTCTGCGTCATCTGACCCTGCTGCCACCTCTTGTATGCTGCTTTTTAATATGTGAGTTCTGTCAGGAGACCCTTGTTTATCTATGCAGACCTCCTTCTGCCTTCGCTTGACTTATTGCACATCAGGATGGATCCTTGTTGAGTTTGGAGGAGGCTATCCTTGAAAACAGACCAGCTGTCTTGGACCCCTGTTCTCTTCAGAAGAATCTCTCTTTGCATTCTTTCGAGCAGGTCCCTCAACTGGCTCATTGTCCATTCCCAGGCAGAGCTCCATGCATTCTCACAGTGTCTCACATAAATGTCGGTTTTGGTCCTTGCTATCTCAGCTTGTCCTTGCTAAAGAGCCTGTATCTATTGATTGCAGCACTCCAGTCATGTGAGCTCACAACACCTCTGTGATTTCTGTGAGACTGTAACCCTGCAGCTTCACACAGGTTTCTAATTCCTTCTGATTGTTCCATTTGCTGCATCTGTTAGTGTACAGGCCCTTGAAAGAGGCATCCAGTGATGCTGACTTCCCAGAAAAAGAGTGAGAGATTTCCGCAACTTATATTTATATTGTAGGCACATCCTTCTTTATGTGGATTCACCTGGGCTTGGCCATTTTCTGTCCTGTGTTTTTTATTTTGAGGTAATAGAAAGTACTCTTTCTTTGGAAATATGACAATGAAATTTATTGTGCAATTTTTAATTATTTATTTATTTATTTATTTATTTTTGTACTTAAAATGCAGGATGAACCTAAACACTGACTTAAAACTGGTGTAGAATTCAGAAGTATATGCAAAGACTTATTTTCATCTCATTACTCAAATGAATGAAGTGCCTTCATTGAGCATGCTGAAAACTGAATTACAGCAAATGCCTAGCAATTACCAAGGTCTTGTCTCAATGGAATGTTATACAGGGAGCTGTTAAGTTATACTTACTGTGCTATTGACAGATTTGGCTAACTGCTTACATTATGTTAAAGAAAAAGATGACTTTTCTTGATACATTTTAAGCTATTTCATGAATTAAAGCAGATCTTTTTCTAAATATACTAATGATCCTGGAAATATTTTTATGACATACTTTAACACTTTAATAATAGATTATTTTAAATAAGGCAGTCCATCTGATTCTGAATTCTACTTTTCTGCCCTCAGCAGCTTTCAAGACTCAAAAGAACGCAAAATCTTATATGTGCCGTTATGTATGTGATAATTACGATGCGAGAGAGGGGAGGGAATTATTTCTTTGCTTCTCAAGATGATGAGGAAGTTCCTATACGCAGCATTTTAATGCTTTCATAAGGTGATGTTTTCAGTCCACTATAATATTCCTTCATCCATGTCAAAACTAAACAAAATACAGTATTCTGATACAACAGAGACAGAAAAAGCTCTCTGAGATCTTATGACACCTAGAAAGAACTCCTGCAATAATGCCTAGATTTGTAACAAATACGATCTATTTGCTTGGTTTGTTATATTACTTGTGTACAATAATTTAGCCTTACATTTTTTTCTCCTATAGTGTATGAGATAGAGGTAGTATATTATTTGTATGTAAGCAAATATAAAAATATACTTTGTTTTATTTCCACAGTCAAATTATGGTTTTTTTTTTTATATAATCATATCAATATTAGAAGGGACTACTGTGAATACCTTCACCATAAGGATATTCAGGAACAAATGATTTTATACTTATTTATTATTAATAGATTTATTTCTGGTTCAGATATACTAAAATGTCAGGGAGTGAAACCCGACCAGATCTGGTTTGTTTTGGTATCATTTAAGATCTAATTTAAGATCTAATTTACCTGAGTAAATGTGAGTGACCTGCAAACCCACTTAAGAGTTTTTGTGCTCCAGAAGACTGTATTCTAAATATAATTAACTAATTACTTAGTTAATTAACAGCATGGCATAAAGACACTGGCTGGCATAAAGCTAGCCTCCAGTAAGGTCTTTTCTATTTGAAACACTGGAGAAGACAAGGTGTAGGAATATTTTATAGGTGTCAGTCCACATCCAGTTGTGCCTGTCAGCTTCAATCTTCTGTCAGGTATGCAGATCCTTAAAATACTTAATGCAGACTTTCTCACATCATGAGTACCCTGTGATGTGCCAAGGAACTTTCATTTCCTTGTGACACCTAAACATTACATTATCCTACTATTCCAGTGTTGTGGTTTAACCTGGTAGGCAGCTATGCACCACACAGCCGTTCGCTCACTCTTCCCCCACCCCCCAAACCAGTGGGATGGGGGAGAGAATCGTGCAAAAGGAAAAAAAAAAGCTCGTGGGTTGAAATAAAGACAGTTTAATAGGACAGAAAAGAAGGGGGAAATAATGATAATAGTAAAAGAATATACAAAGCAAGTGTACACAATGCAATGCACAATGCAATTGCTCACAGCCCGCTGACCGATGCCCAGCCTGTTCCCGAGCAGCGCCCCCCCCTTTGCCCCGGCCAGCCCCCCCAGTTTTATTGTTCAGCATGACATCATATGCTATGGAATATCCCTTTGGTCAGTTTGGGTCAGCTGTCCTGGTCCTGTCCCCTCCCAGCTTCTTGTGCACCCCCAGCCTCCTCGCTGGCAGGGCAATATGAGGAGCTGGAAAGGCCTTGGCTCTGTATAAACACTGCTCTGCAGCAACTGAAAACATCACCATTATCTTCATCAAAAAATCCAAAACACAGCATTGTGTGAACTCTACAAAGAGAACTTAACTCTATCCCAGCCAAAGCCATGACATCCAGATAAGAGAGAGCTGAACAATGAGGAACAAAAATGAACATAGCCAGCTTTGGAGGAAGAATATAATGTGGAACTTCAATTATCATGTCTGTGCCTTACCTTGCAAAAATAATTCAGGAGGTCTTACAATTATAAACATTTTAGAAAAGTATGCACCTAATCAATCCACTTGGACAGCAAATTGCACAAGAATATGCAAAAAAACTTTTTTATTTTTAAGGGGAAGGAGAGGAATAAGAGGAAGAAGGAAAAAAAGGAGAAGGAGAAGGAGAAGAAATTGAAAGCTAGTTAGAAGATTCTTGCCTGAGGTGTTTAATATACACACAAAATTTAAGTTGTGAACACCTCCAAGATACAAGCCTAGCACTTACAAACCAATACAGGTAAAAATATTCCTTTATAATAGGCTCTGTGACAATTAAACATCTCTATACTCAAAACTGTATGAAAGATTTCATTGTAACTCTATGATATCTTTAAATATCTGTTTGGAAAAAAAAGATGAATGAAACTGTCCAAAAGCAGTAAATTATCATTTTCTTAAAATGATCCAAGAAATAGCCTATGTATAATACAATTGTTATACAAGTGTTTCATTAGAAATTAGATTCACACCTCTGAGATACTTGTTGCTGACATGCATCTTCCAGAATATTTGACAAAATTTTAGGGGAACAAAGCTCAGACATACATTTTGAACAGTGTATCATACTGAGCAGAGGGAGAAATTCAAAAAAAAAAAAAAATGTTCATATGTTCATAGAGGAAATGTGAATTATGAAACCCAGAACTTCTGCATGAAATGAAATTGCACAGACAGTAGTTATGATTATTACCAAAATGTAGCCACCTTCAGTAATTTCTAAAATGTTTGATGCAAAGTTATTACAGAAAATCGCACCTGATACAAAGAAAAAAACTTTCAAGGAGTTAAATAAATAAATAAAAGATTACAAATAATAAATATGAACATAGGCATCGAAATTAAGAATTAGTTAGTATGTCTTGTACCTATAGAATTACTATGCAAACAAGGCAAAGGAACGATTCCAGCTGATAACATTCCCTTTTCTGAGAAAGTCTGAGTAGAAAATACCACATCTAGGTAAAAGGTGATGCACATTAAATCTATTTCTGAAAGGCTAATACAGCTCTAGTACCATAGTGATGTCTCATAGCAAAGTTCAATATGGGGAACAGGAGTACAAGAAATTCATAGTTCAGTTTCAGTTTAGACATAAAATGTGGTGTTAATGCCCATATGTAATTGACACTTTTACAAGACGATTAATCATCTTTTTCTGTGGAGGTAAATAAGTATTTCCTGAGAAAGATTCATCTTATTCTTAAATAAGCATTTATTTAAAGCAGATTAAACACACTCTGGTCGCAAGAGTCAACTTTTAGAGGTCTAAATTTAGGTGTTCCTAATTTCTAGTTCCACTACCACAATCCAAAATATCCAAAAAACCTGAAAAATTAGAGTGAGAATTTTATAATGGTTTCTGAAAAAGACTGTGGATGGATAGTCTGAGTTAAATTAACTCATACTGAGTTAAATTAAATTAAATTGCAGGATGTTACCAATGAAATAGGCTGATTGTAATAACAAACAATTAAGTTAGAACATGTGATTGCATAAAACATAACAAGACAGATGTAAACCAGCTGGGGAAACAAATCAGTAAGCACTGCAGAAAAGTCACTAAATCATGAGTACTTTATTCTATATATCAGTGATTATAATCGGTGGTTGTACACAGCAGAGACCTGATGTTAAATGAAATTGCCTAGCTGTCACGTAAAGTTGTCTTTTTCCTGGTTTTCTCACATCTCAAATGAATGTATACTTCAGATTAAAAGATAATTCGTTTTCTTGCAAAACAGAGAGAGACTGGGGGAAGTACTTTGCCATTCTGCCTGAGAATGTCAGGTAGCAATTGTAGGTTGCTGCTGAAATGAATGAACTTACAACAATGTTACTATAGTCCAGTGAACATCTGTAAGTCTAGAAAAGAACAGTTTTTGAACTTACTTTAACAGCATGCGTTTAGAAAACTTAGTAGCTTGTTTTTTAGCTTTGCTATTTTGTGACACTGTTGTGGTTTAACCCAGCAGGCAGCTATGCACCACACAGCTGTTCACTCACTCTTCCCCCACCCCCACAGTGGGATGGGGGAGAGAATCGTGCAAAAGGAAAAAAAAAAGCTCGTGGGTTGAAATAAAGACAGTTTAATAGGACAGAAAACAAGGGGAAAATAATGATAATAGTAAAAGAATATACAAAGCAAGTGTACACAATGCAATGCACAATGCAATTGCTCACCGCCCGCTGACCCATGCCCAGCCTGTTCCCGAGCAGCGGCCCCCCCTTTGCCCCGGCCAGCCCCCCCAGTTTTATTGTTCAGCATGACATCATATGCTATGGAATATCCCTTTGGTCAGTTTGGGTCAGCTGTCCTGGTCCTGTCCCCTCCCAGCTTCTTGTGCACCCCCAGCCTCCTCGCTGGCAGGGCAATACGAGGAGCTGGAAAGTCCTTGGCTCTGTACAAACACTGCTCTGCAGCAACTGAAAACATCACCATTATCTTCATCAAAAAATCCAAAACACAGCATTGTGTGAACCTCTACAAAGAGAATTTAACTCTATCCCAGCTAAAACCATGACAGACACATAGACACTCACACCAATATGTGTATAGGCTGTCTGTTAAAAAATGTGTTTGGGCTCTGAAAATATGTAGTTCTGTGACTCATACATTTGAGGAGGAGTTTTCTGAAGGCAGACATGTACAGAAGCTAGCCATATGCACCAGCAACCACCTAAGAGTAACTGCTGCGGTACTTAGCTGAAGCTAGTCAGCCCTTCCCCGTGGTGGAGTTTAAGCGCTGCCATACAAAAACAGCTACACATCCTTCAGTTATCTCAGAATGAAGGTGGAGTAGGCATTTACTGCCTGCAGGATACTTTCTAGTCATTGTGGTGTACAGTCCCACACAGAAAGGCTGTGAAGGAGGCTGAGCTGAAGTGTTCTTTTATGTCAAAGTCTTTGGGAAACTGTGTCACTGAACAGATGATAGCTATCATGCATCTTATTCCCAAAATAGCCAAAAAGGCTAAAACCTGTATTATTAGACATTTACTCACTCTTAAATAGCTAAACAAGTTACACTGGGTCATAGAGAGGACCCATAGCACAGCAAAGAGTTAAACTAAGATTGGCTGATCAGCAAGTTATAGACTAAGCCACTAGAACACTTCTTTATTTTTTTTTATTCCTGGCTTTAAAATGAAACCGTTCCTGGTTGCTCTCAAAGAAAAGATGCAGAAGAAGTACATACTGTCATGAATATTGCTTAGTTTTGGAGTAGAACTTTCTTGTGCTAGAAATGAATGTCTTTCATTTTTACTTACTTGATAAGTTTGATGAAAATGCATGTAAATACTTTCTTTTCCCACAGGCAAAACAGTCATAATAAGGTGTGCAGTATATTTTCATCTCATATATCTTATTAGAAATCTAGCAGGAAGAAAATGTGAAAGGCTAGTCATTCTAGGCTTTCATGCACCATTGATCAGATAAAACAGTAAGTCTGCAATGGTTACTTTTGTTATTTATGAAAACCTTATGAGGTTGTACAGCGCTGTGCTTTTCGGATGTCATTTTGGTTCATTGTACGCTAGTGTTCCAGAGTTGTTTAAATTAACCTAGAGCTACTTAAAGACAAGAAGAACCAGAGTATCATTATGATTAACCTTCTCTTCTTTCAAGTAAGTTCAGGCACATGGAAGCTGCTAGAGAACAAAGAACCAAGAATTCAAGCTCTGCTTTAAATTTCAAGGAATATTTTTGATTAAGTGGAACCTGAATTAATCAATTTTAGAAAAAATTAAAAATTAACTTGAAGCTTAATATAATCTTAAAGCATAAGGAAAGAAATGTCAAGTCTGAAACAAAAATGAAATATAACTGGTTTCAAATCAGCAAAGATTTTCCACTGTAACTCACTGAGCAGCTGATTTCACTGCTATCATTCAAAGGCTTTCTGTCATGGCAATTAAAATGAAATGCAGTATTTCCTGATTTCAAATCATTGCTTGTTGTGTGATTTTTGCCATAAATACCCCATATGTTGGAGCTCTAGGAAACATATAGTAGCGCTAGAAAAATTATGCTGCTTTTTTGATTTGTGGTCTTACTGGAGGTGGTGGGGATGGGGATGGACAGGCGATGGACATTCATGTTAGTTTTAACAGCTTGTTCTTTCATTTTTAGACCCCTTCTTATGGTGTGATAAAGTGTGATTTTGTTATAATTATGCTGTCTTATAACTCCAACTGTTCCATCTTGAAAGCTAATTTAAACTGCTATTTTTTTTTTTTCCCCATTATGCAAAATTCAAATATTTTCAAATATTCTGAAACACAGAATATTTACAGTCATGACAAAAGTTTACACTTGCTATTTCTAGAAATCAAACTTTAAGACTATCCTCTGGCTTTCACAAATTCTGTCAATATTGTTTGAGTAGTTTTCCTTTTTTCTCTTGAATCTCATTTAGTCTTTGTATAAACTGAATCCCGCTGCCTTTCAGTGGTTTATAGTTCATAAAAGCATACAGGGTTTTATATTGGTATTATGTCAGCATAACAGAATACTTCAGATATATCCATGACCTTAATATAAGTAGGGGAGCAAACCAGGAGGAAGAAGTCCAGCTATATTCTTGGTCAACCAATAACCCTCTTTGATCAAGAATGTTCATCTAGAAGTCCACAGAGTCCCAGCCTTACTCTTACACAGACAGTTTAGAGCTCCATCTTAAAGATAGAGCACCTATTTTTATCCCTTATGGTTGTTATAAATTAGACCCTAATATTAGACCCTAATATTAGACCCTAATTTCTGAACTAATTCTTAGAAATATTTTTCAAGCTTCTAGCCTGGCTTTTAAGCCAAAGTATTAGTATTAGTAGCCTTTTTCTTCCCAATATTTACTTAAATTCCTTTTTATATGGAACAGTAAAATCAGTGGAATCCCAAGAAGTTAACTCTGTGCTAACACAGTGGCAGGAGAGGGAATTATGTCTGATAAAAGTCTTTTTAACCATCAGAATCTAGATGGTTAGATTCTAGACGGCTAGGAAAAAAAAAGTTCAATAATGAGTTTATTAGTTGATATGAATCTTTAATCTATCTTTCCGTGAAAGTCATCACAAATTTAATCCCTGTCAGCTGAATGATGTCTGAGCCATATTTATGGCTGTTATTTGAATACTGCTATTGTTTTGAAACTCTGCCTTATTTAACTGATGGAGTGATATAGGTTTATAAATTATAAGGAGTCAGAACAAACATTTTTTACTCTGTGACAACCTGAGTGACCTCATGACAATTTACCTTTATCTCACACTTCTGAGGTGTCATACCTACAGATACACTAGATTATGAAAAATGGGCTCCCTATAGTGTGTGGCTGAACAGTGAGTAGGAGAAATGAGTCACAAGTTTGATTGCTTCCATAGGTATGCTATAAAATAAACACATAACAACAAGAATAATTAGTAAAATTCCCAAATTAACTTGACTGTAACATGACTATATATCACTGATGTCATTAATTAGCTAAGTATCATTTTCCAGTAAGAGAACAAAATCAAAAAGACAAAGCTCGTTGTGTATAAATAAAAAAAAACTAGAATAAAAGCTCTTCAAAATATCTATGTGGAGAATAGGAAGGCTCAATGAAGAACTACAAAATTTCAGAACTACTACACGACCTCAAGAACTGATGGAATTATTCAAAGGAGAATTAGAATAACTTCAGTTTCTTCTCTCCTTTGAATTTTCTGAAACTGATAATATTACAGTATCTATATAAAATTAAGAAAATTTGTAGACATATAAGAGAATTGAATAAAGCAGTACAATAAACCCATGTTGTTCATAGCAAATAAAAATGTTGCACAAAATAATGCCTATCCAACATTTAGTGTAGGGACTCTTTCTCAGTAAAAACAAACAAATAATATTTATCATTATATAAAACTGTCTGGTTACAGAAAAGTCAGAGAGGAAAGCGTTTCTGTAGCTCTTTTTTTTTTCTTTCTTTCTTGTGAAGCATAAGCATATTTTACTGTGATGTAAGTCATAATTCTAACCTGAGCTTTTGTTCTCATTGGCCTTAATGACAAACAAAAATGGAGAACTGATTTCTCTCAGTGACAGTATAATTTGTCCAGATACCAGAATGGATCTCTTCCTAATATGATATCTCAGATGTACTGTCATTTCATTTCTAATTTGCCCCGATCACGTCCATAAAACAGAGGCTGGGGGAAATTATTTTTATTGGGTTTTAAGCCTTAGAAAAATGAATCAGACTTTTCTGATTGAAATTATCTGTTTTCATAAACTGAAAGCTTTCTGATTTGTTTCCTTCGACAACAAAATCAATGATGGATTTATTTATTTATTTATTTATTCCCATAAGAAAATTGCCTGGAAATTTTCTCACTATATTTTGTGGGGGAAAAAAAAAAATCATCAGCATTAATAAGAAGTGGTGGTATTTATTTGTCTGTCCCTTAAGACAATCTTAAAGACAGAAAACAGAAATAAGCAAAAGGAGAATTCTTCACAATAAATCCATTCTTTGCTGTCTTCTCTCTTAGTCAATGGACTTTGTTTTAAAATCTTGTTTTGGTAACTACCTATATCTCTTGCTTGTTTAGTGTGAATCAACCTCAACATCAGGGTCTAAAAGTCTGGATAGTGACTATGTCTGAAGTTCTGTAGCTAAGTGGGACAATAATGAGTTCCAGCACTGGAAGTCAAAGCTATGTACTTCTATGTGATAGAATTTACTATTTACACAGTGTAGTTTGATCTAGGGTTTTCCTGAAAGCAGTAAGGTTGAATTCCCCTGGATGGAGCTTCATATGTGTAAGTCTGTAGTCAAAAATACATTGTTGTTGTAAAGCAGTAGCTTGAAAGAAGCTTCTGTTGACAAAATAATGTAGTATGCTCTGCACTGGCTACTGTCTTTCTCTTCTGAAAACTGCAAGAAAGTAAGCTGCAGACCATATCAATCATTGTACTGTTAGATGCCAGCCTCTAGTCTTTTCTGATTTTACTTCTCTCCTCTTATATGTCACTGGGTATCTATATATCTACTGTACAACAGGAGAACCTCCTCCTGACCTCCTGATGGCTGTCACTCCACTAAAAGTGAATGTCCCCTCAATCTTCTCTCAGGGAATACCTGTGAAATCATGTGACAAGACTAGTTCTCAGCAAACTGCTTTGGCTAGCCCCTGAGCAGTAAGGTGTGACCTCCTTCCCAGCTGTGAAATTCACTGTAATGACTTCTCTGCCTCATGAGAACCATCCTACCAGCATAGTCATTTGCCAATAGTAGTAGTAGTAGTAGTAGTGCCAGATTCCCTTGGCTTTAGTAGAAGCATTGTAGAATCAGCTAGTGGCAAGCAGGAGTACCCAAAGGTACCTCAGGGAATTAAGATCCCAACTCCTTTCTGCTAAACAGCTTCCAGTGCTCTGACTAGACCTTTTACAGGTCAGTCATACTTTGCTACTTTGCAGCACAGCATACAGCATAGACAAAAGCTTGTAGTTGACTTCTTTCAAGCCCTAGACTAACAAGATGTGTAAGAGTACCAGGTGCTCTGTGCACCCTGAAAAGGACGCAAGTACGCAAGTAGTCGCAAGTACAGCTCCCATTGACTTCCAGGGCAGCTGAGGTTGCTTTGAAACTCTCAGGAAGAGCTTGGCAATTTACAGGAGATTAGAAGTATGTTTTAAATACATTCCTTTTCCCGTTTTCTTTTTTTAGAAGGGTATGTTATTCATAAGATATTTATTAACCTGATTTGATATCTTCTAGTAGCTTTAAATAGTAATGAGCAAAACTGTTCTGCAATGTAAGCAAATAAAAGTTAGACTTGTTAGTAAATAACAGAAGAATAACTGTACATTGGGATTTAATTAGAAGAAAAAAGTGAGACTTGGCAAAAGGTATCTGTAATTTGTGATTCCATCATTTTATAACGCTTCTTTTAATGGATTAAAATCATTTTTGGAAGCTTTTCCCCTCATGCTGCTATAAATCCCAGCCAAACCCAGATCTCTACTTTTAAGAATATAGCTGTTAGCTAACACACAGCTCTAAACAGGAATAAATATAATTAATACTGTGATTGCTTTTTTTTTTTTTAATAGCCAAAGTATTTCATCAGATGTTTACACTGCTGTAAACCAAGCTTTTGACATCTTTGCAGCTATTTCATGGGTACCTCATAAAAATAAACAAACAAAACTATCCATATATTTTTACAAAGTATTAGTCAATATCATACCTTCATAATGAATTAAAAAATATTTATTT
>VXAL01002053.1:16133-28079 GCA_013399475.1 Chauna torquata | reverse complement strand
AATAGAGAAAAAAAAAAAAAAAGACATTCATGTTGGGTATGAGGAAAATAAATCACCATGAGGATAGTCAAGCAGTGGAGCAGGTTACCCAAAAAGACTGCAACACCAGTGGTTTTCAACACATGACTGGGCATAGCCTGAACAGACCTGAGCAACCAGGTCTGACCACAGAGCTGCCCCTGTGGGAGGTTGGACTAGAGACTTTCACAGGTCCCTTCCCACCTGAATTATCCTATGGTCCTATGACTCTATATCCAAAGTATAGGTTAGAAACATAATGATAACAGTAAAGAAAACAAGGAAATCTCTCCAAGAATGACAGGCATATTTAGAAAAAAACCTCTCTCTTCAAGTGTAAACTGTTGTGTTTATGAACCTCTCTGAAAGATTGTCTTACACCTTCTTGCAGCTATATAGCTACAAGTATTAAAATGGAAAGGGTGAAACAAATATATCTCAACCCAGTGAAACAAGACTTACATTTCTGTAAACACAGTCACAAAAGATTAAGTTAAGCATATTACTGCCAACCTTCAAAGAGTTTTTTGTCCTTGAAACAGTCATTGCTTACCCATTTTCTCTTAAAAGATTGCCCAAATACAACTGTTTGTTTTTCCGCAGTTTACTAACAGTCATCTGTTTAATAAGTCTGATCTCTCAAAGCTTCCTGGAAAGAATCCTTTTTTCTTTTTCTTTTTTTTTTTTAATGAAACCAAATTAAATTATATGAACTGAATGTGAAATGATGTATTAATTATATTCTATCCACAACCGACATATTGTAGCTAAGGAAGCATAGCATTATCTTCTTCAATGTTTTGTAAATGGCACTGTGAATCTGCAAAGAATCATTGTTTAAAATTTACATAAATGTCCTACATTTACAAAATGACCGAGAAATTTAATTGTAATGTAACTGTTCCATTTCCTCTTTTCTGTTATCACACTAATGTATTTACTCTATTTATCACAGATTTTTCTTTCAATAGCATTATATTTAGAGCCAGGGATTGAGTTTTCTATACAATTTATTTTTATTGAATGGCTCTGTAAAAGGAGACAGTTTTTGTTTTCCGCTCAGCTAGAGGTATGTATGAACCATGACAATGAATCCTCCCTTTTATCTAACACACTTTTGTCTTTTGCATGGAACAAGCCTTTAGAATTCCCACTTTCAATTTGTCATATATATTTTGAAATGCTAAGGACTGACAAAACGTCTAACTAGAATTTACTTGTTTATTTTTAATAAGATAGGCCAAGTGAGAGTGAAATACTATATTTCTGTTGGTTATTAGTGCTGCTTTAAAGCAGTTGATGAATTTTTTTTAGGCTCAAGGATATTTTTGGTTTTGTTTAGCATTATATATTTTATTTCTAAATGAGAATCAGGAGCATTACAATCTTTTTTGATATCACTAACTACTGCATGGCGGTTTTGATATATTGTACTGAACTTACTGTATCAGTTCATTTCATTATAAGATGATAATTCCCAGCCTTTTTTTGTTTTTATTATCTATGCCTACTTAAACATTGTGCCTGGAAATGGAGAGAGAGCCTTCTGTTTGTTTGTTACCTTCTTTATATGGGTTAGTTTCTTACAGAAATTAGGTATGACGGACATAGCAAGTCCACATGACATTGCTGGGAACTGTAAATATACAATCCTCTGAGACATGGAGGTTGGTTCAGTCAAGTAAACCTCAGCTCATTGCTGTAAGAATAAATAAGATTCTGATTCTGATTGTGGCCATGGATATTGAGGTCATTGGATTCTTCTGTGGCATGTGGGATATGCTTTCTGTCAGGCAGCATAATCCTGGCATGTCATCCTGGACAATGAGGTAAATGAGATAGTTTGGGCTTTTCCCTGTGCTATGGTGTTTTTAAAAAGACAAAGGGGGAGAGAAGAGTCCTGACCATATACGGTAATGTATTGGTCCATTTTCTGCTATACACATTTTTGAGTTATGCACTGATGTATCTGTGCTACTTCTAACAAGCAGCACTCTCAGTCATCTGGATTGCCAGAGGAGGAACAGTGGAGAAACAGGAGAAAAAAAAAATTGGCTTTTTAAAGATTGAAGAATTCCAATTCTGTTTCTACCAAAACTTTGTGTTAGCAGTCTGACAGAAATGGGAAAATGGAATCCATTTTCATCTTAGATACTCTTAATTGCCAAAATACTTTCTATTTTGTTACATTCATCTTCATTATAAAATCAGGTGCAGAAGTTTCCAGAAGCACCTCCAGAAATACACTATACGTTCTTCTTAAAATCAGTTCTTGCCACTTCTCTCTTCTGTCTGTTAAACATTTTGAGAATTGTGGTTTTCAAATTGTTCATGAAAAGTAATGAAAAATCTTAGTTAATTCCCTAGAGGAAAAAGTTCCACAGTCACATAAAGTATCTGCTTCCTACCACAGATAAAATTAGAATTTTCTCTTTAAAAAAGAACAGCTGAAACTATTTTGTCATGCTCAAAGTATATGTGCCAGGACTACCTAACAATCTGCCAAATACATATTTAAGTGTATGTTTTGAAGATATAATGAGATTTTTCATTCTCTGAATGTGAAGACGAAGGTTTAAAACATAATGTGATTCAAAAATGTTGGACAACAAATATTAAGTTCACACGAAGAAAGGTTTATTAGAGATTTGGTAACTGATGGGATACATACACTCTAAAGGTGAAAGCTACTTTTGAGGAATTTTGAAAACATAAGATGGAGAGGTGATGGGAGACAGACAGAGAAGGAGTGAGGGGGAGAGAAAAATGAGAGAGAGAAAAGGAACTCTCCCTACTGGCCAGCTGGTAAGAGAAATGATGGGGTTCCTAGACAAGCATCCTCTCCTGAGCATCTTCTCCATTGCAGAGGTCATCTTCCATGATATTCTTTTAGGTTGGATATTAGGAAAAAAATTTTCACTGAAAGGGTTGTGACGCATTGGAACAGGCTGCCCAGGGAAATAGTTGAGTCACCATCCCTGGAGGCATTCAGAAGACATGTAGATGTGGTGCTTAGGGACATGGTTTAGTGGTAGACTTGAGAGTGTTAGGTTAATGGTTGGAGTAGACAATCTTAGAGGTCTTTTCCAACCTAAATGATTCTATGATTCTATGATTTACATAGTAACTATATTATTTTCATCATTCAAACTCTCTATGGTTGTTTTTGCTTATGATGTGCTAGTGAGACTTGGATCACACATTGAACAGGAGCAGATGCTACATGCTGCTGGTTGTTAAGCCTTGCTTGTACTTATTACTCAGTCCCTTAATGTTAACCAAATCTACAACCAAAGTGTAGGAAAAGGGCAGAAATGCTGGCAAGATATGTTACAGAGAATTTTCAATGGATTATACATGCAAAGTGATTTTCCTCAAAAGAAATATCTTCAGTAGTATATGGTTTACTACCATGGTTTTAACCAGTATCTTTCTTTTAAAAGTAAACAGTATTTTCTGTAAAATAAGCTGACTACTAATAATTGCTGAAAGATGCAAATATTATTAAGATCATTTTGATTTTAAAATTAAACTGCAAAACATAAATTTGAAGAAGAGACATTCCTTTCTTGGAAGTGCTTCTTAGTACTGTGCTCAGTACCAAAATAGGCGGAAAGGAAAACATCAGTTTGTGGCTGGAAAAATGAAAGAGAATATACAGCGGTAGTTGGGCAAGACCATATATGGAGTTAATGTGGCAAGGTTTTGGTGCTGGGGATGCTGCAGAGCTGGCCTCTGTGAGAAGAGTCCAGAATCTACCCCAAGACACATACAGCCAGTTCCAACCAGCTCCAAAAGGGACCCATCGCTTGCCAAAGCTGAGACAATGAGTGAGACTGGTTGCGCCTCTATGGTAACATATTTAAGAAAGGATAAAAATCACTGTGCAGCAACTGTAAGAGAGAGGAGTGAGAAAGTGTGAGAGAAATAACACTGTAGACATTCACTTCAACGGTCATTGAAGAAGGAAGGGGAGGAACAGAGTTTCCTCTGCAGCCTGTGGAGAAGACCATGGTGCTGCAGGTTGTCCCCCTGCAGCCCATGGACGACTCCATAGGAGCAGATATCCTCACTGCAGCCCATGGAGGACTCCATGCCGGAGTAGGTGGATGTGCCCTGAAGGAAGCTGCAGACCGTTGAAAGCGTACACAGGAGCAGGCTCCAGGCAGGAAAAGCAGCCCGTGGAGAAGAGCCCGTGGTGGAGCATTCCATTCATCAAGGACTGCACCCCATGTTATGGACCCATATTGGAGCAGTTCTTGAAGAACTGCAGTCTATGGGGAAAACTCACTTTGGATCAGTCCAAGAAAGACTGTATCCCATGGGAAGGACCCCACACTGGAGCAAGGGAAGAATGTGAGGACGAAGGAGCAACAGAGACAAAACATTATGAGCTGACAGCAACCCCCATTCTCCATCCCTCAGCACTGACTGGAGGAGAGGAGGTAGAAGGATTGAAATTGAAGTTGAACCTGGAAGAAGGGGGTGGGGGGAAAGCCTTTTTAGTTTGCTTTTCATTCTCACTGTCCCACTCTCTTTAATTGGCCATAAATTAATTAACCTTTCCCAAGCTGAGTCTGTTTTGCCCATGATGGTAATTGCTGAGGGATCTCCCTGTCCTTATCTCAACCCATGAGATTTTTCCATTATATTTTCTATCTCTGCCTGCTGAGGAGGGGGATTGACAGAGCAACTTGCTGGCCACCTGTTGGCCATCCAAGGTCAATCCACCACAGATCTCTACTCTTAGTAATAGCAGGGGAAAAAAAAAAAAAACCCACTTCTGTCACTTAAAAAAAAAAAAAAAGTTACTCTGTTTTTTACAAAGAAGACATAAACACAAAAAAAGTATAGTTTGTGTAGCTTTGTTTTGTGGAAAACATTTTTCATTATAAAATGTCAGGTCAACAACTCTGCCTTTTTATGGGCTGCTGTCTGGCAAAATAAGTAAATTCTGAGAAGACACTTCTAGAACAGAATTTCATGGAAGACATATTCTAAATTTGCAGTAGATAAATCTGTTCCCATATAGGAACTTCCATGTTCCAGATGTATGCCTTAAAAATCTATCATTGCCAATTAAATGCAGATATTTAGGTTACTAAATTCAAATATTTAGAAAAATATTTATTTATTTCCAAATGAGGCAAAGACTAGGTGGAATTCTTTTTCATATCCACCGTACAGGGTGGATTATTCTTCCAACTGTGATGTTCCTGCAATTCAGATACTAGCATTTACCCCAGAAATTAGTGACTCCCTGATACTCAGTTAAATTCATCCATATGAGTCCCCTGTGCGAATTATGTAGAAGAAGAGCTTTCTAGGGAAGGAATATCTTGTATTCTCATAATTTGTATTTGTATAAAGTCATCAGACCTGGACAATTACTATTTCTGACCTATTCCAAAAGTTAATTCTTCATATGAAAGTCCTATCTTTAGGTATATGAACTGGAAATGAACCAGGAATTCTAAATTCCCAGAGGTGAATTATAACCAGGTACTAGGTCTGTGGAACGATTCATCAGCTTTTTCGATTCATACACTGTGTCTGATTGCATATGTAAAGACCTCTCATGAAGCATATAAAAATAATTTTATGTATTACAGGGGAAGAAAAATTATCTCACTATGTAAAGAGACGAATTACTTGGAATCCCTCTAAAACCTGCTCTAAGAATGGGCTGTTCTTATACTCAGATTCTTGTAATCATCACTGGATGTCACAAGAAATAAATGGTCTTTTATACCCCTTCAGATTGCCTCTTTGACAATACCTAGTAGAAGTTCTTTTAAAGTACTATTCAGCAATGTATTTAGCCTAAAAGAACATAAATTTTTAGCATTTTTTGACTTCCTTTTTCCTTGACAGCAGAAAATTTATATCACATATTCATAATGTTTCTATATCAAAAATTATTGTTTGCAAATACATTTTATTATAACTTGTTCAACTGTTTCTTCATGAAAGAGGGGTTTTTGCTGCTGTGAGTTTCTCCATCTTAAATTTTCACGTGCTCTCCAGGTTCAGTCAAGTCTCATAAAACATAGATCATAGAATCATAGAATCGATTGAATTGGAAGGGACCCTAAAGATCATCTAGTTCCAACCCCCTGCCTTGGGCAGGTACACCTTCCACCAGATCAGGTTGCTCAAAGCCCCATCCAACCTGGCCTTGAACACTTCCAGGGATGGGACATCCACAATTTGTCAGGGCAACCTGTTCCTCTGTCTCATCACCCTCATAATAAAGAATTTCTTCCTTATATCTAACCTGAATCTGCCCTTTTTCAGTTTAAAACCATTACCCCTTCTCCTATCACTACATGCCTGTGTAAAGAGTCCCTTTTCAGCTTTCTTTTAGGCCCCCTTTAGGTACTAGAAGGCCACTATAAGGTCTCCCCAGAGCCTTCTTTTCTCTAGGCTGAACAACCTCAGCTCTCTCAGCCTTTCTTCATAGGAGAGGTGCTCCGGCCTTCTGATCATCTTCGTGGCCCTTCTCTGGACCCACTCCAACAGGTCCACATCCTTCTGGTGCTGGGGGCTCCTTGCCTGAATGCAGTACTCCAACTGGGGCCTCACGAGGGCAGAATAGAGGGGGAGAATCACCTCCGTCAGCCTGCTGGCCACACCTCTGATGATGCAGCCCAGGATACAGTTGGCTTTCTGGGCTGCGAGCGCACGCTGCTGGCTCATGTTAAGCTTCTCGTCCACCACAACCCCCAAGTACTTCTCCACAGGTCTGATCTCAAAGAGCTCTTCTCACAGTCTGTACTCATGTCTGGGATTGCCCCGACCCAGGTGCAGTACCTTGTGCTTGGCCTTGTTGAACTTCATGAGATTGGCACAGGCCTACCTCTCATACCTGTCAAGGTCCCTCTGGACCCTTTCATCCAGCATGTTGGTTGCACCACACAGCTTGGTGTCATCAGCAAATTTGTTGAGAGTGCATTTAATCCCACTATGCATGTTGCTGAGAAAGATGTTAAACAACGCTGGACCCAATACCAACCCCTAAGGGACACCACTCATCACCTGTCTCCACTTGGACATTGAGCCATTGACTGTAACTCCTTGAGTGCAACCGTCCAGGCAATTCTTTATCCATCAAGTGGTCCATCCGTCAAATTTATGTCTCTCCAATTTAGAGAGAAGGATGTCATGCGGGACAGTGTCAAACGCTTTACACAAGTCCAGCCAGATGATGTCATTTGCTCTTGCCTTATGCACCAACACTGTAACTCCATCATAGAAGGCCACTAGGTTTGTCAGGCATGATTTGCCCTTAGTGAAGCCATGTTGGCTATCACCAATCACCTCTTTGTTGTCTATGTGCCTTAGCATAGTTTCCAGGAGGATCTGCTCCATGATATCACCAGGCACCAAGGTGAGACTAACTGGCCTGTAGTTCCCTGGGTCTTCCTTTTTTTCCCTTTTTAGAAAAGGGGGTTATGTTTCCCCTTTTCCAGTCTGTGGGGACTACACTGGACTGCCGTGACTTTGTTATGACCTTAAGTCAAGCTGTATTGTTAAAAAAAATACAAAAATTATGTTCAATTTGGATTACAGACTCAAAACAATATAATTTTGAGAAACAAGAAAGTATAACATTTCTTAATGGAGCGTTTGGGACTTTCTGCTATTGAAACTGCATAAAACATCGAACCATTATATGACATGAACTATGATTTACTTCAGAAATATTCTAAAAGATACTCTGCATTAAAAGTTTTAACAAAATGTAAGGCACGCCTGAGGATAAGGTTGGTAAAGTTTCTTTATCATGCTAGGTAATTTCTGCTGCAAATCTGACTAACTGGTGAATATTGCTTCTGAAGTAAATTTTGCAGAACTTCTGTTCTTTTTTTCTACAGATTCATGCAACAGAATCCACACTTGTAAATATATAGAAAATAGTAAGAACTTAGAATAATAATTCTGCTAAAATAAAACACCAATGGGAAAAAAAGTGTGTTTGTTTGTTTGTTTGTTTGTTTATGTGTAAATGATTGAAAGAGAATATAGATACAGAGTTGTATTTTTTTTCCTAAGTCCAGAGTAACAGTTACATATGCTAAGTATGCACTGGCTTGATTTGCAAGAGAATGCTGAACAGTTGGAAAATTAAATTATGTTAAATGTCAAAATCTCGGCTTAAAAACAAACAAACAAAAAAACCCCACATTTTTCACATCTTAATTATTGAAAAAGAAAAAAATAAAATAAAAACAACCTTGTGAGTTTAGCAGGAGCAAGATGGACATTTTAAAGTTCTAACATACCCACTTTGTCCTATCTTGTCTGCATAAAAATGAAAACACATTCACTTGAAACATTTGCTTAAAAGCATATAGTAGCCTTTTCCGGATACCGTATTTTCTATAAGGCTTTACAGAATAGTTGTGAACAAAGGTAAATTCAGAAAATTAAAAATGATATAGAAATTCATCTATTTCATACCTAATTCAATATCAATGATCTGTGAATCATCATAAACCAACCAACAAATAGAATTTGGGGATGTCTTACTACATTGGGTATACCAGTCTAGAAATTAGCACTTCATCTGTTTAAAATTCATAAATATGCCAATATGTTTCCATTTATTACTATTTTAATAATGAACTGTGAACAGCAATATATTTCAATAATAAGGACAAAAAAAATACAGTAATGAACACAGCTGCAGTTCTGCCAACAAATGATCGATGTGGAACCATGTAACAGGGTCAGCGAAGTTATTTGAAGGTGAGAATACAAACGCCTAATAAATCATGTTATAAATGATAAAAAGACTTTTAGGTGAAAGCGTATTCAGAAAATTGCACTAAAAAGGTCCTTCACACTTGATTTTAGGCAGTTGGAAATTTTAAAGCTATACAAAGAAAGCAACAATATAAATCAACATTTGGAACATTCAGGTGGTAGCTATGCTTTAGTAAATTTCAGAGACAAGATGTTGGCAGAACACAAGATTCAATTTCTTCATTATCAGTTAAGGCCAATATTCATAGCAGACCTAAACCATCAGTCCTCAAAAATAAGGTACATTGTGAGTAAAATTATATATTATTTCCACAACTAACTGCTGTTCAATATCCTGGCTCACTAAGAGTTATATTACATTAGTATATATCAACATATTTCCAGAATAAGGAATAGCATTGGTTTAGAATATATAGTTAGTCCTTTATGAAATTGTTGCTGCATATTTCACAATCTCCAGATTGGATCCATTCCTTGGTATAGGAATCTTCTGATATTCCAAGCCAACCAGAGCAGGTTATGGACAACACATATTTACTGATATTTGAATCAAGACCTGCTCCCCTATTAGTTGACAGTAAATTTAGGTTTTCTCGTCCAAGGGAAACTACAATTCAGCTGTTGAAAAACATTTCAAACTGATCACTTCAAATATGCGTTGTTTTGGGGATAAGGGAAAAAGGACAAGGACATTAATATACTTTTTTAATTATAACTCCAGGAGAATTTTGTCTTCATGAATACAAGGAATGGTGATTATTAAGTAGCTCCATATAACATTTCATAAATTTCCTTCAATTAGAGACTTATAAAGATCAGTAATCATCTACATGAGTGTTAATTCATCTTTTCTATGTCAGTGAAAGTTCAGAAAGTGTATAAATTTTGAAATTTGATCTGATAATGACCTAATAAAAGGAAATTATAGAAAACTAATATTTATTCAGTAAAAAGTTTGTCAAAATCAAAATGTAGTAATGGGAAGAATTGGAAATGTGCATTACTATCTCTGAAATAATTTCTGTATGCATACAGGTGACTAATCCTGACCTATGGTGCCAATGTAAAAGTAACAACAAAAGGAATTTCAAGATTATACAGAAAACAGAAAGGGGTTAATATGATCACCCACTCTGACTTGTGGCATGACTAACAAGATAGCAACACAAAAGAGGAGAACAATACAGGAAAACAAAAGGAGGTTGCTAGTTAACAGTGACTAGTAACTGGTTAACAGATGACTGAGGGAGAAATTACCAGGGCAGTAATACTGCCCATACCAAATAAGGATGTAAAATCAACAGATTAATGGGGAAAAAGGGAAGCTATAAACAGGTGGACTATTTCTTTGGAAGGACTTAGGGATGATTAAGTTGAAGAACTAGAGAGGTTAAAAGGTGAGAAAAAAGACAATATAAGGTGAAACAAGTCAGGGCTGCTTGGGGGTCCCTTTCAAGCAGTCTTGCACATGATCACTGTTATTTAGAGCAGAACAATAAATATGTTGCTATTCCAACAATAGGTGTATCTTATATTTTTCTACAGTCAGAGGGACTTCGGATGCTAAAATCAGTAAGGAAACACCCAGGGAGAATGGACTGGACATGCTGACACTTTAACTATCAATAGAACCAGTACAGCTCTAGAGTACAATATAACTCAACCTGGTATTCTACGTAGTGGCCTTATGATAGATAAGATAAAATAGCAGCAGTAATTTTAAATTATGAATGAAGGAAAAATTCAGAACACCAAACTGATTCTAATTATTTGAAGAACATTTTTCATCTTGTATGAAGAACATTTTTCAATTAAAGAGGCAAAATCCCTGTCCAAATATCTAGTCTGTACTCATTCAAATATCAGTCAGCACCGAATCACGTGCTTGACTTGAGTCTATGAAATAATATGTTGTGGAAATAGAACTGAGCTCCTGTAGACACTGGCCACATTTTTCATGGATGTCACCGAGAATATGAGTGAGGAGTTTTAATATGTGCTTCTCCATCTGAATTAAAGGAGTAATAATTTCTCTGATAGCATTATTGAATTCTTGTTTTACAAACAGGTCAATCAATACAGACAAACATGATCTCACATGTTTAACCAGCTTACCACATTCACTCTCAGAATAAGAACAAAATAAGGTCCTTATTTAAATAAAGTAAAGCAAAAGCTGTTCTATATACACAGAAGGAAGAATTCAAAACAAAATGAAAATATAGCTGGAGGTATGCTGGTTTTAATCAAATGAGGAAGACTGGCTGTTAGACCAAAGGGAGATGAACATAGGAGAAAATTATGACAGCTGACAAATTAATTCGATTCAGGAGCTGCTCTCTACACTAATAATATATCTATTTTTTTCCTTCTCCCTTGTTTTTCAATGCAGCAGCAAAATAACTAACTAACTAAATAAAACAAGGCTTTAACAACATTCAATAAATGTGAGGAAGCCAGATGTGCTCAGGCTTTTTAGATCACATTCAACTCTAACAGTAACTATTATAACAAAAGTAGCAAGTCTTCTCATTTGAGAAACCTCTTTTCTCTTTCTCTTTTTTGAGAAATATATATGATGCTTTTCATAGCAACATGGATGAAATATTCATACTGCCTATACTGAAAACAAGTTTTTCTTATTCCAAGGAATGTTATTCTCTGCCTTTATAGAACAAAATTTTCTATGAATCAGAATGGTTACAGCTTAAGATTTCTCCTAAACATTCTTTCTGTGTCTTGCCCATTTATTACATTATGGTTCTGCAATGGAGCGAAAAACTACAAATTGCTTGTTTGTCTTTTCCATTTTAAATTAATCCACCCTTCATCATCAAACTCATGCACAAATGAGAACAGTGCTACCAGAGAAGACATCTTAGTAATGACTGTGTGATTAAATTTTTAACTGAAACAACTGAGAATAAAGAGAAAATCAAAACAGTTTAAATGAAGTATCTCCAATAAACCTTTACTCTAGAAAATAATAGAAAGAACTACATACCATCTCAAAACTAGCACCAGAAAAAAATCATATGAAATGGCATTGAGAAACCCATTTATAAAAAAGTAATATAGACCCTGACATCATGCAAATAATCAACAGGGGTTAGGTCAAAATTACACCAATTAAAAAATAAAGTTATCCAAACTCAAGAC
>VXAL01002053.1:5381-15910 GCA_013399475.1 Chauna torquata | reverse complement strand
AATGGGGAAAAAGGGAAGCTATAAACAGGTGGACTATTTCTTTGGAAGGACTTAGGGATGATTAAGTTGAAGAACTAGAGAGGTTAAAAGGTGAGAAAAAAGACAATATAAGGTGAAACAAGTCAGGGCTGCTTGGGGGTCCCTTTCAAGCAGTCTTGCACATGATCACTGTTATTTAGAGCAGAACAATAAATATGTTGCTATTCCAACAATAGGTGTATCTTATATTTTTCTACAGTCAGAGGGACTTCGGATGCTAAAATCAGTAAGGAAACACCCAGGGAGAATGGACTGGACATGCTGACACTTTAACTATCAATAGAACCAGTACAGCTCTAGAGTACAATATAACTCAACCTGGTATTCTACGTAGTGGCCTTATGATAGATAAGATAAAATAGCAGCAGTAATTTTAAATTATGAATGAAGGAAAAATTCAGAACACCAAACTGATTCTAATTATTTGAAGAACATTTTTCATCTTGTATGAAGAACATTTTTCAATTAAAGAGGCAAAATCCCTGTCCAAATATCTAGTCTGTACTCATTCAAATATCAGTCAGCACCAAATCACGTGCTTGACTTGAGTCTATGAAATAATATGTTGTGGAAATAGAACTGAGCTCCTGTAGACACTGGCCACATTTTTCATGGATGTCACCGAGAATATGAGTGAGGAGTTTTAATATGTGCTTCTCCATCTGAATTAAAGGAGTAATAATTTCTCTGATAGCATTATTGAATTCTTGTTTTACAAACAGGTCAATCAATACAGACAAACATGATCTCACATGTTTAACCAGCTTACCACATTCACTCTCAGAATAAGAACAAAATAAGGTCCTTATTTAAATAAAGTAAAGCAAAAGCTGTTCTATATACACAGAAGGAAGAATTCAAAACAAAATGAAAATATAGCTGGAGGTATGCTGGTTTTAATCAAATGAGGAAGACTGGCTGTTAGACCAAAGGGAGATGAACATAGGAGAAAATTATGACAGCTGACAAATTAATTCGATTCAGGAGCTGCTCTCTACACTAATAATATATCTATTTTTTTCCTTCTCCCTTGTTTTTCAATGCAGCAGCAAAATAACTAACTAACTAAATAAAACAAGGCTTTAACAACATTCAATAAATGTGAGGAAGCCAGATGTGCTCAGGCTTTTTAGATCACATTCAACTCTAACAGTAACTATTATAACAAAAGTAGCAAGTCTTCTCATTTGAGAAACCTCTTTTCTCTTTCTCTTTTTTGAGAAATATATATGATGCTTTTCATAGCAACATGGATGAAATATTCATACTGCCTATACTGAAAACAAGTATTTCTTATTCCAAGGAATGTTATTCTCTGCCTTTATAGAACAAAATTTTCTATGAATCAGAATGGTTACAGCTTAAGATTTCTCCTAAACATTCTTTCTGTGTCTTGCCCATTTATTACATTATGGTTCTGCAATGGAGCGAAAAACTACAAATTGCTTGTTTGTCTTTTCCATTTTAAATTAATCCACCTTTCATCATCAAACTCATGCACAAATGAGAACAGTGCTACCAGAGAAGACATCTTAGTAATGACTGTGTGATTAAATTTTTAACTGAAACAACTGAGAATAAAGAGAAAATCAAAACAGTTTAAATGAAGTATCTCCAATAAACCTTTACTCTAGAAAATAATAGAAAGAACTACATACCATCTCAAAACTAGCACCAGAAAAAAATCATATGAAATGGCATTGAGAAACCCATTTATAAAAAAGTGATATAGACCCTGACATCATGCAAATAATCAACAGGGGTTAGGTCAAAATTACACCAATTAAAAAATAAAGTTATCCAAACTCAAGACCCCTTCTACTGCCATTGTGGAATGGTATTGGAGTCAGCTTTTAAAATAAGAGAGAATATGAAAGAAAAAAAATTGAACATCCTATTTCTGCAGTGCCACAAAGTTTATATTTTACAATGTACTTACCTATTTTATAATAAGATCCCAGAGCATTACTCTATAGAATAGAATAGAATAGAATAGAATAGAATAGAATAGAATAGAATAGAACAGAATGGAAGAGTTCAGTTGGAAGGTACCTTGNTTGTCCAAATGTCTCTTGAACACTGACAGCATGGGGCATAAGCCACCTCGCTAGGAAACCTGTTTCAGTGTTTGACCACCTTCATGGTAAAGAAATTTTTCCTTATATCTAGTCTGAACTTCCCCTGGTGCAGCGTTATGCCATTCCTGTGAATCCTGTCATCAGTTATCAGAGAGTAGAGCCTGGCACCTCCATCTCCACTTCCCCTCCTCAGGAAGTTGTAGAGAGCAATGAGGTCACCTCTTAGCCTTCTTTTGTCCAGAGTAGACAACCCAAGTTACCTCAGTCTCTCCTCATAAGGTGTGTCTTCCAGCCTTTTTACCAGCTTTTTTTTTTTGCCCTCCTCTGGGTGCTTTCAAGGACCTTGTCATCCATTTTTATTTTGTGGAGCCTAGAACTGCATACAATATTCAAGGTGAGGCTGCACCAATGTTAAATAGGTGAGGCTGAAGCACTTCTCCTACAAAGAAAGACTGAGAGAGCTGGGCATGTTCAGCCTGAAGAAGAGAAGGCTCTGGGGAAACCTCATTGCAGCCTTTCAGTACTTAAAGAGGGCTTATAAAAAAGATGGAGAATGACTTTTTACTTGGGCAGAAAATGATAGGACAAGGAAGAATGGTCTTAAACTAAAAGCGAGTAGAGTTAGATCAGATGTTAGGAGGAAATTCTTCACTCAGAGGGTGGTGAGGCACTGGAACAGGTTGCCCAGAGAAGTTAGGGACGCCCCATCCCTGGAGGTGTTCAAGGTCAGGTTGGATGGGGCCCTGGGCAACCTGATCTAGTGGGTGGCATGGAGAGTTGGAACTAGATGAGCTTTAAGGTCCCTTCCAACCCAAGCCGTTCTGTGATTCTATGCTAAATATAGCTGGAGAATCACCTGTTTTGTCTGGCTGACTACACTGTGTTTAATGCATCCAAAAATGTGGTTTGTCCTCTTGCCTGCCAGGGCACACTGCTGGCTCGTATTGAGTCTTCAGTCAACCAGCCAACTAGCACCCCCAGATCCCTTTCTGCTGAGCTGCTCTTTAGCCTCTCCTCTCCCAGTCTGTACCTGTGTCTGGCATTACCCCGTCCCAGGTGCAGAACCCAGCATTTTCCTTTGTTAAACTTCATGTCATAACTTATTGCCCAGTGCCCCAATCTACCTAGATACCTCTGCAAGGACTCTCATCCCTCTAGAGAGTCAGCAGCAGCTCCCAGTTTAGTGTCATCAGCACTGATGATTGATCAGGACTCTGTTGATTTAAGCTGTACATTAGTTTACAAAGAAACAAAGTTATCTGCCATGAGGTTAAGTAATATGAAAAAAAAAAAAATCCTTTCATTAGACAAGTTTATCTACATGTTTCCTAAGACATTCATGAAAATGAATAGACAAATTTTGGAGGGTATAATCTTTTCATGATCGGGAGCCTTCATTTCATGAGATGATAAATCTGGCTTTAAGAATGCTAGTACCAACCTCGTCACATTGCTGTCTAGTAACACAAAACAAATGTTTTGGTGTAGTGCTGCAGCCAATGTACTATATTATCTTTATCAACTAGTAAAAAAGTGGTTATATAAAAACAAAAAAGATTTTATTAGATACCTGTTAACCAGTAAACTCATATAAAGCAACTTTTCATTAATGACTGGCCATGAAATCAGCCTATGTTCTTCTCTAATATTTTATTACTATTGCCCTTCACTTTTTGCATGTCACATCTCTTCATCATTTCCCCTGCTGTCACTATCTTTGCAATCTTCAACTTTTTACAGAATCACAAAATGGCTGAGGTTGGAAGGGACCTCTGGAGGTCATCTGGTCCAACTCCCTGCTTAAGCAGGGACACCTAGAGCAGATTGCCCAGGACCATGTACAGACAGCTTTGGATATCTCCAAGGAGGGGAACTCCACAACATCTCTGGGCAACCCGTGCCAGTGCTCCATCATCTGCACAGTAAGAATTGCTTCCTTCTTTTTTCTCACTTCTGAAGTCCTCATCATTCTTCATTTCTTCTTCTGATTCAAATAAATCATTTTCAGTATCATCAATGGGATTTGAAAAATAATATTTATTCAACTCCTTTGCTACAATTTCAGGATTTATCTAAACACTTGTCTTTTAATCCAATGACAAAGCTGTGTGGCACAAGACTTTTTTTTTTTTCTTGCAGGGGTTAATGCAGGACCTTATGCCAACATCCATTCTGAGTGAAGACTGGTTGGCGTACTATTTTGAAGACCTGTAGTTTCAACATCTTTTTTTCCTAATGTTCACTATTCCTTTCTCAAATAGTATTCTTCACTACTGATCTCGGATATTCCTTGAATGCTTCTAGGGCTAGCATTTCTCTTTTTCTCAGCAGCACATCTCCTACTCCAAATGACATTCAGGCAATCCTTCACTAAATTTGTGGATGTTCATCCTGGTTTTGACACCTGACAGCTGTTCCTTTGGTATTGTTTTATATATCAAGAACACGCATGGTGGTGATTTTATACCGTCTGTTGACACTGCCAATGTTACTGTAATATGATTTCTTTTTTTTTATTTCCCAAATTTTTGTTATGATGCATTTTTTTTCCTTACGCCTATTTCTTCAACAATATAAATTGGTGTTTCAACCTCCTTAACCATTTGACTAAACAGATAGTAATGATCTTTACATACACCAGTTACATACTGCTGGAATGCAATGAGCTTTTCAGTGAAGTCAGAAGGTTGATTTTTGAAAAACAAAGTTCTCTCCCAAAGGCAAAAAACAAGAAAACACATCATCCATAGTCAGCTCTACTATCATTGGCCTTCTTGCTCTGGAATATTTTCTGCTTATGGTATTATCTGATCTTTCAGTTTAATGTTTTCCCATATAACTGGGCTTCGTCTCTTGTCTGAATATACAAAAATTCCATAACTTAGTACCACAGAATTACAGAGTCATTCATATTGGAAAGGACCATCTAATCTACACTCCTACTCAAAATATGGCCATCACTGAATTCAGACCACATTTTTCTTCTGTCTCATGTAAGCATGCTTTTTTGGTCCACTGAATGACTTCTGAATCATTAACACATGAAAACCAGTTTCAACTTCTTCCTCTCATCTTTACAATTTTTTTTCATACAGTACCATCATGAGTACTAGATTTAAACCATAACTTTACCTTATGCTTTTTGATATATGCCATTTTGAATTTGTCTCATCTCCAAACTCTCTTCCACTTTATAATTACTTGTAGGATTCAGGAAGAAAAATAAAGCTACCAAAATCACAATGGAAATCTCTGAGCTATGATACACTACACAGTTTTGCAAGTGGGTGAGAAACAGCAGTAATCAAGTGTTCTCACTGTGTCATTATTCAATTTCAGGTTGCTTTGGCAGTATTTGTGCTCCTTTATCAATAGGAGAGCTTCTACATTGTACAGTCATATTCATAGAATCATAGAATATCCTGAGTTGGAAGGGACCCACAAGGATCATTGAATCCAACTCCTGGCTCCACATAGGACCACCCAAAAATCAAACCATGTGTCTGAGAGTGTTGTCACAACACTTCTTGAACTCCAGCAATATTGATGTCATGACTACTTCTCTGGGGAGCCTGTTCCAGTGCCCAATCACTCTCTCAGTGAAGAAGCTTTTCCTAATATTCTACCTGAATCTCCCCTGATGTAGCTTCATGCCATTCCCTCAGGTTCTATTGCTGTTTATCAGACAGAAGAGATCAGCACCTCCTTCTCCACTCCCCCTCATGAGGAAGCTGTAGGCTGCCAAAAGGTCTCCCCTTGGTCTCCTCTAGGTTGAACAAACCAGGTGACTTCAGCCACTCCTCATACGTCTTCCCCTCTAGACTTTTTACCATCTTCTTAGCCGTCCTTTGGACACGCTCTAATAGTTATATGTCTTTCTTATATTGTGGTGCCCAAAACCGCACATAGTACTTGAGGTCATATCCCTGTTTTTCCTTCACTTAAAGAACAACCCATCCAACTCAGCTCAGTGTGGAATAGAACTTCTGAACACTAACATCACCCCAAAGAATGAAGAAGAAATAGGAATGGAGTCTTCGGATATATGGGGAAAAAAATAATTATTTATCTATATAGTAACAAAAGATGAGAAAGAAAAATAATGACATTTTCTTTCTTATCATATCTCAACTTCTTTAATTAAAGTTAGGCAGCCAAGGACAAGTATAGCTCAGAGGATGTCAAGAGAAAACCAATATGAATAAATACACTGCTGAAATAAAAAAAAAGAATAAAGCAAAGTGATTATGGGCTTTCCCTTTTTGAAAAGATTGTTCTTCGGCAACTATGTATTGTCAGTTAGCAACAGCATGTGTGGATTGTATGATCCAGTGGAAAACTGTAAACTGGATGGAAAACTCATTGGACTGCTTGGGCTCAAAGGGTAGTGCTAAATGGTTTGAAGTGTGGCTGCTGGCTAGTCATTTGCAGTGCCCCCAGAGCAAATAGAATAAACCCATGCAATAGTGCAGGCTGGGTGTCAGTTGCACAGAAAACAGTTTTGCAGAAAATAACCTGGGGGTCCTGATGGACAGCCAGTTGAACACGAGTATGCACATACCCATACAACAAAGACCAACTGCATACTGGGCTGTATCAGCAAGAATTTATACAGTAGAATGAGGGAAGTGGTTATTCCCCTTCATGTAATATTTTTGAGACCACATCTGGAATATGGTGTCCAATCTGGGGCTACGGAGTATGAGAAAGATTAACAGCAAACTAGAGTGAGTCCAATGGAAAGCCACTGAGATCATTAGGGGGTTGCACCACATAATCAGTAATGAAAAGCTCAGAAAAATTGATTTATTCAGTCTTAGGAGAAGAAGGATACAGGGGTATTTTATTGTTTCTACAAATGCCTAATGGACGGCTATCAGGGAAAAAAAAAATCCAACAGACAGAAGATCAAGTAAGTGAAATTTCAGTCAGATAGTAATATTTATTTGTTTGTTTATTGGTTTGTTTGTTTGTTTTTAAATGAAGGTAGGTAGGCAAATATTGGAAAAAGTCACACAAAAAGGTTGTGGAATATCAGCCTTTGAATGCATCCATTCAAAAATCAGATGGACAGGATACTAAACAACTTGATCTAATTCTAAAGCTGTAACTAACTTCAAAGTTGGCCCTGGGGATCTGGGCACCTCCAAAGGTCCCTCTCAAAGTACATAATTTTGATTCTTTCTTTCTAAAAACTGAAGCATCAATCAAGGTCATATATACCTGAAACTGGAAAAGGTAATCACTGTTATTAAAGTCATTCTTTTTAGCTATAAGTAAACTTCAAATCTGTCATCCCCTCAGCATCTCTGTTATGTTCAACATTACTTGGTTCCCTTGAAATATTTTCCCTCTGCAACCCATTTACATATCTTGCAGCCTATGGAGAACACCCACTGGTGCAATGACAGGTTGTAGATGGCTTTGTCCAGACAATAGCAGAACACCCTATAGAAACTAATCCAGGTAGAAGATTCTTGCATTTAAATTACCCACATGACCTACTAGCCTCCTTTTCAAAGTCTCACAGAAATGTAAACAGAGTGGGTTTGCTTGTTTGTTTTGTTTTCAGGATGTACTTTGTAGTAGACAATTGTGCTTTTCATCTTTCCAGCAGACAAGCTGCAGTCATCATTGCTGAAGTTCTCAAGTTAGGAACAGCCAAAATCCATGTAACCATGGCCTGCTCTGTATAAAAACAGGTTTAGATGTCTTGTCTGGTAGAGACTGGACATAAGCAAAGTTTCATGTTACTGCTTGCAGGTACAGAAATTTTTGCCCAAAACAGTAATTCAGAGCATTCATCTGAGTTATTCCTTTATTGATCTCATTAATAAGAGTGGTTGTGCATGTGCTTCACTGTTCTATCTTTCTACTGATTCCCCTGTACACTTACAGTTAGGTATAAGACTTATAAAGTATAAAGACTTATAAAAAAGGAAATATAGACAGTAATTAAGGATGTCCTGTTTGTTGAAGGTGCAAGACCTCATGATTCAGGACTGCAACAGGTAGGTGCTTTGGCTAGTTAGCACAAGTCACAGATGGTTAAGAGAGGTTCCCATTAATTTTTCCAGATTATCAGAGACAAGGGCTGTAGAATATTTGTGGTCATAAAATAAGTGGCTTGTAACATGACGGGTTTTGCTGGTGATGGTAGGGATGTGGAAGGCAACAGCTAAACATGTACATACTTTCAACAGTGTCAACAAACTTTCAGGACTACATGTGAGGTATACCTGTTGACTTCATGGATCTTTATCATCCAAAACTGTTGGATAGACAACTGTAGCCAGCCAGTCAAAAGAGGTGATTCTCCCACTCTATTTAGCATTGGTGCAGACTCATCTTGAATATTGTGTACAGTTCTGGGCTCCAGAATATAAAAAGGATATTAAGATACTTGAATGCATCCAGAGGAGGGCAATAAAGCTGATAAAAGGGCTGGAAGGCATGTCCTATGAAGAGATGCTCTGGACGCTTGGTTTGTCTAGTTTGGCGAAAGGAGGCTGAGGTGACCTTATTGCTCTCTACAACTCTACAACCAGGAGAAATGAAGAAGGAGGGGCCGGTCTCTTTTCCCTGGTAACCAACATTAGGATGTGTGGGAATGGCACAAAGCTGTGCCAGGGCACATTCGGACTAGATATAAGGAAAAATTTCTTTACCGTGAGGATGGTCAAACACTGGAACAGACTTCCTAGAGATGTGGTTGATGCCCCATGTCCATCAGCGTTCAACAAGCATTTGGATAATGCCCTTAATAATATGCTTTAACTTTTGATTATCCCTGAAGTGGTCAGGCAGTTGGACTTGATGAGTTTTGTAGGTTCCTTCCAATAGAACTATTCTATTCCATTCCGTTGTGCAATGAAAGCCTTGTGAATAGCACAGATCAGATCTTCAGTAACATATTGAAAACAATGGTGTTAACCAAAGATAGCAAGATCTTGACGTAATCTGTAACTGTAATATGTTCTTTCCTAAATTTTCACCATAAATTTGAACCTTTCATGTTGGACATGTAATAATAGATCATAACACATGCAAACATCTGCAAGAAAGGCTTTGCATAAAATTATTTAACTCACTATTATTTGATTCAAAGATAAAGCTCAAGGAACACTTCAGGAAAAAAAAAATAAAGTCTTCCCTCAAAAACTTTCCCAGAACTGAGAAAGCTGTAATGACCAAAGTATAATTTAGAAAGTCTCTAGGAACACATCAGAATTCATAAAGGTAAGATTTCCATTTACCACAATGTCATGCTAGTGTAAAAATTTGCCACTCCACTTGAGGTGCTAAAAGCAGATTAATATATATACATATATATCTCCCACTTTTTTGTTTGTTTGTTTGTTTTCCCTGATAACTTTTGATCCACACAAAAGATATTCAACCTCTATTGGATGAACAGCCAGGCTTCTTTCAGATGATTGTGTTCCCTATTAAGAGTAATCTGAAAATATTTTTTCGTTGAAAGAGTAGCCTAGTAGATACAATCTTTGCTATTAGAAGACCACACACTGTGATAACTGCTTAGTGATCAAGAGACTACTGTCTGCCCTGCTGTAGCTGCAGCTCTGTGACTGCTGCCTGTTGCAATAACCTGACAGAGCAAGGCCATGCCTGCTAGATGAAAAATAGCCCTTTATTTCAAAGGTCAGGGTGGGGGCTAGCATGAAAGCAACTGGCAGGCTAGAGAAACACACAAATAGCCCCATGTGATCCCCAAGAATTAAGAGGATGGAAAACCCAGCTCTAGCATCAAACTCCTCCTAGCAACAAATTCAGTAACCTTGACAACTCACTATAACCCCTGGCTGTTCTTCTTTAGATTACAATACTAAATCTTAAATTATGCTAATAACTTCCTTAGCTCCACATGTAACATCTTCTTTTGCTGTCAAATAGATTTTGAGGGTAACGGTAGGAGTAAGCATTATTTTGTTTTTCACTGTAGTTATAGCTATGCCAGGTTTACTTCTGCTTGGTTCTATGCTGCTGCCTGTCTGAATCTAAGCACAAAATCAAGATTAAATATCAGAGTAAAAGCACAAGCCATATACTCACAATAAAGTTCCTAGGTTACTAAATACAAGGTGTTAATTATCTCATATAGAACATTTTAAAATTTGTAACAATTCCTGAAAGTTATCAAAAGAATATCATGAAATTAATTTTATGAAGCCTGTTTTTGTGGAAGGCTGGTCTACTGATCATGCACATCTCTTTATATTCGCCTTAGGAGCATATGAAGTGCCTTCCTATGAACTGACATGTGATGAGATGATCCTTTGTTAACTTTTTTTTCTAACAGATGGCTCCCCAGAAATATTTAACAGAGATTTTAAAGCAAAAATCCTCAGGCCTTATTAGAATATGAACAAGAATACTTTTTTTTTTTTTTTT
>VXAL01002052.1:19479-50056 GCA_013399475.1 Chauna torquata | reverse complement strand
TCTATGATTCTATGATTCATATGGCAAGAATGGGCAGGAGTCACAGACAAGATACCAAGAGGCATACAGTTAACTGCTGAGAGAGATTATTGCTGGTAGGAAGAAGACCATGTTAGGCAGTTGTGCAGTCACTGATTATGGGAAACCAATATTTAGAGGAAAAATATACATGGAGAAACACTGAGAAGCTTTTGGCCTGTTATTCGGAGAAGCTGTGTTTGTAGAAGTTTGATGCTCACTAAACACTAGAGCAAAAAATATAGAGAGACCAAGAAGCTGCCGCAAACACAATAGTAAGTAATGCACAGAGCGCCATGGCAGAACAAGATCAGGCCTGTAGACTTAAAGTGAGAGCCAGAGAGGATTCAGCTTTGGAGGGAACCCTAGGTGCTAGGTGTAGAAGCCAATGGAATTTGTTCTGTATTCTTTTGGACTGCCTGTGTAGGGCATGATTTGTAAATAATCCCTGTTTTAAGACAGGTCTCTCCATCATTTCTTTCTTCTCAGGTTGGAAAGTATTATGCTAATTTACTACATTATTTACTTACCTCTCAAATACTAATGCAAAATTACAAGTAACAAAGCTGCAAGGGCATAAAGTATCAGGCTTGTACTACTTAAGATGCAACTGATTCTACTCTTCAGGAAGTAAACTCCTATTGACTACTAAGTCCTTGGTCTGAAAAGCGTGGTCTTGATAAATATCTGAATTTCTGGTTAATCTTTTACTCTTTCTTCCCCTGCCCTGAAAACACTGTTTTCCTTGCACACCTTCAGACAGATTAGTCTCTAGTCAGAATAGGTGCTAAGAAAATGGTAACAAGGGTTTTCCTCAGGTATTTGTCCAAGGTTTTCAGGGTGTGGTGAAAGATGTTCTGACTGTGGACATTTGTAGCTATGTCTGACAGTTAACTACTCCATAGCTGCTATATCCAGCATGTCTTTCCATACTTATTAGCAATATTGCACTCATTTTTGAGTCCAGAAGTTAAAGTAAGTTAGTATAGAAGAGCAGATACCTCACTTTGGGTGACTGCTTCTCTCTAAACTTTATGGGCCAAAGTGATATTCACTCATCTTATGTGGGAGGAGAAGACAAGGAAAACAATGGTTATGACAGGAGAAAAAAAAAACAAAACTAGATTTTGCAGAAGTCTGCATTGTTGTCATGTAGTAAACTGTAAAAGTATACTTGTGCTCAAGAAGAAAAGACCAGAGAGTAAAATAGCTTTTGTTCCTCTGATTTTTTTTCTGTTTCCTCTTGACACTAGCTAGGAAAAGGGAATAAAGAGATTAGAGCCGGACAATCTCTTTCCAGTGGAAAGAGGGGAAGACAGAAAGGGACATCTATGGGTGTGAGTACAAGATCACATAGCTTAACAACCCCAAGGGGAGCAGACAGTCTTACAGAAAGGAAAACAAACAAACAAACAAACAAACAAAAGCTCCTTAGAGATCCCAATGACGAAGTTACCCTCCTTTTAGAAGCTTCTGTTTCTCACATTAAAAACTAACAAATGGAGCAGTAACAGAGACTCCTGAGGGAGGCTAGTAATCTGAGACCTAAAATGAGTATTATTCATACCATTCAGGGAGAAGTAAGGATCATCCAATTCAGTGTGCCAAAGTGTTCATAGCTTACATCCCAGGTTTCTCCTTTGCGCTCTGCTGAGGCTTTTGCCAAATCCCTACATACATTAAAAATACTAACCACACTCTGTACCCGCTTAACAGACTCTGCATATCACTAGAGAATACAAATTCAGCCTGGATACTAAGTTTTTCTAGCACATCAAACAGTCATATCCAAGGATGACCAGTAGTGATTAAGCTATGGTACCACACAGAAGTTCCTCCATGTGAATTGAATTAATTGATTTATTAGTAGCAAAATAGCCAGGTGGGTCAGGCTAATTAAGACTATGATTGCTAATTGCCAACACTGGGGACAATAGGAGTGGTTGCAGAGGCAATAGATGCAGTCTGTTTGTAACGGCTCTATAAACTGCTAGATAGTTAAGACTGGGGAAAAAAAACAGATGAGAAAAAGTTGCTGAGGATGGAAGTGTAACTCATTGTAGGCTCCATTCAGATATGGTGAAAGCAACCAGTCCTATAGAAGACTTTTGTCGTTCCACAGCAGTCTAGTTCAACTGTCTCCAAGTGAGGCGTGAGCATCCCAGGGGGTGCACAAGACACCACTAAAAAATAAATAAAACTAAAAAAAAAAAAAAAAAAAAATTGTTTTATCTCTTCCTTAATTTCTATTTTGTGAATGCTTTATAATGTGTGTAATATATTAGTACAGGAGTACATGTCTATGGTGTATAAATAAATAATACATATATTGGAGGTGCATGCTGAAAAATTTTTTACTGATAGGAGTGCGTGATCAAAAAAGTTTGAAGTCCACTGATGTTGTTTAAAGGTATCTTTCAGGTTTCTAGTTCTCTGTATATTTCAGTCTCTCTCGTATAATGGATAATGTCATGTACTTTGGCTGCCAGTGTCGGTGCTTTTAAGGAAACCCCAAACCTTATCATGCAATAGAATGTGGTTGTTGGTATTTGTAAAACTTTTACATGCATTTAAAACTTAATGTTTCTTTACAGTACTCAATAGATCATACTATACAACTGTAGAACCAAATGGGACCAAATAAATGTTATATTCAGATTAACTAAACAAATGCTATGAAGAAAGTACAGAACGGAAATGTTCTGTCAAAATTTGGAAAGTCTGTTTTAATACGCGTGTATGACTGTAGCAGTATTAAGCCTGAAAAAATCCAAATAGTATACATATTGTAGGAGGCTGAAGTTTTAAAAACTCAGATTCTGTAGATCAAAGAAATTAAAAAAAAGAAAACAACAACACAACATCTATGGAATTCCTATGGATAGCTATGGATAATGTTTTCAAGTAATACCAACATTGTGAGTTTTAAAACATTTGTTACTCTGTACTCATCTAATTTAAATTAAATTACTTTCAAAAAAGATATGTCATTTTTTTATACTGAACATTAGGTTCCCCATACTTCTTCCTTTATCAAGCACTACAGAGTTCTGGATGTTCTTGTTATGATCCTCTCTCTCTCTCTCTTTTTTCTACTGAACCAGAAAGTTAACTCCAGTAAAACAAGATTCTTATTCCTAACAGTTTGTCTGTCAAAACTGCTAACCTCCTTGGATGTTAGGTGCTTTTGAGTGGACCAATTTCTAAAACTTATCCCAACTGCACTGAAGGTGACATTCAGAAAAGGGGCATTATCTTTTGCTTTCTATTCTCCATAGCTTCACTGAAGGACTATAAAAATGATGGTTTCATATATTGAATTATTGAATATTGAATAATATTTTAGCTTGTTTGAAAGGAAACGTGTGTGTGTGATTGTTTGTTTCACCATAGCTTGAAAGGAAAATGTGAACTGTCACACGGTATCAAAGAAATTCTGAATAGTAATCAATTCTAGTGAATAACAATACTTGCAGTAGCATTGCTTACTCAAATGTAATTCAATCAAGATCACAAATCATTTTGTCCTGTCAGCTTTTGCCAACCTACGTGGCAGGCTTATGGGAGGAATGTTTATTTCCTGTGCTAGTTACATCTGTGTAGTTGTGTTCATTTTGTTGTTGTTGTTGTTTCAGAGAGGTTAACAATATACAGCAATTCTGTGGAATCCCCTCTTCCTTAGCTTCAGTCTGATCGTTGTTCTCCTGAGCACAAAATGTTAGGGAAGTTTTTTCAATGACCTGCCTGCAATTTTAAGTGCATTATTTCACTAAGTGAAGTAAATGAGATTTATTATATATCTATACACCCTTTCTAGCTCAAAACGTTAGTTTCCATCTAATTTTTAGGACCTTGTTTTGATAAATTGCTGCCAAAGGATTTGTGTACAGTCTTTCATGAGATCTGCCCCATATGTCATTATGTTCATGTTTATATGCTGCCACACAAGTTGTAACAGATGCCACATTTTTTTCCTTTTCTTCCTACTGACACATCCCTGGCATTTTTTTTCCTTCCTTCCTCCCTTCCTTCCTCTCTTTTCCTTCCTTCCTCTCTTTTCCTTCCTTCCTTCCTTCCTTCCTCCCTCCCTTCCTCCCTTCCTTTCTTTTTTTTTTTGTTTGAAACTATGTCTTTAAAGCTGTTCTAGTATTCATTCCTCACTTGATTGACATTATGCAGTACATTTTACCCCTTTTGCACCTAAATACGAGAAATATAAATGTCATTTTCTGACCTCATGTCAAGAGCTTGTGTGTTTCTTTTGACTTGTTCTTTTAGAAATATTTTAGTTAAGGACACATAGACGTTAAAATCCTTGCTTTATAGCTTAGAAATATTCGTAGTCTGTAGCCTGAAATGTCTTCTGTTAAGCTGAGTGTTGTATGCTTTAGTTGCTATATAGGTATTATGTGCACAGCCTTGAAATATATCCTTACATAAACACCGGTTTGTGTGAAATGCTAAAATCAGCATTTTCACTAGTGCTTTGGTCTCACACAACATTGCTTAAATAGTTGTATGGGCAACATGTTCAGTTTCACTGTTCTTTCCAGAACACATTTGGACTTGCAAAACAATGCTGCAACACAGAACATCCACTTTGTGAGTCTGTCGTCTGTGTGCCAGCAGTTCACCTCCTGAGGTCTTACACTGCTGACCTGTGGCCTGACAACTCAAATTTATTGGAAGCTTTTTTATATCTCTCTCTTTCAGCTGCTGTGCTCCTCAAAGACAGAACTGAGTGTTGTCTATGGAGGGACAAGATGTATAGCCCACTTCAGGTTTTAGATCAGAACTCAAACCTCACTGATTTCCTTTGGCTTTAGCTGATTAACTGAACCCAGCCATTAATATCTGTGAAATGTCTTGGCAGACCCATCTGAAAGGCACTATTTAAATACAATGTGTATTGCATATACAAGTAAACTGTATCTGAGTTATTTTTCTGTAGGGATGAGTGTGTTGGTTTTTAATAGTTATTTTTAATGGATCAGTGTAAAATATTGTTCTATTTGATCTCTGTCCCTGGTGGGCTTTCTTTTTTTCTTTCTTTCCAACAGTGTGACACTTTCCTCTTTAGACTTTTAATTATTTCTCTAAGGACCTTCTGCATTAGCAGTGGTGGTGGCAGTTTACCATTCTAAGAGCTAACCCAGCTAGTTATTCCCAGTCTATAGCAAGTTTTATGAAGATGATTGTTGCGTATTTTTAAACTCCAGTGTAGTTTGAGGATTTACTTGGATAACAAAATGGCTGAAATGGCCAAGCCACTTTTATATCTGACCATAGAAGAAACTGCCATACACATAATTGTGTTATCATGGATCATAAGGTCATGGATCAGAGATGGACATGGGTATTCAGATCAGTTGTTTCGTAACATTATTGCTAATGACATTGTCCTCAGGAGGTGATATGATCTCATCCCTCTGTTTTTTGAGCCTCCATGTTAGTACTTAAATAGGTCTTAAGTTCAGACACTTTAGGTATCTCTTTTCCCACTCTTTAAGATTATTATAAATAATACTGCCTTAACTACGGTGTATCTTGCTGCTTTTCATTCATTCTATCACTCTTTTTTTATTGCATCTATACATCTTTGCGTGCTACTGTAAAAAAAAAAAAAAAAGTTGCATGCCTTCCTTTTCATTCAAAAATGCTTTCCAAAAACCTATTTCCCCCTGAAGTCCAGACAGAAGAAGTCTGTGAGTCATTCCTCATCACTGCCACACAGCATATTTGTAAGCAGACAATAGTAAAGCTGGTCTCAGTTATGCAAAATAAAATAAAAAAAAAATCAGAATTAAACATAAAATCTAATAAGATAGCCTTAAGAAAAGCTACAAGTCACCCTGTTGTCTCACTATCAAAGCATGTCCTTCATTTCTTATTTTCTCAGTTCCTCTTACCTTGTAATCAGAATATCTGCTCTAATCGAAGGTAGATTGTAAGGAATCTGAGGCTGGTACTGGCTTTTAATTTTTTTTTGTGAAAAAACACAATGTACACGTGTAAACATACGGTCTTAGTGAAGGTGCTTGTATTTACAAGTCACATCTGGAATGCTAAGTCCTTTCTTTAAGAAAGAGTTCAGTCTGAGCAAACTGTGAAAACAAGGGTTGTCCAACCCAAGACAGTTATTACACCCATGTAGTTGCCAGGAAAGAGAAGACCCCCCTCTTCTGGCATGAGCTGGAGTAGCTCTCAGCAGAAGACTTGACAAAGTGTGCTCAAAACCATGTTTTGATCACAAAGGACTAATATGTGTATAACAAATATTTCCTCCTCCATCATGTCCTGTACAGTTTTCCAGCATTTTTTCACTCCACGCTTGCACACAACCCTTCCTCATCCACACCAGATCTCTGAATGTGCAATTAGAGTGTTCTTGCTTCTTGTCAGAGATCAAACACACTGTCGCAGCCAGATTCTTTCTCCGTAGCTGTTTTCTGGTTTAGGACAAAACATATGAAGCACTCTGTGCTCCAAACACGGAGTGAATCGAGCACTGATATTAAAAATATGCCCCACAGTCTTGATGACTGTAGAAGGAAAAGCTTTTTGATGGACAAGTTCTCTTTGTTTGGGCAATATTATTTACTGCATTGTTTGCTGAAGGTGACAAGGAATTCCAGCTGGTGAGGAAAGACAGTTGCTAAAGGTGCTCAAAAATCCATCTGTATCCCAAATTTCAGTAATTCCTGTAAAAACAGGGTATTCTCTGATAAATATGGCAGTGAGAATTCTGCCCCAGTCAGACTTCAAAACAGGAAATGCTACATGTATTTATCATTATCTCTTTTGCTGCCAAAAAGGAAGAGGAGGCATTTATAATGTTTCCTTGTGTTTATTTTTAAATTTTGCATTACCTTTTATTTTTACCAGTCTTTACAGATCATGAGTTAATGGTAGGTAGATGGAACTCTTCCCTATTAGATCACATATTTCACTCTTTGTAAGTGCAAGATAGACTAGCTTTCCCTACAACTTAGTGGTTAAGAAAAAAAATAAAGCAGTGACTGACATTCACATTCCTCCTGTCATTCCAAAGAGGAAAATATTTTGCTTTGGTTTTAAAAGTTGAAATCATGGACAGAAATGTAGTCTTGTTCAGTATAATTCACCTGGGAGGTAGGATTTCTCTGCAAAATGGGAGGAGTTTTAAAGACCAGGGCTGTTATAGCTGTCTCATTTCTCTATGGTAATGCCCAAAATAATATATTTATTTCCAGCACATACGTAAGGTATAAAACCAAGCACAGTTACTCTCATAAGTGCTGGAAATGGAATGACAACTGTTATCACAGATACTCAACGGGTATAACATTTTATCTTAGAATGGAAAAGCTCTTAGTTTTCAGTATTTTTATCCTGTCTTTCAAGTGCTTTGCAGATTATTTTAATAGATTTTTTACTTTTAAATTCCAGATTACGGTGTCAAACCTAAATAAAATGAACTCAAACGTTTTAATGTTTTGGTTTTCAGTGTTTTCACTGTTTTCATTTCTATTCATTTCCAATTATTAACTAATCTTTGCTTAGCCTTTTTTTGTGTGTGTGCGCAAAATCTGAACAAAGTATTGAAAACATATCATAAACATTACCTGTGCTTTATTTCCCTAGACGTTTTTCACAACTGGCTCAGATCATGCAGTGGAGTTTTGCTTCTGAGTTACTGCTTTTTAAGTTTGCTTTATACTTAGATAAGTTTCCAAGTGCTACTACAGTACAGGAATTTGATCTGGAGTTGCTGTACTAATGGGTAAGAAGAAATCTTCTTTTGCTTCTGAGTACTTCCACATTTGGAGACCTATATTGTATTTATGCGCAATGGCCCAAATAATCTCTGTTTATGAGCCACCTGGTAAGATGAGCTCAAACAATGAGAATAAATGGCTGATACATCATCCAGTCTCTCTTTGAAGTCTCCAAGTAGGAATGTTTAACAGTTGATATCAAACTACAATAAAATTAAGGAAGTCACAATAGTAGGAGGAATAGAAGGTTTCTTGGGGTAGAAGGGTAAGTTGGGAAAGAAATCAGCTATGTATTTCTAATTATTTCAAAATATACTTAAGTTAAAAAGAAGCTTTGCCCTGGCAAAGCCCACAAAGGACAGACATACAATGTGGGATCTACAAAAGTTGATAATATTGTATTAATTATGATTCCATTATCAAACTGTGACTAGAAAAAAAACATTGATCAGCAGAAATCATAAAAGTAGTTAATTGTCAGGAAATGGCAGAGTAGTAATTTATTGTATCTATTGTTTATGCGTTTTCGTCTTCTTGGGTGTTTATATGACAGAACACATGTTATTTCTAGCTGTAATATTTCATGAACTGTTTCTCAAGCCTTTTAAAAGCCATTATAAGTGTATATAATAATGTTCTACTTGCTTATTTAGTGCTGGGTCAGTTCCTCTCCATTGCTCAATGAAAGCTTTTTGTGAGCAATTGTCATTAGGTGGGTTACAGAGGGAAGGAAGAAGGGTTTTATCTCCCATGGTAGTGAGGCTAAGTCTGTTGCTATTTTGGTAGCCACAGCTTTAAGAGGTTAGGCATCTATATTCCAATTTACTTGTGATAGTAAAGCAATTAACTTACAGCTAAGTTTTTAGAAGTATTCTGCCATCTATTTTCTAAGGATTTCAATAGTTGTCCAGCATGAAAACACTTAAAATGGTTTTATCTTTGCTATATGCTGCCTTTGGCTTACCACCTGTAAACATCACACAACAGGTGTGTTAGGAGACTACATGTTGTATACATATTAGTATCTTAAAATGTCAATATAAACATTAGACTGTATAATGCTTAATTATTAATAAAATGGGGATTAATAGTAATAAACACAGATAGGGGTTCTCTCAAAACTATGACAATCACTTTCAGGACTTTTAAGACTCTAGAATCAAGTCCCATCACCAAACCATGTCCCTAAGCATCACATCCACACATCTTTTAAATAACTCCAGGGATGGGGACTCCACCACTTCCCTGGGCAGCCTGTTCCAATGCTTGACCACCCTGTCAGTGAGGAAATTCTTCCTAATGCGCAGTCTAAACCTCCCCTGGTACAACTTGTGTTGTTCTATCACTTGACAAGTCCTGACACTTGTCACATGAGAAAAGACACCAACACCCTCCTTGCTGCAACCTTCTTTCAGCAGGCTGAAAGACTAAAAAGCATTTTGAATTGAAGCTACATATAAAACCTCTAAATGTAGTCACTAGACAGAGGCTTTCTAATCAATGTAATGTCCTTTAGAAAAGTTTTATCATCTTTGTGGGCCAATACTTTGAAAAATCAGTATCTACCACTCATGCTTTAGGTTTCCTAGAGAAGTAATTGCTACTAAGAGATGGAAAAGTTACCTCACAACAGCTGTAAACTTTCCATCTCAGCAGGTACCAATCACAAGGATAAGATCAACTAAAACACGTGAGGCTTATATATTCTGACGGTGCAGTGAATTCTCTGCCCTTCATTTAATCTTATTATTTAACTAAGAATGTATTTTCACTACTAGTATACAAGGGTATTAAAAGAGCTAGTATTCAAAACAACAAAAGTAATTAAACCTGCAGATATGTTGCAACTCTGCTGTGTGCTTAACACCTTCCTGTCCACGTTCTCGCTTTAACTTTCCACCTTGATGCGGTAGGGAAGCAATGCAGTTAAATGATTACAGTTCTTGTCCCCGCAGTGCCAGTGATGTTACATTGTTTCAGCTGTTCTTTATTAGAGGAAGAGTAGCCACATCTATATAAGGCAACTTTGTATAAATATCATGCATTCATGCAAGAGGTTTGTTTTTGTTTTTGTTTTATTTTGCGGGGGGGAGGGAACTACTTCAGTTAAAGAATCTTCTCCAAATACATTAGTTTTCTTGAAAATTTGCAAATTTACAGTACGCCTATACTATTCAGAATATGCTAGAGCTAAGGAAGAGAAGCGAAGCCACTGATTTATTTTCCCCTTCCAGTAAATCCCTCATGCTGTAGCTCTCAGCATATACTGTCAAATGCTCTTAATTTCCTGCCACACTAGCAAAAAGAACGAGAGGGCGTGTCATGAGAGAAGCTTTGTACCAGAGAACACAAGGACGGAGTCTGTTCTGTTTGTTTTTCGATTGTTTTTAGCAGAATTTGGGTTGGAACTGCTGGGGAACTCCTTTCCTTTCACCCAAAAGCAGACACCTTGTTGAAAACACTCCTGTGTTCCTCTTCTCGCATAAACAGATATATGCTAGACAGGACCTGAGAGGCGACATATTTTTTCCTGTATACTTAAAAGAGCAGTTATTTACACCAAAAGAATGTTTTCCAGGCTTTAGCATATTTTCCCCTGAAAACATACAGTCAAGTCAGAGCTAAATCTTCCCAGGAGCTGTGGTTACCTCTCAAGCTGATCCAGTGACCACACTGATCCTGAGTGTTACATGCTTGCTTCTGGTCCCTATGTAAATATGAGACAGTTGTATGAGAGAAGTCTCCTCATGGCCCTGTACCACAGGCAGCAAGTACTACTTCTGAGCTGGGAAGTTTATACTTGATAGAAAATAAGTATTACAAAGACTAGGGAATGAACACATACTTTTAAAAATTTTTACTAGACTGATTCTCACTAAACCCAGCAGTAATCAAAGCATATTTGTCAAAGAAATTAATTGAAAGCTGGGGTGAATTAGACTTTCAATTTGAATAATATTTTTCAATGTACTGCTATTCCAGAATTAAAAGTAGTAAAACATAGAAATTAAGATTTATGCGTAAAGTCAGAGGTGTAAATTATTAGACCGTGTTTGCAGGTCTACCATAATCTTTTTTTTTTTTTTTTAATTTATTTTATTTCAGGGTATGTGAGCTAGTTAATTCTGTACAACAGAAAATCTGAGACTTTATGTAATAGTGTTAAATTATTTACGAAACATAGGTATGGAATATGTCTTCTTTTTAATAAGAATGATTATGTTTAATGGGATGCAGAATATGGAGCATGACAGTGTCTTCACACCAAGAAGTTTGCAGTCAAAAAAGAAAAAAAGTAAAATATTTCCATTATTGGCAGGATTCATAAACCTACATAGAGCTAAGTGTGTCAGAAACTAGAATTTGACAGTATTTTGATTGTTTTTAATTTTTCTAAATTTACATTCTGCAGAATGTTATTTTTCCATTACCTCAGAATGAATTTTATTTTTCTTTCTAACAAAAACATTCAATTTTTTTGAGAAATAGGCCAAGAAAAATCACACTGGATGCTAAAAAAACCCTGATACCTCTTTTTTTCCTGCAACACATTTGTGACCTAGTATTCAACAGGAAATTGGCCTTTGTTTTTGGAGTTATGCCTTTACCATCTAAATGGCATCTCACCCTGCCTGAACCAGGAGATTCTGAGAAGGGCTGTGTCATGCCTGAGCAAAATTCCTGGAGAAGAAATTGGGTGTGGATAAAGAGCAGAATTTGAAAGAGGAAAGAAAGAACAGGTCAGAAGTGTGACTCGGATTGATTTACTGTAAATGGAAGAAGATGAGGCCAGGACTGGAGGAGTCCTCCACACTGTTTCTTCATTCTGTTCTCAGTTCTGTGTTATATGAAACAGGGATTGCATCAGCATAGCCTGCTTTGGAGCACAACTGTGTTTAATTCCCTTACCATCACCAGTCCTGTTCACTGAATGAATCAAAGTCTTAGTTAAAAAATAACCCATTAAGCGGGAATGCGGTTTGCATTGTGACGTGGATACTATAGGATACTGGATTCGGACTGCAGAACTAAAGTCCTGCTTTGTTCATAATTTGTATGTACTTAACTTTGCAGACAGTGCTATTTTAATGGGAGTTATCTTAAAGCTGTTTTGGTGTAATAGCCAGGTTTTGAAAACCTTCACTTGCCATAATAAAAATCCATCATGTGGGACATGAGTTATGACATCAACAGTCTTTGGCACATTAGGTGCACAGCATAGACCTAGCTCTAGAATTAACTGGTTAAATTGTCCCAGGATCAGTCTCTTAGCCTGCACATGGAACTGCATTTTAAAGGTTTGCAATATATTTTTTGCTAATATCTTTCATGTTATTTACAGCTGATGGAGAAATGCGAACACAAAGAACAGATATCTTAAGTTCCTTTTGTGCAGAGACCCTTCTGCTCTGTAATCTACTACATCCTGGTTGCTTTTGCTTTTACCTAAGCCTTCTACTAATTCTGATTTCAAGTTTTATTCATTCTCATTTTATGCATGCCTCTAAACTCCTGTCTGTCTGCAGACTTTGAGCTCCTCAGCTGCTGTATACCTACCTATAAAATCAGAAAGCAACTCCTCTGCATCTCTGACTGATGTCTTCTTCCCAAGCCTGCATACCTCTGTCCAGCCCTCTTCCTCTTCAGCTGTTTTTGTCTGACTTCTGTGACATTGTTTTCTTTTCATCTTCCTCACAGTGCGTTCTATTTTGCCCACTTCTCTTTGTCTGTTTTGTGCAGGGAGTAGCATCTGACAGCATGAGACAAACATCCTGCATTCAGCATCAGTTCCTGGCTCTAGAAATGCAAATGGAGAAGTGAGGCTTGTCCCAAAACTTAAATATACTCTTTCCTGAGATACACTTCAGGTCTGAGAAGTTGGTTAGCTAGTGAGTTAGACGTGTCTTACTTCAGTCTTCCTTAATAAGTATACAATGAGCATCTACCAATTATGGCTGTTTCTGAAAGCTTACAAATTGCTCCTGTTGGGGTGAGTTTTCAAGGAAACAGAAGGAGAGAAAGAGGAAAAAAGTCATTGGTTAATACTTGCAAAAATAATAGACTCCTTCTCCAAACCTAACTTCTCCAGACATTAAACTAGAGTTCCTCAGCAGACAGGTTATAAACATCATTGGGGATGGCTGGAAGGAAAGTACTTTCTATTCTTTTTATTGGAAACTGGGTGTTCCCAGAAAATAAATCTGATAATGAATGTCAGCTTGAGTGGTTAGGGCAATTACAGAAGTCTTGTAGTAGAGATTATAGGGCAGGTTTACATACAGGATCAAACTGTATTAAAAAACAGTAATAGATTACTTTTTTTCTGAGTAATTTATTTTTTGGCTTACTAAAAACATTTTAAAAAACAAGGTTGTGGTATGTGCACATGTGTGTTTTTTTGTGCCCTGATAATGAACATTTGCCTTTGTTAGCAGTGTGGTCTGGAGCGTGTATTTCCCTCTGCTTTGGCTTACTGTCTATTGTGTAAACAAATACACTTTTGCTCTTTTAAACAAGACTCTTCTGAGAACTGTTACATTCTTACCTTCCTGACTGAACCATGTCTTCTGGAGGCTTGGGTGCAGCCTCATGTTACTTAGGAATACTTGGCACAAAAGCAGAGAACGGACCAGGGTGCAGGGAGGGACAGCTGTTCCCTGTGCACCTGCAGTGGCAGACCTGGGCCTGGCAGCCAGGACCTGAGCAGGGCAGCCGGGGGCACGGGGACGACCCCAGTCCCGGGCACGGGGCACCAACCTGGGGACAGGGAGGGGCCGAGGCCAGGGCGTGTGGGTGGGCCCAGCTCGGCAAGGCCTGTGGCTGGGCCGGGCAGGGCTGCGGGGAGCCGGAGCCCAGCCCTGCTGCGGCCTCACTGGGGCTGAGGTGGGGTCCTGGGCCTGGGCAGGGTTGTGTGGAGGCTGGGGGGAGGCCTCTCAGCGCGCTGGGGGCCCTGGCATAGTCTGTGACAGTGAAGCCTTTTTTAGTTACTTAGTTAGTTTGTTTCATTTTGAAATATAAAGAAATGTTGCAAAATTTTGAGTAAGGAAAAAAAGATCCAAAGGCGTGAATGTTTTCATCTCCCTATCTTGTAACACCTGAATTTCAACAATAAAACTTAATGGCGTACCAAGTGGATTTCAAAAGCATGGGTAGAATCAGTATTTCGATAATTATTTTACTTATTTAGAGAATCATTTTGACCTTAAAATGGGAGTGCATAAATAGGTCTATGTAGAAAGAGATCAGACAATTATAAAATAAGCATTGTGTCATATCTAATTATGTACCAAGTTTTGTAACTATAGATTAGTCTTTGTCCAGTGTGGGTCACAGTTCAGAATCAATGGTACACTGTGGTTTTGGAAAATTTCTGTGCAAGTAGCAGACAAATACATCAAATGATACAATGATGTCTAGACACCTTCAGTGTATGGTATTTTTTAAAAGAGACCACTGAAATAAAAGCATCTGCAAGTTTTAAATTTATGAATCCTTAGTCATTATACAAAGAAACAGGTACCCTCTCTCTAGCAATTTACAAGTTTGTGTTTTTTTGTTCTCATACCAGAGTATTTTTGTTTTCTTCTGTTTAAATCTATCAGGACACTGAAGACACATTTTAATTCAGAGACAAATGCATCTTTATTTAGATCTTTTAACTCTAAATTACTAATGCACTGCTGTTTCCTGCTTTTTACACCCTCTAACTTGATATCCAGCACAATATGACCAGTGCACTGTATACTGGCATATACTATGCATATACCAATGAGCTGCAACAACCTTGTGCATCTGGAAATTGCTATGTCAGTATGCATGTTGCTGTTTGAGGGTTACTTGGCTGCTTCCACTGCTGAAGACAAGTAATCACTGACCATTCTGACTGCATCCAAATCCGTGCTTCTGTGTTGCTTCCAAACTTTATGTTGAAATTACCTTTCTCATTATGATGTCATGTTTATGGATTTTGATTAACATACTGTAGTGAATCAGAAGATGTAATTGTCAAAGGTAAGGATCGCAGCCTTGTGTACCTGTTATAGATGGAATACTCTGTGTTTGGTAATAATGACTTCAACCTCTGTTAAACACCAACCTTGAGCAATGTTACGATTTTGACTTTGCCTTGAGTTGGAGATGATCTGTTCCTATACATTCTTATACTTGTCATATCTTAGCTATACTTAAACAATTTAGTAAAATAGTGCCTGCTTACTAATCTCCAGCTAGTACAGAGATACACAATACAAATGCTTCTTCAACATACAGATTACCAAGAACACATCAAAGGCATCCTGTTTTCTACACACTGTTTCATAAGGAAATTAGAGTCTTGGCCTCTACCTTCAAGGTATCGGTGGCTTCATAACTTGCACCCAGGTATCCAAAAGAGATGCTGAAAACTGTGGATAATAACTATGTTCCTTGGGGGCAAGGGCGGAGGAAGAGATTTTTTTTTCCTGTGGGTAGCTTTTGCTTGATATCAGACTTTCTTAGGAGGTAGTTTGAGACTAAGGAATGAAATCATGGAGACACAGGATGTAACTACTGCTTTCTGACCCAGACATAATGCTTATTTTTTTGGTTTTGCCTGCTGTAATCATAGCAGCATCGCTACCTATGACAACAACAAACAAAAAACATCTACAAACCATACAAAACCAAGACATTCCATTCCATATTGCGTGAAAGTATAACCATGTAACATATGATAGTGGTGCTTAGTGGCATACAATCTTACCTAAAATAAAATAGAATTCAGTCCTGGTAAGTTCCAAGACAGACTTTCTGTCTTACTTGCCATGATGAAACAGGCTCCATTTGTTCCATACAAAAGAAAAGTCGTGTAACAGTACAAAATGTTCTCAGTTAAAAAAGTGGGTTCCAAAACATAAAAAAGACGATAACTGTGTTGTGCCCCGGACAGGTCTTAGATGATTTTGGTTTTGTCCATCAAAATGAGACATTTACTTCTTTCGTTATTTGCGTCACACTGATTTTCAATCTCAACTGAGGTAGGTGATTACTTTTCTTTGGGTACACGGTGGTAAGGAATGACTAATAAGGCTTGTTGCCAGCTGCTTTGACCCGTTTTCCTAAAGCTCTGCAAAAGACATACATCTTATATAAAAAGTCATGTGCTGAGTTCCAGCTGAAAATCTACAACGACAAACTTCTAGCTTATTTTTTGGGTCTAGAGAATATAATTATTTTGACAAAATGGAACGCTTATTTGAAAAATCATCTCTGACAGGGAAAGTCTTTAGTATCAAGCACTTTGGTTAAGTATTTTGCTGAATCACTGCATAGCAGGAGAGAGAAACACAGCTCAACTTGTGTCTATCACCAAGTGCTGAGAGTCTGTACAGTAAATTTAATGTGCTCAAATAGACACATATATATGCTGCAAGTTATGTTTTCAAAGATCAGAATCAGGTTTCTAACTGTTTTAATACTTTGGCATTTATTCATGTACTGTACCTGTAGTGAGATAGGAAAATATCTGACTCACTTGTTACAGCAAAGGACAAATATACGATACATTCAAAACAATGTAGAAGAAACAAGCTTCTACAAGAAATACACCAGCTGCATGCAAGAAAAATAGTATTGGGTGTAGAACTGATCTATATGCACAAGAGCAAAGTACAGGCATCAGGACTGAAATGTGCTGCTGTAAAATGCTATGTATCAATGCTTGACATGGAACCAGAAATTATAGCTGGGGCACGTGATTGTGGTCTATGCCTTGGCATGCCAACCTAGAGTGTTGCCACAGAGGGTCATTGTCCATTGGGAAAGGAAGAGTATATAATGTGTTGGGGTTTTTTGTTGTTGTTGTTTGGATTTTGTTTGCTTTTAACATCGTAAATAAACAACAGATTATGCAAATACAGCTTTTACAATGCCTTGTTCTCAGATAAATTCCAAATGCAGATTTCAAAAGCAGTAGAACTTATTGTATGGGTAGCACTGTAAGTACAATATTAGGACTTATTGCTTACAGATCACATAGACTAATACATTTTTATTACTTCCTTTTCAATGGTACATGTTTCACAGGTAGAAAGCATGTCAGACAGATACATGGAAAATCGTTCTGGAAGCTGTATTGCATATGGCATGCACAGACTCCTGTGGGATGTTATCTTTGCCTTCAACAGTGTTATTTACTTCTATGACAATACATTACATTTAAAACTTCACACAATTTCTTGTTGTTAAAATATGGGGCTGATGAGAGTTGTTATTACTGAAGTCTACTGCATCCCTATTGTTTCATGGTCAAAATATGATGGAGGAAACAAAATTCTGTACAATAATCTCAAGCTCTGTGATATTCTGAACTGAGAGAGAAAGCAGTGAAACCTATGATATCCAAATTTAGAGAAGAAAATGTGAAACTGTATGCCATCCTTCATGGTTAAATAACAAAAACTGTCTCTACTACTCCAAGAGTTCTTTGGTACAGAATGTATTCTTTCATACACACTTCAAGTTAAGAATTATTAGTGTTCAAACCTCCTCTACTCCTATTGCTTCTAGCAGCTGCAGGTGTTGGTTTTAGTTACTATTTGACCAATTTGTTTTGATTTCATGGTGTAAGCAAAGTACAGTGTTTACAGCTTACATTTTGCAAAGATCTTTGGCTTAAATCATTATTCTTTTTTCTCAGTTTGCAGATGTCCATGCTGAGTATTTCTGCAAGGAAAATGTAATTTATGAAATAGCAAATACATAAATAGATTTGCATGCAAAATAAAAAACTTTCGGTGGAAAATGCTGACTGTAGTGGTATACTTCCATGAATACTGTATAATAATCATAAACTTACACTTGGATAGTCTAAGAAACTAAATTCCTTTCAATTGCCATATCATAGCACATTTTAATTAATTTATGCAATCATCAGTCATCCCACATTTTCAGCTATTTATCCTAGATTCTTTTTTACCTTCAGACTGTAAGAATTTGCATAACTTTCCATTATCAATCCATTCCCAGCATGTAACTGTGCTCCAAATGACAGGTGACACATATGCAGAACTTGACTTCAGTGATATATTTTACCTGGATGGTGAATTATGTTAGCATGTAGAAGAAAAATCTTCTTAAACTGTAGTTGTTACTACTACACATTATAAAGTTGCAGGTGATCTCAAAGGTCATTGTCCTGCCTTATGTGCACTGACATCAAAAAAGCTGAGGGGTAATGATGTGTTGCAAAAGAACTGTGTTTTGCTGTGTTTGTCTCTTGCAGTAGAAAAGAAGTATTTTATTTAAAATTACCAGAAAGGATTTTTACTGAGGATGACCGAACCAATATATGCTGAGTGCATGCCCAGCTGTAGAGCAGCTTTGCAGAAAAGGACCTGGGGGTCCTGGTAGACACCAAGTTGAACATAAGCCAGCAAAGTGCCTTTTTGGCAAGTAAGGTGAAAGGTATCCTGGGCTGCATAAGGTAAAGTAGGGAGGTGATCCTTCCTACTCAGTACTGGTGAGAACACACCTGGAGTATTGTGTCCAGTTCTGAGCTCCGCAGTACAAGAGGGACATGGAGCTACTGGAGCAAGTCCAGAGGAGGGCTGCTAAGATGATTAGGAGACTGGAGCATCTGTCATATGAAGAGAGGCTGAGAGAGCTGGGCCTGTTTAGCTTGGAGAAGAGAAGACTGAAAGGGGATCTTATCAATGTCTATAAATATCTGAAGGTTGGGTGCAAAGAGGATGGAACCAGGCTCTCTTCAGTGGTGCCCAGTGACAGGGCAAGAGGCAATGGACACAAACTGAAACACAGGAGGTTCTGTCTAAACATCAGGAAGCACTTCTTTACTATACAGGTGATGGAGCACTGGCACAGGTTGCCTGGAGAGGTTGTGGTGTCTCCCTCCTTGGAGATACTCAAAAGCTGCCTGGACATGGCCCTAGGCACCTGAGATCTAGGTGGCAGTTGGATGAGATGACGTCCAGAGGTCCCTTCCAACCTCAACCATTCCATGGTTCCGGGATTGTGTGACTGACCTGGCATTGGCTGGCAGACCTGCCATTTGGCCATGCTTTAGGATGTCATCGTGCTTGTCATGTATCACACATTGACAGGATTTTATAGTAAGGAGTAAACTGTTGTTCATGTTGGCGTTAATTATTCCGCATTTTACAGCTACATCCAAATAACTCAATCAATCAGTAATCAGTTGTGCTAAACTTATAATGAAATAGCAATAAGTTTAATTCTTGACATTAAGTCCTCCTTCTTTTCGCTTTGTTTTCTCTCACTGTCTTTTACACCTTTGTACCTATAAACTTAAGAAAGAAAAAGGTTACTATCATGAGAACAGCATGGGACTTTGCTTATGGAGCCAGTTCTACTTTCGGCTGACATTAGCTGGCCCATCAAAGAAATTAACCTAGGCTTCACAGTAAGACCAGTTTGCATTAGATAGGTAGGAGAGGTTGGCCTCCCACATTTACAAAGGCTGGTAAGCTGAAGGCCTCATGTTAGAATGAATGACTACAAAAGCTGCAGCGGAAATACGTGTCTAAATTTCTATTTAACGTAAAGAGTCACTAGCTCATTTTATTGTATGAGGGCCTCCGAAAATTTCTGTGTGAACCTGCAGCTTTTTACTAGCAGAACTCTTCTGGATGTGCTCTGTCTTAGCTTGGCTGCTAATCTGAAAGTCTAATGAGCATTTCCATTTCCAAAGTAAATATACCATTGCTTTTGTTTAAATGTTTTGTTTTATTCTATTTATTATTTATTATTTATCTTATATTTTAATGGAAATAGCACTTTCTCTGCACAATGACTAACAGATACCAAGGAAAGATATAGTATGGTGGCTAAGTATGCCAAAAATTGTTGAGATATACAGAGAATAATTGAAACTCACCTCCGCTTCATAAAATTCATCCCTACTGAAAAAAGAGAAACAGGCATACATTATACTGGCAGTCTTTTTGGGAAACTGGTTGCAGCTGTTGTATCTTATGGGGCCAAGTTCTAGCTTCTTCCAAACCAGCCCTCAAAACTTTTGACAAATCATACAATTCAGGTACTTCCCTGCAATTATATATTCTTGATACATAGGATTAAAGGTTTAAAATGTATAGAATACAGATACAATTTCATGATATGAAATTATACTAATCACTGTTACTGACTGGACTGATCATAAAAAGGAGTTCATTGGGGGAAGGAAGGCAGTGATATATAATCTGGAATTCTGTAAATCAGCATTGATATGATGTGCAACAGAATGCATGGTACCCTGTGTAATGTAAAAAGCAGCTACTATTTGGCTAACCTTCTTCGGAATTAAAGCTTATATTCAAAACCACTCCATTCTCACACGCTGCACACATATACCCTTTCAGAAATTGAAGTGATCAATGATTTCATTCTAATGGCTAAAATACTGATTTAGACAGTACAAGAATTCCACTCTGATCTTTCCAAAAAATGGATTCCAATGATGATCAAAATTAGGAAGGAGGGTTTTTTTAATGGAGGGATGCAACTGTAGGAAAATCAGATCATTTATCCAATGAAATGGACTCATTTGTCATAGGAAAAATCAGAAATGTATGTAATTTGAGACAAAAGTATAATTTGTCTTGTGTAACGTGTAATTACAGAAAGAGACCCTGTACCTTAGGTTAATTGCACTGTGCTGCAGCATCTAATAGTCTCTCTTCCTGGAGCCATCCAGTTTATAAGAACACAAGATACAATATCCACCAGCAAATGATTTGTACCTCAAGTCTTGTATCTTGTCGTCTGTAACAATAGGTAGTCCTGAGCTGCAGAAACAGAGAACAAGGCCCTTTCATACATAAAATACCTGATAGTCCACATCTTCCTACTGGATACCCATTCAGTTGTGAAATACAGAACTCTTAAGTCAACTAACTAGTCCAGATCTACATAAAACTTGACTGCTCTTTGGTCAGAAGACAATCCTATAATGTTTTTTATTTGTCATAAATTTACTGAGATTTTAATAAAGTTTAGCCACAGTGTTTGGCTCTACGACCTTGTATAACACTGAATTTTGATATTGTCATGCTATATGAATTGATATGTCCATCTTTCATTTGATGTAACTTTTGCAGTTACTAATTTCAAGTCTGTTACTAAATTGTCCTTAAACATAAAATTATAACTGTCATGCTGGAACTGATCCAATACTCTGTCTTCAACACCTGGTACTGCAGAAACTGGAAGAGAATTTTCTTCAATAGTTAAAGACTATGAGAAAAAGGGTGTTGTATTCACTCCAAATTTTTTGTTATCTTTGCCTGTGATGCCTACTGAATTCTCTTTATTTCTATAAGCCACCAGTCTCTTTGAAGTCTTAACCAAGTTCTTAGCTTTACCAACTTTGTGTGGCAATGAGTTCCACAATCTAATTATTTCTTATGTAAATAAATCTTATTTAAATTTATCTTGAATTTGTTTACTTTAAACATATTAAATTTCCCACCACTGTTTTCCATTACTTGATGGGAAAATGCAAATTTGTTTTCTCTATACCATTCACGTGTATACATTCTTATCTGTACATGATCTCTGTAGAGATTTAGGGCATAGTCCTCTACTGTCTTACACTGTTAAGGTGAATATAAAAAATTTCCAGAACAGAAAAGCAGTTTTGGACATCTGTAAACGGAAAAATTCAGCCAGCAATGTATTGTACAGTCAGTCCTGTCTCTGACTCAGACACAATTCTAATAAAAAATATGTAACAGTTTAAAATGTTTTCCCATTAATCCTCAAAATCTTAAATGAATTAGAATGTAAATATTAATTAATATAGTTTGGATTTCATGGGAAGAAATATGAATGTGTACCTTATGTGCTGTAGGCTGGAAACTGATTTATAAGATGCCTGGTTAGGTTATTTCTTCTGGTCTGTTGTTGCAACAAAAAGTCAGTCTTGCTGTCCCATGGGTGGGAATGAAATACAGTGTGTATTCCTGATACAAGCACTCGGCAATGCAGGAGGTTCCCAAACTTCACTGCTTTGGGCAGGAGGTTGGATTAGATTGGAATTCCTACCTGAGTCATGCTGTGATCCTACAGTCCACTGGCAACAGTGCTGTCCACCCTTGACTCTGCTGAATTTTTTTGCCTCCATTTATAATTCTGGAATTTCATGTGGCAATGTTGCTGTATTTCAAGACACATTCTGGGGACCACAGCCACCAGAAGTTAAAATCCTAAGAGCACTGACCAAAGGAGCGGGAGAGGGGAGCTCCACTTATGCTCCGGATGTGCTTGAGATGGAAAGTTGGCTGGAGAAAGCACTGACGTGTATGTTCTGTGTAAGGAGTTCCTTTGCCTTGACACAGCACTTAGGGCTATCTAATTCAGTCCCTTCAGAGGTCACCTATCCCCACACAGCAGTAGGGATATTAGTCAGCCGAGAAGAGTCCCCTTCTTTCTCCTTTAACTTTGCCCATGACTACTGCCTGAAGCTTTCTTTAGCAACTGCCTGCACTCTGAAGAACAGGGTAGCTGTCAGCACAATTAGTTAGAAGCCTAGTTCACATGCAAATTAAAACACACCGCACCCTGCAGATCTCGCAGTTTTGTGTATCAGGAGCTTTCTGTCACTATTTCTAGTGCAGTGGATCTGTTGTTAAACACATGTATGAGGCAAAGAATCACTAGACAATGCTTGCAAAACATCTGTCCTCCCGTCTATAATGGATGCCATGGATGCCAGGGTTTAGTGGGGAAGGAGACTGAGACCAGGAATTGGGGTTAGGCAGGCAGGAACTTCAGTGGAGGCAAACTCAACTGCACTGGCTGGCTGCACGCTATTACCATGTCTTGTTAAGCCTACAAATATCCACTGAAAAATATGGGAGTTCCTGTGATTTCAGCCACACTGGTTTAGTAAAAATCGCCAGTGCTGTGGGACAAATGTGTGCAGTGTATATCTAAGCATACAGATCTTCTGAGCATGGTTGACGATGTGGGTATATCTCACAGCACAGCAGCCTGGAAAAAACTGTAACGCACATCCATGTGGTATGGTTTGTGTGCTGGAGGTTCTGAACCAGAATCACAGTCTGTGTCTTCAGCCATGAAAGACACTCCATCTACTCAGCAAGTGTTTTCAGTTACATGTGCTGGAGGGTATGATAAGCCGGCTTTTCTCACAGCTGAATGGCATGGTTTGTGTGAATTGACACTGTTTTATCATATTTTTGTCCTGCTGGAATGCAGAGGGAAATCTGAAAGCCTGCCTCTCTCCGTGTGCACATACAGGCTGTGCTGATGCTGTTGGGATCTGTGGAGGCGAGAGCGTTGTACAACCCTTGGTATAAAATGGCCAGCAGGCCGCTCGCTGTGAGCACCCATCGCCTTTGCAAAGCCTCCGAGCCAGCCTGGGCAGGTCGTCCTTCCCAGGTGTGCTGCCCCGCTCACCTCTGCGTGAAGGAACTGCTGGGATGTGGTGTACTGCACACCGAACATAGACAGACTTTCTTTTATTTGTTACTTCATGGATAGTGATTTTTTTTTAATGTTCAAATTGCTTATAAAAAATTTAATTAATAAAATAATTAGTTTAGTCCAGTTTTAAAGGCAGATTATAAAATGTGTTCCTTTTTGTTGCCTATATCCAGGCAAATCCATAAGTAGACAAAACTCCTGCTGCACCCCATCCTGGCTGAGGGATTGGAAATGGAGGTAATAATTATGCGTCCCAGCTGGGGAAGTTTTTTTTAAGAAATGATATTTGAAATGGCTTCCTACTTAAAGGAAATGCTACATGCAATTATTACACAAATAAGAAAGACCATCAGGGATCCTGTAAAAGTGGCAGATTCGCCAAAACAACCTGATGGATGCTCTTCAAAGCCATCAGCTGAAGAAAAAGTTTTCAGTGTGGTTTTGCATCTGCCTTTCTTGTTAAGAAAAATAAAGTAGGGTTTATAAAAATACATCAGAGTATATATGATATGCTGCAATGGTTTTATAGTAAAATAAAGTGAATGTTATATTCTGGGAAAACAGCATTCATTTCAGTGAGACCATATCTTCTGTATTTTTCCTTGTAAAAATGTAGAAACTAATACACATATTTGGCTAGCCATAATTTTATCCTAAATGAAGTGATCAAAGAGAAAGTGAAAACATAGGTGGCCATCTTTTTTCCCCTCCCTTCTGATTTAAACAGCTACTTTTATTTCTTTATTCATTTGCAGGTGGAACTTGCAGGAGTATTTCTCTCTAGACCTAATTTTTTACTAAATGCATTTAAAGCAGAGAAAATAAGAAACAAAAAAAATTTTTGATGATACTGCTTACTTACTCCTGAAGGCTACAGACCGTTTTTTGATTGGCCATCAATGTAATCATTTTGATACAATCTGTGGCTATGTAACATTTGCCATGTTTACCAGCTGACTTGCTGATTATTATCCTGAAGTATTTCACCCACCATGAAAGAAGGAGACGTTTTGGTATATACAGGATAAACAAAGCCTTTAAAACTGTGCTTCCTACAGCTTCCTGTCTTTGGAAACAGAAATACAGTGATTTGCGGATAGGCACAAAAGCATCTCTAGTGAAACACAGAACTGCAGGTTCTGTGCTATCACTTTTTAAAATCCAGAAGGCTTTTACATGCTCGTGGCAGCATAGCTTTAACAGTCTTCTGCTAGCAGTCTGGGTGGTTAAAAGACATTGAGGACAGTGTGACAACTGTACAACAAACTAAACTTTAGTATCCTGCAACTCTTGTGCATCTCCGGGGAAACAGAAATTCAAAATTTCACCTTTCCTTTGCTGGTTAACAGGGGGCTGTAACCTTGCCGCTTACTCCAGAGTGGCCAAAGGAAATCTCTGCCAGGGTTCCTTGCACAGTCCTGCTTTTGTGAGAAAGAAAGAGAAGAAACATGGCATTTATGAAGATTTTAAAAGCCAGAAAACTCTTAGGGCTTCATGTCACAAAGACTCCTCCATACCAGTGAGATCCTGGTATGATCCTCCCCAGTGAGACTGTGAACGGTTCTGTTCTGCCAGTCATTTTTAGGCAAATTTAAAAGGCTGGCAGCACAAATGTTAGAAGTAATCAAACACAATTAGTAATGAAGTCATATTTTGAAGTTCTTGTTCAGCAGTTATTCACTGAAAATTAGGCCTTCGAAAAAAACTTCAGACTGTGTCTTAATGTGTTTTTATACTTAGGAGATAAAGCAAGATACTCTATTTCTCATATGCTTATGCACAATATTGGTAACAGCACATAAATGCAGTAGCTTACACTTAATGATGTATTTCATGTGGAAAAATTTGCAAAGAAACGTCCATTTTTCCTGATAAAATCAAAAAAATTGTCCGCATTGACGAAGATTAAATCATCATTCATTGCTTATCTGTGTGCTGTATTTGTGCCTATGAATAGAAGATCACTGTCTTCAAAGTTACTGTTCATGCATGAAAAATTCAACGTATGCATGAGTTTAGGTAGGATCCTGATCTTTATTAAGCTTTAAAGATGTATTGTGCTTGTATTACTATGGCAGTGTCTTACGAATAGAGTTTAAGTGTGTTTCTCGTGCAGTGTTGAGAATTCTCTACCTGCCTGTTATCCTGTAATAGTTTTGTGGTTGTTTAGAAGACGCACAATCTTCTAAAGAATGCATACAATCTTCTAATTTTTGAGAAAATTAAAATCACTTACAAGAAAGTGAAGTACAGTATAAAATAAAAATGTTAAAAGCCATAAAATATTCAGTCCCTTATTGCAAAAATCCCCCACTGCACATTTCAAGTGGTAGCCACTGAAATTCTTCTTTATTCAAAACTTCTATTATCTTCAATCAGATTCCTCTTTTAGGAGATCAGAAGGTGTGTCCCATTGAATTCAGGTGAATTTTTCTAGAGAACTATGTTAAATTCCAAATTCATAGCTCTGGATATACCTAATGTTTTCTAAGTGCTTCTAAGGTTATGTTTTTAGACTTCATGCAGCTACCATCTGAGATGACAAAAACAGAGGCATTGGAGAGAAAAGGCTGAAAAATCACTTCTTACAGTAGTCTACAATTGAACTTACTTGCCCATAATTCCATTCTATACTGCAGCACAGTGTGGCTTAACTAGGCTGGACAGTCTTGGAAGATAATTTTCTTAGAGTAAGAAATAATTCCAATATTACAAGCAAGTTAGGTAGGTGCTATGACAGATCTTTTAGAAAAGACTACTAGTCCTCTAATCTGATGGAGTTTGAGGTCTGCTAAACCAGTTCCCAGACCCTTTTTAGGAGACCTTACACTATAGGCATAAGTTAGACATGACATCCTTCTGGTCTAACCTATGTGTTGGTTGACTGGCCTTAATTTAGCTGTAAGACCTTTCCATCTACGCTTTGTAATGCATTGGAGGGTAACGTATGTAGTGGAGACCTAGTGCCACCTTCCCTTCCAACACATTCAGCTTCCATTGACTTCAGTGGGGAATGAAGGGTGGCAGCTTTTTCAATACAATAGATTGTAAACATTGCTCATCTTTTTCTGTTCATTCAATTATACACGATAACTTAAGAAACACAGTACCATGGTTCCAAATGCAAGAAGAAAAGAAAGTGTTTAGGGGCAAATGTTGCCAGGCAAATACCACCTGCCTGGCTCTTTTGATTCTTCCCACTGTGCCAAATTCTGCTTTTGGTGTAATTGTGATTATAGTATTGCTTTCAATTTACGTGGGTGTATTGGAGATAGGAAATTTGTCCCACTGAGATGACTTTGTAGGCTGATGTAGCAGCCTATTGAGATTAGTAGAGAGAGCAGAATTTGGCTCACAAGGGAAAATCCCTCAGGATTTGTAGTCCAACTGAGAAAAGTAAGAGTGCATAGAATGCATAATTACACCACAAAAAAGGGATGTTAAACATCTTTTCATTTCTGTGTTTCTGTATTTTTTACATCAAATGCAATAAAAATCCTGTGTTAGATACATGGTAAAACAAATGTCACTGAAAAATGACTTTGTCCTAAAACCACACCCCACCCTCCCAAATACTGTGACATTTATGACTATGGTGAGAGTGTATCTAGCCACTATTTAGACTGTCTCTCAGCTCTCAGAGCAAAACACATTTCATGGGAAGCTGAATGATGGAATTTTAGTTACAACATAATTTTCCAGCTGTTCAAAAACAGGCATATCATGGTATATATTTCGTAACTGATGAAAAACAGTAGAATTAACTGATGAATGGTAATATCCACCTGGGCCTGATCCTGGAAAGTGTTAAGTGTCCTGAATTTCTGGATTTCTGTTGAGGCCAGTGGGAGTCTGGGGGTTCTAAGCTTCTTGTGGTCAGAATAAGAGAAGAGAAGAAGATCTTTCAGCACCTCTCAGACTAGGGCCAACAGCCAATAACATCAAACTGATGCTACGGTCATTAAACTGAGTCCAAGACAGATCAGAATGAAACACAGTGCCAGGGAAATTTGCTGTGCATTAGATGATTTGTGTTTGTTTCTATAAGCACTAACTTTGGAGGTCTCTTGGATCAACAGCAAGACAGAGTATGAAAAAAGCTTGTTTTCTACATCCCAGTGGAAAAGAATCATCTGTGTAAACTGCCATTACAATGGTAAAAAAAATTTCAAAAATACTTTATATCCAAAATATTTATGCTATCTCCTCAAAAGAAATGAGGATTATCTTCATCTTTGCACCAGTTCTTATTTTAGAGCCAAAAAAGATTGTCTGCTTTGGGATAAGAATAAAGCTGATACTTTTCATCTGTCTAATAGACAGAAATTTTCCCTTTTCTTTAGGTGCCCCGAAGGAACAACATCACAGCCAGACACATTTTCTGAGAACTGCAACTCCTTTCTGAGGACTGTAGGACTGTAACTTCTTTACTTCCACATGGAGCCAGCATGTCATCACCCTTCAACTGGAATCTTCCATTAGACTGATGCTTACAAGCTTCTTTTCACTTGTCACTCACATCTTATCTCAAAGCCAACCAGGTTCCTCTTTCTTTGTGTCTCATTATCCTTGCTCCGATAGTTTTTTTATCTGAATGGTAGAGTGAAAACATGCAATTGTTTTATTTAATTATTAAACCCCTTCTCTCTCCAAACCCATGTCAAGAACATGGTCTTGATTTCATTCAGAATTAAAAGAAATGTGTTTCCACAGGCTTTCAGCCTGACTTCTTCCTAAGGAACTTAATTTCTTTGGGTTCCAGGCTCCTTCTAAAGATTTTTAATGGGCTGTTGAAAGTGGCTAAAACCTTATTTTGCTGCTCTGATAAATTCAGTATCAATTAGAGAAAACTGCAGGACATTCTAAAATGTCTCCAGAATGAGAAATCTATTGGAGAAGATGAATGTTCATCTGAAGTCTGAGCCTACTTCCACAGAATTCAGTCTCCTGAGTGATCTTTGCTGCCAGTAAAGCTACTAATATGAAAAAATATTACTGCTGTCAATAAAGCTTGTGGAATCAGACCCTAAAGCTCCACTAAAAAGTTTACCATTAACTTTCTTATTATTTGCTTACAAAATTATTTGTTTCAGTGACATTCAGGTTGATCTTGTATACCAGGTCTCTCTGCTCCCTATATCAATCTATTCAGGGTCTGACACTTCAAAATCATGAATAGAAAGACAAAAACAAACAGAAACTCAGTTGCTCTCCCACAATCCAAAGTCCATATCTCTGAAAACGTCTGTACCTTGTAAACCATGAACTTAAGAAAGTCAGTAAAAGCATAACAGAATGATTGTATCCGGAGCAACCTGATTCTGCAGGGATGCAATGAGGAACCAGTCAAATGAAAATCTGAACTCACAGGAAGGAAACCTAACATAAATGTGAAGGGAAACACCCAGGTAGCCAGGTATCTGTACACTATTATATATTCATTGACAGGAGTACTCCAGACAGTTTGCTCATTTAATGTCTCCCAAAGTGAACATTTCAATATTTTCTTGAAGCCTTCTTTATTTTGTAGCTTGTAACAACCTTTTTAAAGAACTCTTGGGAACTTCCTCTAAGTGTGTCATTTCTTTCCAGGAAAAAAAAAGAAAAAGGCATCTGTTACAAATACTACCACCAACAGAAACCTTACCTGTCTAGTCCAATTCTGATGTTCTTTCATGGACTTACACGGCTTCTATCTTCCTGTGACTGTTGCTGTAGCAGACCTCTATGCACCAGCACATCTTTTCATGGAAAAGAACTAGTAAGTGTCAAAGGAAGTAAAGTAGAATTTTCAATCATAGCTCAGATTCCTGCTCATTCTTTTGTCTTTAAATTAAGTTTCCAGAAACTGTAATTGTGCAGAAATATTTCAAACATAGTTTAAGAGTTACTAGTGTAACATATTGTAGTGGCAGTGAGCCTGAACTAGCACAAATGCACTGTTACTGCTCTTTTCATTTTCATTGTCACTGTCATTTGGAATCTGAGTTGGCACTTCAGATATGAACATTAGAGGTCTTGTTATTCAAACACTTTAAGAAAGTTGGAATAATCTCACCTCAGAAAGTCTTTAGTAATATGTTAACTATGGAGAGATCTTAGCAATGGGGTTCTACTTCTCTTAGTGATTAGCATGATTTGCACAAGTTTGAGAAATAATTTTCTTAAAAAATTATTATTCCAGTCTGGTGCAACTTGACTACCAAAGTAACAAAAAAATGACAGCAGTTGAAGCAAAAATACTAAATGGTATTCTCTTACTTGATAATCTATCTTAATCTATGCTTTAAAAAATAGTTTTTTTTAACCACTATTGTGCCATCTTTATGATACTTTACTAACCCTGACTCATATACTAATTGTAGACATACATGAGAACTTCTAGACCTGAGTATCAGTTTAGAGTTATCAATAGTGTATTGTGGGAGCAGAGATTCAAACAAACTATTGCTGGCTATTAGTATTTTAATCCATTATGATTGGTGACATAACAACAAAAGATGACAAAAGAAATGTTAGACCTCCACACTTACAATACTCCAATCTAGTTACAGCCTGCTGTACCCCCAGAATCTTCATAGTCCGTGTTGGTAAAGCCAGATAGGTAACAGACATGCAAGAAGACTTGAAAAAAAATTATAGTTTCAGTAGATCTGAATGGAATCCACTGGCTGATAGATAGCCTCTTTACTTTCTTTTCACTATCCATGCTCATCACATAGGTATACTCTCAATTCTACTATAAATTTGAGACGGAGCACATACATACAGAAATAACCTTCCTGTACAAGTTGGCATCCCTTCTGCCTTGAAGAGGGCACGGTCCCTAAAGTAAGAGGTCACTCAGCCTCCCTAGGTTCATTGCCTAGATTCTTTAGATCAGAGACTGGTGGTCTTATTTGCTGGTGCCAAATTATGCGTGATGGTCTTACTTGGCATACTCAACTGTCTGCTAGGGACTGAGCCGAGACCACAAAACTAATTTCATGTAGGAATTCAGGTTAAAGTCATTTTTAAACAACATTAACATATTTCATATATTTTGTCTCTGTGAAAAAAAAGCCCTTGAGAGGCCAAAGCAGAATAGTCTCTATAGCATAAGGTAGTCTTAAATATGATAGATGTAGGATCTGCCTATGACTTGCTGTCAATTACAGAATTTATCCCATATCAGATGAAACAAGTTTAATAAACCACTTAAGCGTTATAAGGTATGCTTCCTACCAACATGAATTATGTATCTATCTGCAACCAAATGTACGTGTTCTATCGCTCTGAATATTAAATACAAAAACTATGTTTAAATAATGTGAAGGGTCTGATTTAAAGCAACAAAA
>VXAL01002052.1:1823-13059 GCA_013399475.1 Chauna torquata | reverse complement strand
CAGTGCTGTTTGTAGACCCTGGGATACCAGTTGAAGCAGGCCCTGATTCACTGTGTGGGTTTGGTGCTTAATAGTTCACATCTACTGCACATTTAATGTTCAGGTCATACAAGCATATTCAGACCAACTTTACAGTGCATGTAATGTTTGCCCTACTTTGAGTGCAATGTAGCATGGATGGATTTATGTTCAGTACATTGGATTTGCTGTGCACATACCGAGCTATAGGGACAAATGCTATACTCAGGACCCTTAACAAGGTCTGGCAGTAATTTCTTAACATACTGGACAGTAGTGATATCACCTAAGCCCTTAACATAGTGCACAAACTTATGCACCAGTGTACCAAAGAGAATCACAGTACATTATAAGATGTAAAGGAACAGAAAGTGTAAAAATAATAATAGGTTTACATGACAGAGTTGGCATTGCTATATCAAACAGTAAAATAAATGCTTCAGATGCATATTCTTAGACTTTTGTTTGTTTAGAGCAGTTACACTTCTTCTTGCCAATCAATAAAAGGATCAAGGATACACCTAACTTTTTTTCCAATGCTGTTGATACACAGAGGAGAGCCACTTTGGGATGTGCTCTGAATTCATATTCAAGAAAACTGAAAATGACAAAAAATAAGGCTTCACAAAAAGAAAAAAAAACAAAAAACAGAGGACAGTTTGTAATTGACCTGCTCTGATCTCTGTCCTGTTACTGTTTCATGAGATTGACTCCTTTATACTGACAGTTGCTGGCTCATTTCTGTAAATCTTTCATTTATGTAAAAAGTACCTCAAAGTTTTAATTTTATGTTTACTGATTGATGGCAGCTAACCTTACAGAATAGGCTAAGGCAATCCCTGTTAACCACATGCATATCTAGCTTTGTGTTGGGACTTTGCACAAGCCTTCAGCTTAGGATCCTAGCCAGTACGAATTGGCTTACAAATTCATTCACTTATGATCTTCTGCCATCTGGATTTGAAGGAAAATTCAATTCTGAGAACTGTATCAGCACCATAGTCATGTATTAGCCAGCTCATTATCATTGTAATATCAAGGCTAAAAACGAATTAGAAAAGCTGGCCAAGATGGTAGTAGCAAAGGAGACAGTTTCACTGTCTTTCTGGTAAACAGATCTTGTTGGATATTTTGTTTGAAGTGGATGGTACTTCTCTTATGTTCTCTTTCCTCCAAAAAGAGAGCATTAAAACTTTAGTGTTGTATTGAACAGAGGGTGCTCAGCTCTGTGTGTTCTGCTTAGGTCTCTGTGGAACCCACAGAAAGATTCCTGGGAGGAAAAGCAGTGCCATATCTCCACATGACAGCTGAAGAGGAGACATGGGGCAAGAAGCAGTAGGCAGGGACGGTCCTATTGCCAGCAAACAGATGACACTGTTACAGGGGTAACAGGGGTGGATAAGTGCTACTGCTTGGGAAACTCCTGGTCAGCTGATCTATACTAGGTATGTGACATTTCCTGAAATACAATATATGAGAAATACTGTGTATGAAAGGCTTGGCACAGTAGTTTTTGACCTCTAAAGCCTGGAATAAATTATACATGTAGTCTATATAAGGATTGCCTACAACTATGAGTAAAAAGATTTTGGGATGGAATTAACTTTCCTGGAGAAGAAAGCACAGAATCTCAGTATTTCCCACAATCCTGCTCTTCATTAGTAGCCATTACTTTTAACTTCATTTTTAACTCCCTACAGAGGATCAGAGGGTAACAAAAATGATGGCTAATCAAACTGAACAGGAAAAATGAAACAAAACAAAAAAGCTATTGGCGTACAGTGGATGGGAAAATATTTTAATTTTTCCAGAGTAAGGTATAGACAACAGGTAGTGGGGTGACTGGCAAGGCCACATAGTGGCTGGCAAACAAAGGTGACTGTCTGCAGACACTAACAGAATTTATGGAAGACAGGCTGAAGAACACAGAAGTTGGAGATCACAATAGTCTACAGTGTAGCTTAGAAGAAGTGGAGGGGGAGAGAAGCTGCCAAGATACCTACAGATTTGTCGATACTGCTGAAGAGGAGGACACGGAGGCCCAAAGAAGAAGGAAGGCCTGTTAAGCAACATAATCTTGGGGATAGTCAGGAAACAGTTAAAGGAGAAGAAACACAGGGACGTATGACTTGCACTGCTGATCATGATGAAGAAATGAGCAAAAGGAAGTAAAAAGGAAGAATCATGATTAGAAATAGCACATTTCTAATGTGTAGAAAAGTGTTTCTCAGGAAAGGAAGGTAAAAATCAAGAAGACAGGGGTGGTCAAAGAATATGTTAGTAATGTGCCAGAAGGAAGGAATTAAAGAATGGTGTGATCTTTCTCTTGGGGTCTAATGTCCCATAGTCATCAGGCTTAGACTAGATAGGGATAGAGATCTTTCTAACATAAAAACAACAAATAATTACTTCTGAGGGATTTTAGTAGTAAATGGACAGTAATGAGTTTCCTTTGCTCAGAGTGAAAGGGACTCATGAGCAGAAAAGGTATCAAGAGCATGGATAATGTGACACCTGACAAATTTCAGAATGAAATTATTCTGTTCCAAGGAACAGAAACACGTAGCTGAAGTTTTATTAGCCGTATGAAGAAAAAGAGTGTGAAAGTAGTAGGCCTGCTGTTCAGTAGGGCTGCAGATGATACTACTGTCTAAATACGGGCCCAAGATTAGAAAAAAAGTACTCTTTATTTTCATTATAGATAATGCCGTTGAAGGCAAAGGCAATATGCCTTCTGGGACTGCAGAAAGTGGCAGAGAATGATTGTCCCATCCCTAGAAATAGTAAGTTAGATAAGGGGGAAAAAAAGAGGAAAGGAAGAACACACATTCAACCCAATTTGCTGTAATTTTGGTTATGTGAGCCACAATTTCCCTTACAATTCCTTATCAATGTAATTGATACTACTTATATGAATATAATTATTTAAACATCAGTGGACTAGTTAAGGAAGTGATGTTACATTCTGTTACATTTTCATAACTTTTTTTTACTACCCTGAATGCTGGCAAGGATGGGTAGATTCAGAACTTCTATCCGGTAAGTGATTCAGGGACCGTATATTTACATGAACTTCTGTGTGAAGTTACCAATGAAATACATTGCTTTTTATTACTTTGGTTACTAGAATGTAACAGAAACAACTAACAGTACTTCTGTATGCAGCATTCCTCCGTATATAATCCCATATAAATGTATAATCTGTATAAAGGGAATTTTCACCTGAATAAACTTTAAAACAGTATTTGCACAGAGGTATTATTCATTAGGAGAAGAAACCCACTAAAGTGATGCAAAGAAAAAGCAAATCATGTTCTTTCAATAACTGGACCAGATAGGATGCCAGTTATTGATTTAGTCTGGGATACCAGAATACTAAATCTTCTGTATCCAGGCACAGTATATCTTTTGGAACTCTCATGGTGATTTGTTTTTTATATTTAAAAAATAAGAACCCTATTTAAGGGCAGAAGAGCTATCTTCACGTAACCATGGTGGGTTTTTTTATTATTTTTTATTTTTATTTTTTTTAGCTACTGGGATAAACTGGGATAAAAGACAATAAACTATTGGCTTTGACTGAAATTTCCTTGCATAAATATTGTCCTTGAAACATTTTATTTTCCATTTGTGTCCTACAGGCGTTGAAGCATTGTTATTTTGTGCCTCTCCTACATGACTTGATGACTGGCCCAAACATAGGCCTTCTAACTTCTACTACTTTGCAGATTATTTCCTATATGTATTTACTATCTGGTGAAATATTTGCAAAAATGAAGGTCAAACCTCTCTCTGTACAATGGTAGGATAGGGAAAAAGGACAATGACTGGGAATGTTTTCTTGCTGAAGTCAGGGGATCACAAGTGCAACCTTGGTCCCACAAACAACGTTTCATGTTTAATATAGATCAATATAATAGCTACTTCCCCTAAGATGAATGCTGAAAGAATAATAGAAGGTTTTTGTTTGTTTGTTTGTTTTTTGTGAAGTATGAGGCCAGAAACACCCCCTAATAAATATTGTGTGATTGGGTAAGTACTTGTAGCAGGCTGAATGACTGTCATATGTTAGGTTACATTTCCTCTGTCTATTCTGATACCAAGAGGTTTCAGAATGAAGTGGGTTATCTTGACATGGCAGACTTATGTCTTATTAGTACTGACAACAATGTTCAGAATGGTGTCTGAGCAAGGTACAGCTGAGGCATTGGTACGAAACTTCCCAAATTTGCCTTGAAAAATCAAGGTATTAGGCAGGACTGCTACAATGTATGGAAAAGACAGATAATAATACAAGTAGCACTACACATGATAGATTCTTCAGATATGCCAGACAAGTATTTCCTGTCTATAATAGAAAAAAAAACAAAATTATGCACATACATAGCAAGAATTCATAGAGTCTAAGTTACATTCTTGGGTATTCCTGGAGGGTATACAACTATTATCATCTAGCAAATAACGCTACAACATTTTAGGAAGTTACTGTCTTCGGTTGCTTGTTCTATGCTTCGTCTAAAAGCTTCTATTCCCATGTAAGATTTGTCCAGCTGCAGGGGGGCTAGAGATGGCTAGGATTATATTTTAAACTGCTGCTGCTGCTAGATTATCCTGAAGCTCTTTGTCAAAACATTAACATCTGAATTAACTCTGTTCATTGGTCCCCTGGATTCTCAGAAATGTCATCTCAGTGAAGATAAAGGACTGAACATAGCAAGGTATTTTCTAGACAATGAAATACTGCCAGAAAGCACATGCAGAAGAACAGAGCAACTCAAGGAGTGGATTGCTTTGAGCATGCTTCTAAACCAGAAAGTGGTCAGGAGCTCTGTGGTCAGGATGTAGGACTGGTCAGGGGAGACATAAGAACCTGACAGTTACGAGGAACACAGAGACTCACCTGAGAATAAAACAAAAAGAGAGTTTGCAAGATGAGACTACACATATTGTCTGTTTGCTCTTATACCTATACCTCGTTCCTGGAGTAAAGTGAAGGTAACTCAGGATCTAACATAACTGTTGTCTCAGCAGTGTATTTGCTTAATATTTTTCACAGCCTCAGTGTATCATAATAAGAGTTTCAGTGGCAATTAAAGAAGCAAAAAACATTAGTGTCAGTTCTTTACTGTTTTTTTCTAGTCTTCATTGGCGTCCTTTTACCACTGATTGTGTAGTGAAACTAAATTACCTCTTTCTTTTTTTGCTGTTGTTTACAAGAGATACCTTGTGTTACCTATGCTAAGTGTCCAAAAAACACAGGTCAGAACTGAAATAAAATAGTGATTTCTAATAGCTATTTTTATTTGCTTTTTGTTTTTTGAGTTCTTAGATCACAAGACAGTCACATTTCTGTACTGCTGTGAGGGATAGAAGTGGTAAAAGCAAAAGAAGAAACAACCCAGAAATTCTTATGTAATCAAAGGACTTCAGAAGTGGTTCTGAGGAAAGTAACGATAACATTGAGCTTGTAATAGAATTGGTAAAGCTGGCAATAATTAATTCTATTTTATGAAAAGAACTAATGGAATGTAATAATTCTTGGCAAACCACTCTAATAGAATGCTATTTATTTACCTTCATACTAGGATTAAAAACAAACTGTAGAAAGAATTATGTTCTTATTTCCTTTTGTGAAAGCTGAATATGATGTGACTACTGTCTGTCCGTTCCACAAATGAGTAGGCATGAAAAGCTCTCTTCTGGACTTTCACTGTCTGAGTTCAGAACTTAATTAAACTTCTTTTACACATTTAAATCAATTCTTATCTTGTGTCCCTTACTAGGGTACAACTGCTGAGGAAATTTACAGAAACATTCAGACACATTTATCGAAATTCAGTATTAAAAAAATATTAATTTCTGTGAGAATATCTTTTGTTTCTGAATTTATTCCAGAGAATTTTACTTGCAGTCTGCATCATATTTGTAATACTTCTTTTTATCTGAAAACACAGGGGTTTATACAGTATTTATACTTAAATATTTTCAGTCTTTAAAGGGAGCAATTCTATTCAGTAAAAAGTGTCTTAAAACTTAAATCAACAGGCACAGAGTCTCACTTTGTTACTCTAAACTCAACCACAGTAGGAAAGGAAAGTTCAAAGTTACAACTTTGCATCGCTGCCAAAACACACGAGCCCTATCTCACTGGATTGAGTCAGTTGAGTCCCACTGTGATGATGGAGTTCAGGCTGCAAGAAGAGTTCATGTTGGGCTGACTCTGCAGTACCACCCTAGAATGCAATGTGCAGTATCTATTTTGTATTCCCTTGGGCTGGGAATTTATAGCAAACACTGCTTTTGGGAACAGTGTTAGCAGCTGAAATACTGCGGCACTCAGTGGCCTCTCAGTAACTCTTAGCTACTACCACAGTGCACACAGATAATAAAAACAGTATCTTGCTTGTTCATCTGAAGTAATTTCTGAATTGTCAATTTAAGTGATAGTAACTGTTACTTTTGTTGGTCAACTGAGACAAAGATATTTAGCTTAGAATTTGAAGTAAAGAAATCCAGCAAGATAACGGAGGCAAAAAGGATATTATACTGACATGTCAAAAACAAACAAACAAATGAAAAACAAACAAACAAACACCCTTTATCTTAGAGTGGGAGCAAATATCTTCTTAAAAAGCTAGTACCTGCAAAAGAACAGTAATATAAGTAGATTGATAAAACTAGAGAAAGTGTTTTAGTTTCTGCAAATGTTTTTTGACTAAACTGCCATTGCTCATATTTTGTTCCAATTTGTTTGTTTTCCTAAGGTCTTTTTCTTTTAAAGACAGTAGGAATTGTTAAACAAAGACCTGAAAATCATATGCCTTGGCTCTGTTCTAAGCAAAAACATTGCTGGGTTCTGATTTATGCTATATTTAATAAATGCAGCTTTATCAAAGCTGCTGCTGTGCACTCTTGGGTAAATGACTTAACCTGACTATACCTTAACCTCTCTGCTATTTGAAAGGAGGTAAGCTATACTTAAATGAATTTTGCAGCTTGCCTCAGGTATTCACATTAAAACTTCTGTTCAAAATTCTGTTATTTCTAAATGGTAGAAATTGAAAATGTAGTGATTTTTTGTTTTTTGTTTTTTTTTAATCCCATCTGAAATTCATATTTAATTCCTTAATTCTAGTACATATTCTTTTAATCTGTCCATGGTTGGAAAGTTAGCATCTTCCAATGCACTGCTCTCCAGCGCACAACACTAAAAGTGACAAGCGGTTGCAAAACTGATTTCTAACATTCAAAAGGGGTCAGCTGTGAGGCTCTCTTGTATATTTGCGGCTCTCGTGTTGTATGCACGTGCATGAATGCAATGGGCTGGTAAGAGTGAGGATGTGTAGGTGTACATTCCCAGCTGCTGTCCCTAGGGTTAGGGAGAGTCTCATCCATGTCCTCTGTACACTCCACACAGTTTGGGTGGTCATGGACTGTGTTGTCCCTTCCAGCAACCACTCCTTGGGTTAAGAAGGGTATCGTGTCTCACTCCTTCGAGCTTGGGTGGCCGTGTACTCTTCACACCCTCTATCAGGGTGATGGAACTCAGCTTTCCGTTTTCCCTGCACCCCTTCCATAACAAGGTGACTCTCCCAGTTCGCCTATGACACAGGCAACACACCACATGTAAGGTCAAAACTCTGCTCCTTCCTGAGGCTTGATTTTCCTAAGAATCAAATTAACAGTGAGACAATCAACTCCCAAGGCTCAGCTAAACCCATCTCCTCATCTTACTGCAACACAAACCCAATCTCCCCGTGCCAGGACAGCCAAACTCTGAAATCTGCTTCCTCCTCTTAATTACCTCCAGCTGTTAGTCCCTCCCTCTAGGGCTCTTGTTGCTGGCAGGTGCTATGGGGTGGGGCACATTTCATCCCCACATCCAGGACACTATTAACCACCTCCTTCCTCAGTACTTAGTTCCCTTGACATGCCCCAATTTATATTGAAGTTTTGTGTTGTTAATTGCTTTGAAGGCTGCAGTGTCACAGTTGAAGACCTAACTTAAAAGGCAATGGAAAACTGCGGCAAAGGAGGATTGTCTTCTGATGCAATGCTAGACAGTCCTTGGGCAACAGGAAGTAGTAACTTTGGGGAATGTAAACTGTTTTTCTCGTTGGTGTTGGTGTTTATATACTGAGATTACACACGAGGCATGGTGTGTAGTAGAGAAGTATGCACTAAATCAAAGTGAGCTTCCCCAAGAAGCCATATCCTTGTGATTTTGATAAATTTTTGGAGGCTTTTTTGGTATTAGCTCTTGTCTTTTCAGGGGCAGATCAGATGTCAGCTACCTTCTTGCTCTGCTCATGAGATCATGAGATGAAAAGGACACTTTTTTTTTTCCATGGAGTAAAGAGCGAGTCATGCTACCGGTGGTACTCCACGTCCCTGTGCCAGCTAGTCTAGACTCTCACACTGACCTTTTCCAGCTCTGATTTTTAAACTGTGCATATTCGGTTGAATGTCATAATGGTAGGAATAAGATTCAAAGTCATATCTTCTATTAGATGCAGTTGGAAAAATCCGTAGTTTTGATCAAATACTTCCTTTATGAAGTTGTTGCATCTAAACAGTTTTCTGCTCTCGAAGTTATGACAAGTGGTCTAATACCAAATACAGCTTGTTCCCTACACACCTTGTCACTTTTGTATCTGATTATAGCCATAGCATGAATAGTTTTGGGATGTAAAATACGTTATTTACAGCTATCACAAAAGTGAAAAGGACGTCCCCTGGAGCACTGAATGCATAGAAAAGCTGGCTTTCAGCTACTCAATTAAACAGAACAAAACAAAGCAAAATCACAAAATCCAAACAACTAGAAACCTTGACTGCAAGTAAGTATGATCTGAATTCACTGTCTAAACAAGACCTAACATATTTCTAAGGTTATAATACGTTCTTGAGAAACATAAATTACTAAAATATTGAAGATATTGCCAAAAACTACCAGAAATAATTTCAGCAACTTTGGCTTCTCTAGCTTACTGTAGCTGAAAAGCAGTTTCCAGAAAGGACCTCTTTGATATTGCTGTTTCCTGTCAAATTACTGGCGATGAACAACAGTGGTCAACACAAAACTCCTAGGAGATACGCAAACTCAGAAGTAGAAAATGTTAATACTTCTGATAAAAATCAGAACAGTAATGGCACCTTTTGTTGAAAACAAGATATGAATGCTCTTTTATGTACCTACCTTTCCTGAATTCTAATAATGCAGTATTGGGAGTTGCCACAATAGAATGGAATGTTTTACTTTAGGTAAGGAAAGGAAACAGACAAAAAGGAAAAAAAAAAAGAAATTATTTGATCAGGAGTAATTACAACATATTTGTTATGCGGACATGTTTCAAAGAAAGATACAGAATTTCTCAACTGCAAAACAACAAAACCCAAATGTTTATGTTTCCTGCCACAGAAGTAATTTAGGGAACACTTTTATCTGTATAATTTTCAGAGATTATTTAAGTGACAAAAGCCACAGCAACTGGATTTCAACTGTGTAGTATAACTGTATCTATTAACAGACCTTCTGCAAGTTGGAAAGCCACTAAAAAATGAATCTTTACTCAAGTCATGTACAAGGAAAATTTCATGTGTTGAGCCTGTTCAAACTAAATGTTTTTTCATTAGAAAAAGATGGAATCCAAACAGAAGTATACAGGCTTGGAAGAATTTCGCCTAACATTCTCATACATTTGATAGCTGTAAATGCAGGTATTCCAAAAGAGTAAGATTTGGGAGAAACGTGATGTAAAAAATGCTCCCAGACAAGGCAAGGTCTCCACATTTATCAAAGCTTGCCAACTGCGTGTTTTAGGTGTTTTAAAATATTCTAAGAATTATCATGAATGCTATTTAGGTTAATAACTTGAAACTTTATAGAGAGAGCCAACTTATGAGACAGCAGTTAAAGAAATGTGAAGATGATTAAGCTGTATACAGAAATATTACAGCTATAAAATAATCATCTGGCTGTGGGAAAGTGTTGGTTGTGCACTTATTGTGGTAACAATAATGTGGTGATAATGGCATATGCACAAATTTCCCTTTCAAATTACAGGGCTACAGGAATTGTGGCCTTCTGTTTTGTGCTGCGTCAAGCTGTGAACCAAACCCCTGCAATGCTTGAATCTTTTCAGCTAAACTTTGAACGACCTTGCACTTGGAAAATGTTTTTAAATCCTGTTTAGTCATTATACTTGTTTAGTAGCTAATCCAAGTACATTGTTTTGTAAGTAAGGTTAGCTTCTTTTTGCCTACGTGTAACAGGGAACATACGGTCAAGGGGACAATGATAAAAATATTAGGAAATAGATGAAAAGAAAAAAAAATACTGTTATTAAAAGGCGGGGATGTGGAAAAAGTGAAGGCTACATATTAAACTGTGACTGGATAGCTTAAGGGAAAAAGAAAGAATTTTAAACCCCTCGAAACAAAGCAAAAGGTAAAAATGTAAACACATTAGAATAATGGCAGGATGGTCATTATGGTTAGATGAACATGTAATTAACATACAAAGATAAATAATTGAAGGTGTAAGACCACAAATATATTGAGATCATACAATAGACAAGGAGCAGTGAACAACAATAAAAATTATAAAGTATTTTCTAAGGAGAGACATGGTATTGATCAGGTCATTGCTGAATCTTACATCTATGTATAACTGGACAGAGAACACAGATGTGGTCTCTCACCTTCAAATTTACACTAATAATTCCACAGATAGTAATTTCAGTCATAAAAAAATGCTTTTAAATATAATTAATAAGGCAAAACAGATATTTTGGCCTTGAATAGTCACTTTCTTATCTTTCTAAGAAGGGACTTCAGAGCTCATTGTGCTGCAAAAAACAACTTTCACAGGCAAAGCCATCACCAAGGATGTGGAATCTTTTGGTTGGGCCACAGGAGGAAGGACTGGACATTTTAATGTATATTATAACTCACATAATGTATAAACCTCCTTCACTTGTCTGCATGTACACATGGTAAGAATTCTGTTTTGCCACAGTGGTACATTCAGGGCAACTTTTCTGAAATCTGTGGGAAAGTGATGATGCAGGGGAAAGGAAAAGGAAAAGGAAAAAGAAAAGGAAAAGGAACAGGAAAACAGAAAAAAGGAAAAGGGAAAGAGAAAAAAGGAAAAGGGAAAGAGAAAAAAGGAAAAGGGAAAGAGAAAAAAGGAAAAGGGAAAGAGAAAAAAGGAAAA
>VXAL01002051.1:381-17444 GCA_013399475.1 Chauna torquata | reverse complement strand
AAAACAAACAGTTGTTATCTGCGCTGTAAAACGCGTATCTATATATATATATCATTTATAAAATTCTTTTATGCTGTAAGACGTTATATATACAGTATATAAAAAAGAATGTATGTATATATACAAACAGCATATCTATATCTATGTCAAACTGTAGGAATAACTTCCATGGTCCATTATTTGCTATTAAATACTTACATGGAAAAACCAGCCCTGTGAGCTCAAGGCAAGCACAGCAAAAGAGGAAACTAAATTCATGACTTTGAAAGCTGGCTACACCAATGGCTTTTGTGGTCTCAAAGTCATTGTTTTACAAATTTCTTTTGGTTTCTTTTAGTTGCGTCTTTGTTTCTGAGAAAATAAAATGTCATTAAACGTGTTTTTAAATGCAGAAGAAACTGGTGGAAATAATCCTTCATCAGTCTCACCTATTGTGGAAATCCACCCCCTCAGCCTCCTAAGGTAGTTTCAGGTTACAAGAACCTAAATGCTACATTCAGCTGTTTCATATACCACTGTAATGTTCCTCCCACACTTCAAGGAAATAGGCTAACTCTTAGCAATTTTGTCTGTTACATGTTTTTGCTTCCATGACAGGTACTGTGAGTGGGCTGTCAGGTGGAAAGAAGAAAATACCGCCTGAAAACTTTTAAGTGGTCATTTCACAGTATTTTAACTCTTCTGAGAACCTCAGGCATCTTTTGAGATATGCAAAGGCAACGCAAGTGGGTGAACTTACACTGAAACATATGCCTAAAGTCATATTTTGCGCTGTTGACCAGGCTATCCCACTACAGTCAGGAGGTTAATGTAAGTAACATCCTTTGGCTTCTTGTGCTTGCTTTCTTCTGTGTTCCTTAATGACTTCTAGAATCAGGAAAAAAAGAAAAAGACAGCACTCTTTATTTTTTGCTAAGCTAACACACAGGCTTAACAAATCCACCTGTACTACGCGGTGGCAAGACAAGGGGCATTACTGTGCTTAATCTTGGAGAGAGAATATTTGTTATAACCAGAGAAGAGTAGGCAGTGCTCTTCCTGTTACTCCTATTCATGATCTTTACACACATGAGTAAGTTGTGTAAACATTTCCAGTCATTGTTAGCAATTGCTCAGCATCATTCATGATTAAAACTGTTAGGAGCTGGAGTTACTGTGGAGGGATCGCTTGCTACTGCCATGCCAAGGAGTGCTGGTTACATATTGCTCTGATCAGATGACATGTTTCTTAAAATGCCTGTGGCATTTTACATACTAATTTTCCCAACATTTTTGTCTCTTATTACTGTGAACCACTGTTAGCAACAGAAAATTTTCCCTAGCGGGGAATTTTCCAATAATGGGGAAGTTTCCTAAAGAAGTAGGTGGAGTTACATCAGCACTTAAGAAGACTTGGGCAAATTTTTCTGTTCTTCCTATCGTCTCCATTCGATTGTGAGGGAACCGTATGGCCAGCAGTACTGAAGACTATTTTGCGCTATGAATATCTTTTTGCTTTAATAGAACTGTGTTGTCTGTGGATGTCAGAAATTGGCAGGAGGAGAGAAGGGGCATTGTGGTAGGTTCTGAAGAAAAACAGTGGGAAGATTGTGGCTTTGGTGAAGATCCTTGATTGTCATCTAGGTCTCAAGCTGCTTCAACTGAGCCAGCTAGGGTACACATCTGCTCAGGGAGAAACAGAAGAAAGGTGTGTTACTGCAGCAAGTTTTTTCATATGCATTTGGATTTGACCTGGACCTACTTTTCTTCTCTCTGAAAGTGAAAAATTGAGTACAGCGGCAGACTTTCCTGGTCTTGAGGAATTTTGTAAGTAATAGTCATATGTTTTCTGTGTGTACTAAGGCTTGTCTTCCTCTGCAATGGGAGAAAGCGTGGAAATTAGAGTTTTGCAATATCAGGATACAATCGTGGCTCTGAGAACCATGGAAGAGCTTACTCGCTATCGTCTGTCTCCCAGGAGTTAATCAGAACACCTCTCAAGGAGGTAATACCTACACAAAAGTGGGTATGGGATGCATGCATGGGTATAGGTATCTTCCCATAAGTAGTGCACGTCCTTTTTTTTTATGGGCAGCCTCTCAGCTGTGGTCGCTACTTTGAAAAACGCAGAATGTGTTTTGGGCCTGAGTGTACTGCAGCTCTGGTCATCCTGGCGCGGGGAGCACGGAGCGCTGCACGCTTACACCAGTCAGTCTCAGTGGCTTGCTCTGCTGCAGGCTGTATCTAGAGTAAGCATGATCAGGGCACACTTGTGAGACCAGTATTTCTCTATCTTGTTTGAGAAGTTTTGCTCTGGAGCTTAGCTGGAGCTCTGAACTGCGTGTTAGGCAGTGGCATAACGACAGAGGCATTCTAATGTGTGCCTGTCACCAGAAGCTCTTAGGTACCCACAAGGCAGCAGGTTGCTAGTGCTTTTAAGAATGTCGTTTGTGGTTAAAGAATGAATTGGGTACCTAACCACGTTAAGAAGTCTGGAATTTGTTCATCACTGAAACATATCCTTCACCCTGAGGGTCTCTATTGTAGTTTCCTGTCCCTGTTAGCAGAACATCCTTTTGTAATTGCTCATGGCTGCCTGGCAGTGTGTTAGATTGGCTCCCTTTCCCAGCTCCAACTGCGTTACCTTCCGCAAATGCTCTGTTGGGATGAGGCAGCAGCAATCTGAGGAAAAAAGTAGTTTGAATCAAATTCTTGTGAGGAGTTAAATCCTCTTAAGCCACGATACTGTAGTCACATGTGTCTTAATGACTCAGGGCAAAATTGTTAATTTATTATCATCTTAATGTTGAAAACCAGAGAAAGACCAAGCAGTTAAAATGGTTAAGATTTGCAGTCTGGAGAGAATTTCACGAGTTCGAAAGTTTAATGGTATTCACAGTTGCCTAATTTCTTATGCAAATGCTGAAACTACCGCTAGAAAACAGTTGAATGCAATCTTCCCTTATTTCCACAGCTGTTTGGGTATCCAGAAATGGGAGTTTTACTGAGATAAAATTCTAGAGTTCTCTGTACTCACGAATGACCTCCATTAAAGTCAGTTTAAATTTTTCTTGAGAGTGATTTGAAAAATCACTTTTTTGGTCCTAGTGCTGCCCTAACTTAAAACGCACACCTAACAAGTGTGGTGTGTGTGTGAAGGTAAGTGTGTGAATTGATATTAATCAGTGTTTTGTAATGTTTAAGTGTTGTCTAGGAGTATAAAAGCCATGTCAGTAAAGAGGGGAAAAATTTTCGGGGAAAATTGACATAATTTGCATATTCAGAGCTAAAACAGCAGAAATTCAAGAAAGCCGATTTTGCTTGTAGGCTGACTGTTTTTGCCACTGTTTCACAAAGGCAGTACTGTGTCACTGCTCATTAAGTGATTAATTACCACATGAATTCTGTTTGCAATATATGTAACTTCACAAGCCCTGTGATAAGTACTGTGAAACCGGGTGCTATAAAGTGGGGTGTGTTCACAGTGCATTAAAGTAAGGCCAAATGATGGGAAAGGACTGAGTTCTGTCTATCTGTTCCACTGAATGTGTGTAGAAAACTCCTCCCTTCTCCTCCTAGCAGGAGCAACACTGCCTGCTACAGTTTATGGGAACATGTGGGTATTTGTGAGTATTCATTTACTAACTCAGATATAGTGATAAAGTATACGTTTTGCCATAACCAGGGGATTTGTTTAAAGGAAATAAAATTAGTTGTTCTCCCTGGACCCATCCAGGCAGGTTTCTGCCTGACTTACTGTAGTCACAAATGTAATTTTGTCATGCCTTTGCTGGAGTAGAATTCAGTTCCTTGTGTACAGTTCTTTGTGTGGAGTGACTGTGAAGTACATTTTACAGACCAAGTTAGAAAATAAGCAGATATTAATGTTTCTCTATTACTTTATCATTTTAGGTTCTATCTACATCATGGAAAAGCCTTTGCTTCTGTATGTATTTTTACTGTACTGGCATTTCCTAAATGGTAAGAAGCTGAGTTGAAAGAAGTAGCAGGACTATTTAAGTATGTTTCCTTTCTATATGCAGGCATGGAAATGTTAACCTCTCAGATTTCCTACAGGTGCTAGCGTTTGGGGTTTTTTAGCTTAATGTTTTAAATAAAAAGGACATTGTATGCTTTTACATTTAATTGCATATGTGTGCTTATTATGGGTGCTTAGATATGGGGCCACGCTGAAATCCCTGGCAGTGTTTCAGCACAGACAGCATTTAAGACAAGGTACTATCTGCATTACATAAAATTTTATTGGCAGTGTCAGGTTTGGGAATTGTTGTGTATTCGTGAACATCCTGTGTAAAAACAATTGACATTTATATAAACAGAACGTTCTCTTAAGAGGCACTAACGATTGCCTGTTACCATAGCAGTGTTCTGAAAGCAGCAGCTAAGGGTGTATGCATAAACATACTGCTGTTTTTAGTACAGGTTCATACTGCACATATGCACAAAGCGGGTGTCTGCTGGTATAAATAGACCAGCTTGCCTCAAACTTGAGAAAATGCATGGAAAAATGTTCAACTTTTAAGAACATGGCAGATACTTTTGGTCCTTAAAACACCATATATATTTCTGTATATATATGGTAAAGCATGACTTTCGAAATTAGGCTTGTAATTGGAAATTAAGCTTTCTTTCAAATTTTGTTTTTCAGCTTTATTCACGGTTGAAGCTCCCCAGTTACTCTACACTGTGGAACATGGCAACAATGTGACCATGGAATGCACATTTCCAGTGAATGGGAAACTCAAGTTTAGAGATTTAAGTGTCAGCTGGGAAAAAAAAGATGAATTTAGAAAGGATGTTTATGTACTTCTCAAAGGGGAGGAAGACTTCAAAAGTCAGCACAGTGACTTCAGGGGAAGAATAAAATTATTGAAAGAGAATCTGAAGTTGGGACAGTCTCTTCTTCAGATCACTGACGTGAAGCTCAGAGATGCAGGGTTTTACCGCTGTCTTATTGACTATGGAGGAGCCGACTACAAGACCATCAATCTGAAAGTTCAGGGTGAGGGTTCTGCTGCAGGATGTTCACTGCTATATGATACTGTTGAGAGATTTTGGGGAGTCCTGGAAGGAAGGCATGTCTGCATTAGCATTTCAAGAAACCTCTCCAGAGACAGGAGCAGCCTCATGGCCATTGCACAGCTGTATAACCTTGTGTTTTTGTCTAGGTGGAATCCATATTCTGTCCTTTATTTCCTAGATATATGAAGAACGGTGTGGCAAAAGCCATTTAGACAGGGCAAAGATCAGAAAGCTATTGCAATTTTCAGAACAGTGTCGACACTGTAATAAACCCTGTACTCCCGATTACTGTGGAGACACATGATAGTGATATTTACTTTTCCTGTCAGGAGTATTATTTACAAAAACCAAACTGATGCACGGAAACTTGGCCCAGAGGCTGGGGATAAGGAAAAGGTGTCTTGCTAATATGTGCTGTTCTAGCTTCCTCCTAGTAATCATTTTCTTTCATTTCTTCAGCTCCTTATAGAACCATAACCCAAGGAGTGGTGAGCACAGGAGACAAAGAATGGAAGTTAACATGTCAGTCAGAAGGATACCCAAAAGCTGAAGTGATATGGCAAAATGGAGAGTATGAGGATTTGTCCATTAAGGCAGATACAACGTATGAAACTGGAAGTGACCAGCTGTATCGTGTGACAAGTACACTCACAATCAAAAACAGGACTCATGAGAATTTTCATTGTATCTTCTGGAATAAAGAGCTTCAAGAAAATACATCTGCCATTTTATACATAGCAGGTAACTCTTCTAAATTTCATTTATGGTAATACATTTGAAGATACTATGTCATTTTGTCCCACTTGGATCAGCCATTATTTGTTTCTCTTTCCTATCTAATTTTGAAAAGTCTAAAAAGAAATACCTGTGTAGTTAAGTTTTGCTATTAGTGTATGCTTCCACTATACCAGATGTTCATTATGCATGTGTGGATAGACCTAGTTGTTCAATGGTGGGAATTTTGCATGACCTACATGAATTTCACCTATGTGAAGATTGAGTGTGAACCTGTTGTTAAAAAAGTTCAGTTATTTGAAAAGCATATAGCTTGGAGCCTAGAAATGAGACCATCTCATGTAAATTAAACATAGCTCTCAAAAAATGTTCTGTTTTGATGATGAGAATTGTCGAGTAAATTTGAACAGCCTGGTCTTTTCCTACCGGTACAGCTTTTGCTGTGACCATATTTAAATTTAACAAGTTTTACACACAGTTTTTTTTCCTCATAAAATGTGGATTGGAGGAAGATGCACAAAGACCAGTACAGTTTCCCATCAGACCTTTTAATTGGGCACCATGCCTACCACTGTTGCTTACTCTTTTTCTTTTTTGCATTGTACCTATGATATGTTTGCACAAGCTTTCAACCAGGCTGGAGACCCGATCCAGCTCATAAGCAGTATTTCTGTTTATCAGACTGTAACTCCAGTCACTTCCCTGGTCCACTTCACCACGCAGTCTTAAAAACGCTGGTGCTGGCACACTTCTTGGGACTGACGGGAGGTGGAAACAGGCAGCTGAAAGTGGGAAAGCTAAGTCATCCTTTCACAGGGTGTTGAGAGGGTGAGTTCAGTTCTGACAGGGTATGTATCCAGGCTTCAAGGAGGCCACCTGTCCTTTGCATCAGAGCTTTACCACAACAAAGGGACTCCGTTCTTTCTCAAGCAGCTGTTTCCTGTAGTCCTGACAGAAGGACACTAAGCTGGATGTAACACTTTGTACCTTGGTGACAAGCTGGATTTGTGACAGGAGGGAAAGGCACTATCACATGGAATGCAGGAAGCAAAGATGGATATGAGTATGTTTTATCTCTTTTGCCTTTATTGAGATAATGAGATACAGTGAAGTGTGCCAGCAGCACCAGGCCTTAGACACAATCTAAAATGCTGTTGTCACGTCACTCTACAATGCTCATAGCAAAAGTAATAGGATGAAAATGAAAGGGAGAAGCTTATGTAATTCTGCAATGTCTTTCCCTCGCTCATTTCTCCTGAAGACTCAGCTGATGATGTGCTGCGGACTGAGAGCAGACGCTTTGTTGGGGCAATTCTCATCGTGACTGCTCTCGTTGGATCAGTGCTATTTATGCTCTGCATAAGAAAAGGTATTCAAACAATTTAGTTTGGTGTTTCTCAGTTGTTATCAATCTGTTCTGTTGATTCATCCTCACGGAGGTGAGATAATAAAAGCCTGCCTTAGATCCTTCATCCTGAAACCACTCATTTTTTTTGCCACCTTGTTTCTTTCTTTTTCTTCACCTGACTTAATCAGATACTAGCTATTAAGTTAGCAAAGTGGAACAGGTTGTCAGCCCCTTCACAAATCATTTACTCATGCGTCTTTATTATTTTTTCTTATATGTAATGAGGTAGAGCAGTAAGATTAGTATTTAATCTATAGAAACATCAAAGCACAATTTATGCGCCTACCAGAAATGGAAGCTATTCCATGTTGTCCCTTTTGGTTGGAGACCTGAATGCTCAGAGCAGACAGGGCACTTCAGGTTTTTTAGGATTTTTTGCTGCAATCTCTGAACTGTGTGCACACATTTTTTTTAAGTTATCTGTTATGAACTCTAGATATATCTTGATTCTGGTTAAAATACCATAAAAATGGTGCATTACATATGAAGTGATATGTCTAACATTTTGAGTCTGAAGGATTTTTTTCATAAGAGATTCACAGTGTAGCTTGGTACCACTAGTTTCATTTCCTTGTTAAGTTTTGAGCTTTTTCCATTCACTTGACTGACTTGAGTTGGATATTTTCAGCGTCACACTATACTGAACAGCTAAAGCATTGCCAATAATTGGTTTTCATTTGCTAGTAAGCCAGAGGAAAAGCTTGGAGAAGTAATTTCAAAGTATCTAAGCATGAAAATGATATACTCATGCACCAAAAAAAAAAAAAAAGGTTTGAAACGTGTTGCTTAACTTGGAATAAGTACTTTCCCTCCCTTCCTTGGGGGAAGATGGGTTTGTTTGAGGATTTTATAATCGGTGGTACTTTTTTACCCTCATTTTAACACATATAATAAAGTCATGCAGATCTCAGAACATCCATAGGGACTCATTTGAAAATATCAAAATATCAAAAGGAAAGTGAGTTTTGCTGAACATTCTGATTTTGGCCAGAACTCTTCCTCTAATTGTAACAAATTTGTGGATTTTTTTAGCTGACCTATAGCTACTTCTTTTTCTTCCAAATAATATTTTGAGCTTTTTTTTGTCATGCTATATAAAGAGAAAAAGTGTGAGAGGCATTGATAGAGTACTCTTAGCGTTATAGTACCATAATCACTTGACTTTGTTAAATGTTACCAGAAATGCTCAAAAAAACCCTAAAGAAGACAGTGACTGAAGAAGACAGTGAACTAAGTGCTTCTCTTGAAATTCTCAAATTTTATAGTAGACGTAAATGGGTCACTGGCATGAAATTAAGCTGGAACTAATGCAATACTAGTTGTAATGTCTTTTCAAGTGTTATCTTAAAAGCCTGTATGCCCAGAGAGGTGTGCTTTCTCAGACAGTGCAACAGAACTGCTGGTTTTCCTGTCTGCCAGCTCTCTCTTCCCTAGTGAAAGCTAGAAACAGCACTAGTTTCTGGCTGGAAATTACAGAAAAACTGCAGTAAGCTTTCGTGTTCAAATTCCGTAAAATGGATACAAGATAGAACTTAATGTGGATATTCAGTCTTTTGGTCACTAACTCATCTCCTGCATAGGTGCTATGGAAACATGTCCTGGGAGATGTGTCTCTAAAGATTAACAGGCTTGCAGGGGATGCTAACAGGCAGCAGAAGGGCTGAATGTAACCCTACATGTCCAAGAATAAACTTCTCCTAGGTACATGATAGGAACAGGAATAGAACATGAAAGTGGAAGAAGGGACAGCAAAATCCTTGACTTCTCAGAAGATGCCCATCTGGGGATTTCAGTGAAGGTCAGAAGTTTCCTAGGTTGCCTGAGTATTTTTTATCGTGTGTGTGTACATGATAATATATACACATATTTGATTAACATGATATATGTGATTATTATGATTATGCTATATGTATGTATGTGTCATAAACTACAAATTGATTGAGAAACTAAACTAGGAATGAATGTTTTTGTTTTAAAACCAAAGCTGCCCTAGATGACCAAACAGGTGGTTCTTTAAGAACAGAACCTCCATAGAAGATGTTTTTTTCCCCCCAAAATGCACTGAGAAGGTGACTCCCTTCCTGTTCTCTGTTGCCCAATGTGTTCAAATTGTGGGTGAAAATATACAGTGGAAAACCATTTGAACAAGTGCTTTTCAGTCATGTTAGTGTATAGTGTCAATGGAGTTCTGGCTTAGGAACTAGAAAGGAGACAGGAGGGAGAACTGGCAGACTGCAGGCACTGAAGAGTACATCTTAAAGCCTTTGAAGAAGTGGTGAGTTTTGAGAACCAATGTTTATACTATTCTAAGTGTACCGTTCCCACCAGTGTGTTTAAGCCCCCACTAGATCTAAAATGAGTATTTTGTTTTCATTTTGATTTTTCTCTCTTGTTTTCTTTCAGCTAGAATGAATAAGGACAGTGGAACATGTATGGCTAAATCATCAATGAATTTAGCAAGTATGTACCTATGGCATAAATCCAGCTCAGTGTGACTTTTGTGGAAATAATCAAGAATTTATTCTGTGATTGAGGCTTTATTCTGTCATGGTGGCAATGATAGGCAAGACTACATTCAGCTGTCATTTTGCTTTCTACTTTTTGTTTATGTAACAACTATAAATTGAAATTGAAGAGTGAGTTTAGATTAGCCTGTTAACTTCTTGAAAGGAAAACGTGAAAGAAAGCATACCTGTTCCAGGAGCAGTTGCAGTCTTGATATGAACAAGAAAAGGACAGAGTGGTTTCTTGTGATTTGGGAAGTCTGTGATAGGATGGGCTGCCTGGAACATATACCTCAGGATGGCAGGACATCCTGGTGCACAGAATTTGTGCTGGAGTTTTAGTTACATTGGTTTGATCATGTGTTGTCTCGAGCACTATAACGTGCATTTGAGGCTGTTGAGAGGATCACAGGAAGAAGTTTAACCTCCCTAATAGCTTCTTTTTCCTCCTGTTGAGATACTGTTGCTATTTAGTAAAGCTCACCAAATGGACAGTACCACCAAAAATGGAGGTGAGAGTGGAAAGAGTTAATATTTACAGAGGGAGAGGAGAGATTAAAAATCCTTTAACCTTCTCTCACAATGGCTTTTTTTGTTGTTGTTGTTATTTTTATTCTTTTTTTTGTGGTCTTATTTAGAGACCACTTTAAACTACACTGTTCTGTGAAAGTTAGTTCATACAGGCAGTTCATTTTTTTTCTTAAGAAAACCTTTCTTAACTACACTTGCCCAAAATGGACACAATATTTGGTATTAATCCCTTCCTGGCCTGTGTTTAAGTCACATACTTCCTGTGAGGCCTGAGACAACACCTTTTAACAAAGATTTATCACTATATGAATAGTTTAAGCTATGCTGACTGTGTGTTTGTGGTTTGTTTTAAGAGCTGCCAAGAGATAAGGATACACATGACCACAGGGGTGCTTCTTTTGAAGAGGAAGAGCTGAAAAGTAAGCAAAAATGATAATGGTAAAAATAGTCGCACATTTCACACAGCATAAATCATCTGTCATCAACACGTCTAATGATCGTAAGAATCTTGATTCATGACTGCTTTATTTAGTCCCTTGTTTCAACAGACAGCGTCTTCAAAAGTACAGCCTCCTGTTCTCTCTCACAAACTTACCATCACCACTATTTATGTACTGGCAGTTATTTAACATAGCTAATCTGGTTTTAAAAAGTAAAAATAAAAACTAAAAATAAAAGCCCTGCAAAAGAGGATATGATGTGGAGACACACAAATCCAAATTAGTCTTTTACGTAGCTCGTATTTTTGCTATAGAAAGAGTTGTGCCAGCACAACTGAAGGAGTGATGATGACGGTGGGGAGGGAGACCTTAACCCATCACCACCGCTCAAGCTTTACCCAGCTATGAGACTCTGTCTCAGCAAAGCAAGGATCTTGGAAACCCCTGAAGCAGTTTGTGGTGTGGAACAAAAGGGTGAAGTTAGTGAAGTGTTTCTTTCACTTTCTGACTTCTAAAGTACTTAAATTACATTCCAAATCCTTTTGTGCTATGCTTTACTGTAGTAAACCTAAACAAACGCAAGCAGTTATAGATCTCTGAGTCAGAGTTAGAGCTTACGGACTTGCTACTACAGATACTGACAGATAGGGCACTGAAGAATGTATTGGATTTTAAAAGAATGGATGACCTAAGCTACATCAATTTCACTGTATTTATTAGGAGAGCATTTTCCACCAGTGTGTTTGAACTGCCACTTTACTTCCTACCATGACCACCTTCTGTTTCTAGTTGACTTTTTTGTGGATTTCATTTTATATCTTGCATTTTGACAATGAAGGGAATTTTTCTTGTTACCTCCAAACTCTAGGAAAGAGACACAAAGCCATGAAATGTTCGGTTACTTCATCATTTTGTGATTTGGTAATTCTTTCATATAATTCTTCCTTTTACAGGTATACAAATTGAGAAGACTTAGAGAAAGCAGGGGAAGCTTTTTCCTTCTGTGGTGAAGGTTTGACAGGTCTGATGTTCTGTGCTCTGCCTATTCAGGGGGATATTGATTTTTTTATTTTTATTCTGCAGTTGCAACCTTCTTCCATATCATTGTAACTCAGGAAAAACTGCAATGAAGTTAATACGATTATCATAGCATAAAAGGCCCTTGGATTCAGGCCTCTGTGTATGTGACTATGTATGGAGGTGTTTATTTAAATGTCCACAGTTCTGCTGTCTTAAGTTTATGCACTTTCAAGGATACATCCTATTTAAAAATATCTTCAAGGTAAAGCACTTTAGGTCTATGATCATAATGAATTTCATAGCTAATTCTTGATTAGTCCATCTTCTGGACTTTTTTTTTTCCTGCCTGAGCTCTGAGTTCAGTAGAGAGATTTTCTTGTAGCTTGTGAAGAATTTTTTCTGTACGTTGACCCACATGAAAGATAAGGGTGCAACAAGAAAAGTGCCATACATACAGGGCGTTTTCTGTCCTTACTGTAGATCTTAAAACACTGGCTACTCACAGCTAAGTCTGAAATGGATGCTGTAACTCTCTTGACAACTGTGGTTTGGAAATTATTAGATAATACTAAGCTGCTTAATCTCTTTCTCTGAAAATGTTGTTTTGGGGATTTAATTTCCTTTTGATATAGCTGGCACTACTTGGTTACTGCTTGTTACTCTGTTGATTTTCCATTTGGGGATAATGCAACTGTTTGGACCTTCAGGAAAAACAGCTCTTGATTTGTACTACCTTTTGTTCATCCTGGAAACAGAGGAAGATACAGAGCCTTCTCAATGCTAGGACCTGAAATATATGCTCTTGTAATTACTAAAGAAATGCTGATGGAGCATGCTCCTGGATCCCATTTCTTAAGCTATTGCTTTGTTACATTTTGCCAGGTGCATAGCTTTTTTTTTTTTTTTTTTGTTAATACACAGATTAAAATTATTTATTACAGTGTGATTCACAATTATATTCAATTATATTTTTTTAATGAAATGTTCTGTTTTTCTTGTGAGTTTCTTTTTTTTTTCTGTTGTCTTTGACTTGTCAATATTTGGTGTTAGGACTACTCATGCTGTTCCTGGGAAACTCAGGTATCTAAGATTTGGGTGTAGAACAGTGTCTACACCCATGTAGCCTCTAAGGACTCCCACAAAGATGATACAGTGAAGATCTGGAATCTCATTGGACTCAGGTTTTATTTTTTCAGTTTAAAATAAATGAGTCTGTTGTGCAGTCCTAGAGGTGTGAATGCAGGCCTTGGCCAAGGTCTCCACTGCTAGCGATATTCAATCTAGCTGATATAAAGTTGTATTTAGTATGTCTCAGCAAGCTGCCTTACATAGTAACGCAGAGAAATGCTTCTCATAACCATAAAGGAGTTGGTAGACCTAAGTTAAATGAAATAGGTAGTATAAAGTGATTAATTCATTGCAGAGCTTGCATATTCTCATACTGATTCATGGTGTTTGATTCTTCAGGAATGCTATATGAACTTGGACATCCCCTCCTGCTTCCCAACACATTTTTTGAAGCCTCTATCCTGGTGTCACTGAAGGCAATGACCAATTTTTAGTTATTCTTGGAGTGCAAGAATGGCTTTAGAAATGCTAGGACCGTGTGCAGAAAATGCACTGCCTTTCCTCTACACACACACGTAGTTTCATATTACCACATAAATAATGTCCCTTCCAGACAACCCCTTCATTTTCTACTTCCTCTTTGAGACTGCAGCAGCTGCTTGCACACTGAAGTAAGAGTGAAAAGGCTACTCTTTTTAATTATTACCACCCTTCACAACACAATGCTGTTAGTGTGTGCTTGATATCATGGAACTGAAGTCGATGTCTTTCTTATCAAACTCCACAGATCAGCAGGAACTGCTACATTTATCTTTTCCCATCTGGGGAAATGATAAGTTATTGTTGCCAGTGCCAGATGAGTAAAATAATGAAATAGGGCGGTATAAGTATATTTTTAAATTCTGTAGCTGAACCCTACAATCCAAAATGCCACTGCTTGAACTCCTGAGTGGCTGATAGGAAGCTTGAAATTTTGCCATTTCACTGGAAAGGCAGATGTGTTGAGCAAAGGAGATGAAGTGAAAAGGCTTGTCCTCTCCGCATAAGCTCTCCTATGTATTTCTTTAACAACCAGACCAGAACTTGTCTAATCTAATTTTACCCACTTTAGAAATTAGGCTTTTAGTAAAAGCTAAGTCTCTTGGCTTTATGAGTTCATTTTTGTGAGCCCAGGGAAAAAAGCCTGCCTGCATGTCCTTCAATGCCATGAGTTATTTCGGCACGATTACTTTCTGCTCGTGATGGCAGAAGAACACCTAACTGAAAATAAAACACATTTAGATTGTGAGAAGTAGGTGAGAGGAAATCATTCCTGATTGTAACACAAAAATATAGTTAAACACCATATTTGTAATAATATTTTTCCTTCAAATAACAATTTCTGCATGCTACTTCAGGGTTTGGATATCTGGAAAAATGAAATCCAGTAGAATGTTAGAGCAGACTCAGCTTCAGTAACTTGCATATTGCTTCCTAATGGACAAACATTTTTAGAGGCACAAAATTGCTAAGAAAAGCCTGATTCGTGTGCACAGTCAAAATTGGCTTATTGGTATTTTAGTTCAAGAATCATTCGTTTGAAAAAATGTAATTATGAACCAATTTGAACCAGCTTTGCGATGTGGCATTTCATTTTGTAAATATAACTACTACTAGTAGTCATATTTACATTAAAGTATAACCAATAATAAGAAAAATTAGAATTATTGGTATTAGACCTGCAGGGCTTTTCATCAAGCTGTATGCAAGATGTGCGTCCTTTTTCCCTTTTGTCTGGAAATATCCTTGACTGACTTGTACCAATGAAACATCGTCCAAGCGTGGGATAAGCAGGACAATGGCATAGATGTTAACAGTGGGATTCAGCTAGTGCAGCATCTCCTCCCTAATTCTCTGTCTCCCAGTCCGTATTTTCCTAGTCAGGCAATCTAGGTTATTGTTCCTGTGAAGATCTGGCCAGGTAGTTCTGGGTCCAGGAGATGCCCAAGTCTGCTCACTGACTCCTAGTCCCAGAAAAGGAATGCATGAAGGAAAACTGCTGTAGCCGGAGCTACAGGCTCAGAATGAGTAAAAGATGATGATGGTGACAATGAGATCGTTTTGGGATACCTTTTCTGTCAGGTGGGATGAGAACAGGAGACACTTTTGTTTTCTTTCCAGAAGTCTCAACACCTTCAAGGAAACTTAGACACCTAGATGCAGGGGAGGGAGATATTCCTCATCAAACAAGTGAGGGAGCTATGGATGGGGTAGGCAAGAAAAGAGCCTGGGTTTATCGGAACAGAAGGAACATACCAATCAACAAAACAGAGGCGAAGCACAATTGCATCAAACAAAGGCATGTAAAGAAAGAACTACCAGCAGAACAGCTTTATGGGGAAAGCTCTCATGCTCTTCCTGGGGAATCAGACACCTGGGTGCCTCCCTGGAATGCCTATGTGCTCATGCATGCAGTATGGGGAACAAGCAGGAGGAATTACAGAAGTCTGTGTGCAGTTACTGGGCGATGTTCTCACTGGGATCACAGAGACATGGTGGGATAGCTCACGCAGTTGGAGTGCTGGAATGGATGCATACAGGCTCTTTAGGAAAGACAGGCTGGGAAGGCAGAGAGAGGGAGTTGCCCTTTGAGAGAGTGAACAGCAGTGATGCATGGAGCTCTGCCCTCGGATGGGTCAGGAGCCACTCAAGAGCCTATGGGTCAAGACAAGCAGGCGGATCAATATGAACAGTATTGTAGTGGGTGTCTGTTCCTGTCTTCCAAGTCAGGAAGAACATGTAGATAATGCCTTTTTAGACAGCTGGAAGGAGCCTCAAGTTCACATGCCCTGGTCCTCCTGGGGAATGTGAACAACCCTGATATCTGCTGGAGGGATAAGCAATCTAGGTTTCTAGAATGCGTTGACAACAACTTCCTGACATAGGTAATCAAAGAGCCAAGAGGAGAGATTCATTGCTGGACCTGATACCTAGAAAAAAGGAACAGCTCAAGGAAAGTAAAAGTCTAAGGTGGCCTTGGCTGCTTTGAGCACGAGGTGATGGAGTTCATGATCCTGAGAGGAGAGGGAAAGGTGAAAAACAGAACCACAACTCTGGATTTCAGGAGGGCAGACGTTTTATAACCTGTACAGAGATATGCTTGGAAGGTTCCCATGGGATACAGCCCTGAAGAGATGAGGGGCCTACTGAGAGAGACAGCTAGTTAATATTCAAGGATCACCTCCTCCAAGCTCAAGAAATGTCTACCCCAGTAAGTTAGAAGTCAAGCAAAGGCAGAAGGACGCCTGTATGGATGAGCCAAAAACAGATACGACTGGCACCTAAAGACCTGCTTTGCAGCAACAGTTGCTTACTTATCCTCTGCGAAGGACATCTGTGTTCCCCTGGTCTGCGTATACTGCCCTTTGAGTCTGTGTTCCGTGTGCCTTCCCTGATGGCTTCATGCAGGTGGAGAGTTGCCCTTGGTAGGACAGTGGTATTCTGCAAAGCCATTTGCTGGGAATCACCATGACTGCAGCTGGGACATCCACCTGCTAGAGGGGTATTGCCTGCCTTTCCTACCTCAGAATGCCTATGGGCTTTGCATAACTTGCATATTGTTCATATTTTTCTGCCTCTTTCTTTATTTTACCATTAAAAAAATCTTTCAAAATATTATTAATTGCAAGGTGTGTTTGCATAAATAGTTGTCCCTAAAACGACTATTTAACTTAGCCTGGAAGACCTCAAAGCAAACAAGGCCTTTGAGAGTTGATGGCAGATGGTAGGTGACGATAGAGTTAAGAACTGTTAAGAGTCTGTTCCTGCTGGGAAACGGAGGGCCTGATATGCCATCTGGGCACAACCAATAGGGAAGTCTGCTGCCTCACATTACTGAAAAAGTCACTAGCCTGGTATGGCCCTCTGGTTATTATCTATTATTGTTTTTTTCACATAAGCAGTAACGAAGTAACAAAGAGAAGTCCAAGGGCAATTAAGATGGATTTTAGGGCATTGGGGCGATTGGTTACAGGATCAGGTGCACAGGTAGCGTTTTCCTCTATACTTCCAGTACCAGGCAACAATACCGAAGGGAACAGGTAGACCCAGCTGATCAATATGTGGCTGTGAGGCTGGTGTCACCAGCAGAATTTTGGGTTTCTCAATCATAGGATGGTCAATGCGACACCAGGCCTGCTATGGTGCGTAATGGGATGCTGTTGTGGCTTAATCCAGCAGGCAGCTAAGCACCACACAGCTGTTTGCTCAGTCCTCCCCACCCCCCACGCCCCACAGAGGGATGGGGGAGAGAATTGAAAAAAAGGATAAAAAACTCATGGGCTGAGGTAAAGACAG
>VXAL01002050.1:385760-408514 GCA_013399475.1 Chauna torquata | reverse complement strand
ATAAACTGTACATACATATGTTCATATATAAATACACAAACATACATAGCTAAATCTCATGAAAGGTAAACGCTGATTTTTGCTGAAGAACTCCAAAAGATTCTATTGTTGGACTTCTATTGCTAGAGCTTATTTCTGCCAAATTTCAGCTTTCTGGTCCTACATATTCCAGAGTTAACAATTTTTTTGTTTTTCAAATGTAAGAAACTGAGGTTTTTTGTTTTTTTTATTGAACAAAAATGTATTTCCCTCTACTGTCCTTACAGCTGAATCCATTTTAGAAAACTATCTAGAAAAAGTTCCCAAATCAAAATGATGAGATAAAAATTATGTATCAAAACACTTAAGAGGTGAAAATTTGTGAAAATCATTCAGAACTGAAGCTGCAACAGAAAGGTATTTGTGGTGGGTTGACCTGCACCCCAGCAGGATCAGGCAGAGAACAGATTGAACAAAAGCAAGACAACTTGTAGGTCAAGATACTGATAGTTTAATAAGCAAAGAAAAGGGAAGGAGAAAGGAAAAAAAACAAAAGCAAAACAAAAAAAACAACCAAAACAAGTGACACAAATGCAGTCACTAATTACTTCCCACAAGCAGACCAATGATCAGACAGTCCCCAGGCAATGACTAGCTACTCAAAAGAACCCTACCCTGCTCAGGGTTTTTTTTGCTGAGCGTGATGTTATACGGTCCCTTTGGTCAGTTTGGATCAGCTATCCTGGTTGTGTCCCCTCCCAGCTTCTTGGGAAGTTGTGTTCCCTTCCCTGCTTGCTGAGGGGACACAGGGAGAGACAGAGGAGACCTTGATGCTGTGCACGTGCTCTTGAGCAACAGCTAAAACATCCCTGTGTTATCAATAGTGTTGCAGCCACAAATCCAAAACACAGCTCCACATTGCTATGAGGAAATTTAACTCCATCCCAGCCATACCCAGTGCAATGTTCAAAACCTTAGTTTTGCTGCCAGTGTTATCTTCTCTACCCATACAGTCAACACTGCAACGCTGACCAGTGCCAGCCAGAGGCTGCTTTGGTGTCAGACATAAGGCCTAAGGCAAGGGAGACTCTTTCTTCTGCACTGTCCAACTTCCTCCAACTGATACTTCTCCAGGCTCCTTTTCTACTACTGTATAGCCTGTAGCCATGATGAATGAGAACTGAACAGTCACTTTATCAAAACTGGTAACTGAAGAAGTCAGTTTTTAAGCAATACAGTTTTCCTCTTGTAGCTAGCAGCTGATTGCTGTATCTACCCACCGCATTATTACTTCTACAGAAACTACATTTCAAACTCCAGCATGGCAATGAAAGATATTAAAATTATCTGAGGTTTTCACAAACACCAATTTTAGCCTATTTAGGTATCATTCATGACTTCCTCCACTATCAGTGACAAGAAAGGGACTTTTCCAGAGGGAAATTCATAGCAGGAATTACCAAGCAAGATGTAAAACACTAGTCTCTCCCTACTAGTAATAACAGGAGCCTAAGAAGATTAACCTCACGATGCTAGCTAAGTTTTGGGAATACTTGCTCTCTTTTCTCCCATTCCTTCATTGTATCATGGCACAAAAGTAGATCCTGGCCTGTATCTACCAAAAATACTGAAGTATTTAACGAGGAATTATTTGTTTTTTAACTGTCTTTAATTTAAAAGAAAAATAGGAAATTCAAAACCAGAAATATTAAAATGCATTAAGCTATTTAAAAATATGTCAGAGAACCTCACATAAACAACTATATGCTTTAAGAGTACTTGCCAAATTAAAATTGTTTACCAAAAGTACAGAAGAAACAAACCAAAATGATTTTGACAAGCTAAAGCACAATTTCTCACATATACTTGAGCTGTAACTAAGGCGTACTGCCTTATGTTATGACATCAGGAACAGAACTGGCACATTTCATTTCCTGCTTTATAAAAGGTCACTATAGAAAATTAGCAGGAATGAAGCTCCAGTTCAGATAAATATGAAACCAGAAATAAAGCTATACTCTGGCAGGAGGGAGCAAGTATGCAAATAAAGAATTGAGTGTGTACACAAATTTATCAGCCTCCTAAGCCATTTAGGGTAACTCATTAGCCTAAAAAAAATAGAACCAACAAAGGTCTCTAAGATAGTGGGTTTTTTTTGTCCTTTCGTATTTTTTTTTTAATCGTCCTGAATGAAATAGTGCAATGACACATACATACATACAGATAAAAGTTATCAAAATAGTTATTTCACAAAGTTAAACATTTTCAAGTGCACTTGAGGTCATCCACTATTACCATAGTGACTGAAAGAATTAAAATACAGACCATTATGTTACACTTTGGATGTGAATCATAAAAAATAATAAAAATAACAGTAATATTTGTAGCAGTAATACCTCCAGAAAAAAAAGAACTGCAAGCACTTGAAAGAGGGGATTTATCTTCCTCACTGTTTGAATTTCATTCCATTCATTGGCTACAAAATATGTTCTCCATATGCTCACAGGTGCAGCAGCACTTTTTACAACACCTTCACCTAAAAAGAATACAGACAATAAAGCTCTGAAATGTAGTATTTGAGAGCAATATCAGAATTTAACCAAAGATGTTTATACAAACAAGCATAGCGGGAGTTACCTTCAACTGCTTTAAGAATTTTGCCCTTAGGTCTTTCCCAGTCAATAAAGAAAATATCTACAGTAAGTTGTGAAACCAGTAATTGTAAAAATTGCAGAGCCTATGAAAAAAAGAGAAATAGAACTCAAAATAAGAACAGCAAAATAAGAAAGAGCACAGGCAAAAATGAAGAAACAGTCACTGCACATGTTATTCATTAAATATAACAAGTAATACACTTGACTACACTTGAGACTGCAACTTCATTACTAAGTTTTGATATATATCATTTTAATTAAAAGCGTGGAATAATGGTAAGTAATGTGACAATGCCTAGAATTATTAAGAAAATACAGCAAAGCTAAAAATTCAAAAAAATTAACTAAACATTTTCCCATAATGTATTAACCTGTATTATGAATCCCAATTCAGTATAATACCCAGAATTAAAAAAATGCTTCTATGTACCTTGGAGACAGAATACCAACCTCTGAATTCTACACATATGTTTGAACATAATTATTTTAATCTGTGTTATGCTTCTTTTTAATCAGGAACTGACAGCATTTGTTCTGTTTTAAATAAAGCACTTGCTTTCTTGATATGTTGTTATTTTATTTGGGTTTCTTTATCCTTGAAAGAACAATTTTTCATAGATCATCTTCCTTAGACATGTTTCCCTATAAAGACTCCACAAAATAAATTTATATGGAAAACGACTTAATTCTTAGAATAAAATAATTGTTCACCTCTATGCACTAATTAAATGTACTGTTCAAGATGCTTAAAAACAAGCTACTGAAAATATACACAGGTATATGTTACAATGCCTTTAATGCCTGAGGAAAAAATACTTACCTTTAAACTAAAAGCACATGCAATGTATGTAACAAAAGCTTTTTCTTGAGATGGAAGTGGTAAAAGGACAGAGACAAACTGCTGAGCCTGTAATTGAGAAGCTTCAATGAAACACTATGGAAGACATATGTAACAACATAGTAAGTGCTTAAGAGTGAACACCTTTTGCAGAAAAAGCTCAATGTTTAATCTGCAATTTCAAATTCATAAAATATTTTAACTGACTATTAAGGAGATTGCAAGCACAATGAAACCTAAGGAAAAGAAACAGGTACTCACAAAAATTTAAGCACACAAAACAGAATATCATACATAACTTGCCTCAATACTCTGATCAGAAAGGCAAAAAAAAAAAGAAAAAAAGAAAAAATGAATTTTTGTGTAAAAATAAATGCAATATTAATAGGTATTCATAACAACAAAATCTGGAAAAACACTTACTTTGAAAAACACAAGCCAATAAATCCCTGTGCCCACTGTGATGATAAAGAAAACGTTGGCAAGGTCTCCAGCATAAAATAGTAAGAACTTCAAAACTGTCTGCAATTACAAAAGCACACTGTACAGATCTGTAAAATTAGTTAAGTAATGTCTATGTACATTTCTACAAAACGTTATACACCTCACACCACAGGAACCTCTAGTATTGAAAAGTAGCCCCTTAGCAACGTTTTTCTACTGTGGTCATATATTTATGGTATATTCAGTATGTGAAACTCCTATGCGCTAGTCTTTACTCAAAGAAGAATGAATCTGAAAACTAACGCCACTCAATTGATCAGAATAGCTCTATTTACAAATATCCTTGCTTGTGCTTTTTTTTTTTTAGCGAAGCTATTTCCTGAATGACAACATCAGAATCCAAAAAATGCAAAAAGCCTACTTCCTCAAGTGATCCTAACTCCAAGTCACAGTTCCACGCAGCTAGGCTAGAAATCATTTCAGTTACCATAAGAAACAGAATAGTTATATCACAGGGAAGGACAGGAAAAGTCTCCTTAAAGAGAGGAAAATGTCAAGCATGTCCCTTTTTGGGTTACCAGCTATTTATACCTGCAAGTCAATTACAGAGCTTCCTGTACGCCTCTTCCAGCCAGCAGTCTTCAGAAGGGACCATAACACTGCGAGCCCACCCAACACACCCAATGTGATCTGAAGAGAATGAAAAATTACTTGTAGATATTTTTAAAAAGACAAAATATAAGCAAATCATTATATCAACAAATTAAAGGGCAATACAACTTACATCAGTCTGTATCTGAGCCTCTGACTGATTCATCTCATAATTGACTGAGAAGGAAACCTGAATATTAAGACACAAAAAGTAAACACCTTTACAAATTCTTAAATGCTACAGCCATTATAACCAGTAGTGGTTTTCACACTTTTTAGTTGGCAGGGATTCCCAGCTAGGGCAACTATGAAGGTGCAACATACATCTTTTACTGTATACATCCTCACCTGGTGCGCTAGAGTAACAAATGTAGTACTAGCGTGTGCTATGCTACATTTAGTGCTTATTTTACCAATGGTAACCCAAGTGATGGACCCATCCAAGTTAACAGCTGCACGTGATTATAATCCTTTCAACCATGCAGACATTTTTTCCTTCTGAAAGAAGACACCACAGGTTCGGTACTTTCCCTTTTATCAGTGTTGATTAAAAGTAAGTTTAATGCTATTACACCAATACATAAAATCATAAAGTGAACTCTTATATAGCTCAGACACCATTTTTTTTCCCAACTTGAATGAAATAAAAATGGTCACAGAGCATCAAAGTTGCTCTCTTTAGCTATTTATCCGATGACCTAATTGACTTTGGTCTAAAAGAATTGTACAAGGAAGAGAAAATCTTTGTCTTGGTTTTACAGTGTTCTGGCTTGAGTCTTTGTTACTGCAAGGCTAAAGTTACCATCTGTATGATAATGAACAATATTTTTAATTTTGTTAAAAAAATAAATCATAACTAACTCTCCCCTGCACCCCCACTCCAGCTTGGTTTCCCAAACCATTTACTCCTGTCAAAGCTAATGCTATCACCTTACTTGGAATTTGAGTTTAAATATGCTTGGCTACTAGAAGCTCCATATTTGTAGAACTTGGAACGAAATTCGGTATATCTTTTTACTTTAAAGAGGGTCTTGCATCAAATTTGTTAAATGCAAGAACAACACATCCAAAATTTGCAACACCTAAGTAGATCAGATGTAGATGTAAGATTAATATCATGTAATAGAAAATAGAGAAAGTGAAAATAGTTGTTCCTGCCAGCTCCATTTGAATACATTATTTTCAAAAAACAGTGCTACTTCTGCGGTTAAATAAAGATATCATATAGGCAGGGAAGAAGTCTGTCTTTTATTTTTCTATTCTTCTAATTCCTCATCCCATCTTTCCTTTCATGCAGCTAATATGGAATGTTAGGAATGGTTCCAGTGCCAGAAATTTCTAGTTGGATGTCCATCTGCACTGGAAACCTGAACTGTTGAAGAATGTTGATAAGCAGAAAATGTTAATACTAACATTTGTTTGTAGCAGGACGATATTCTGTTATATTAAACTCAGAATTTTCACTTTTTTAAAGCACTGTGATCTAACAAGCAAACAAGGCACAGGAAGTGAGACATCTGAGCTGCCGCCCATCATGGCAGGCAAAAAGGCAAGTAGCATGTGCCCCTTCTGCATCTTTTACAGCAGAACTCAGTGGCTTTGAGGAACAGTGGCTTTCAGGAACGGTAGATCCCCCAAACTAGTCTCCCATCCCTCTGGCTACGAATGTTTGGATTATTTTACTTTAATTCTTAGAGATCCGTCGCAAATAATAGACACAGCAGACAAAACACTAGAGGATGTTTTATGTATACTACCAATATTTTAACTTAAACCACAAGTGATCTAAACTTTCTGTGTCATAACAACCTCTAATTAATGAAATGCTTTAAAGAAAAATAGTCCATTTCTTGCAGAAATTGCTGCTTTCAGTGCATTACATAAAGAGTATTTTTTCAATTATTTTCTCTGCGCATGTATTTTCTTTGCACTGTAGCCTAATTTACCATTATACAACCAATTGTAAAATTTTATGTATTTTGATTTAAAGATGACTCACGACAAATTAAAAAGAAAATACTTTGAACTGCTTTGTCTTAAAAGCTTTAAGTTTTAGTGAAAACATGTAACTTCAAAACCAAGCTGAACTATAAACCGCTTGTTTTTTTACAACCCCCAACATGTTCATTCAAGTGGAATTAAAACAGAACTAAAAGTATGATTAACAAATCAGTACAATTAAGACAGCACAAAGATCTCACCATCACACTCTGGGTGTCAGGGTTTTGGACAAGCACGTCTGTGTAAGCAACAGTAATTAGAGGTGGGTAGATAGTTCCTCTCTGAGTACGGGATACCAGACGAACACTGCAGAAATACAAACAATATTATTTAAACGCAGAAAATGGATGAGTTGCTTGGGAGGTATTGATTGAAACTTGTACTAGTAGGAAAATACTAAACAAAGAGAGCAATCTGATCAATAAAATGTGCGTTTCAAACTCAGAGACATGGCAATTCACATTTTAAAAGCAACTCAAAAGGCATGTACACAAATAGATAAAAGGAAAAGCTGTGGAAGATTGTTTATTTGTAAGAAAATGCCTGAATCAATATTTACCTACTATTCACATTACAACAGCAGCAACTGAAGTCAATTCCAAAAGGTTACTTTTCTCAAAACATTACAGAATGACCTTTTCTATCTTTATTTGAATTTCTGTCATTATCCTTTTTTTGTTTTTTTTTTTGGACGGGGCAAACGTTATGATGACAGATGACGCCACGGGGAATGACACAGCTCTCCTAAGGTACGTTAACTAATCCTTATTTTTTGAAATAATGTGATAGGTAACTCATAGCAAACATAGTTAGTACATTAAATTAACCTTCAAGACGTTTACCTGTATGGATGAGTACACATTGGTAGCCAGCAATCTTCTTAACTATACCTTCACAATAAATTGTGAAGAAGTGCTGATGGACAAGAGAGATCTCAAATTTGTTTAGACAGTGATCTTAGAGAAAGACATTATATAAAGAAGGAAAAAAAAAAAGTTCTTCCAAAACAAATTCCACTTCAGATTAACAAGCAGTAATGACCTTAAAAGGCAGTCTCACTGTCATGGTTTTGGCTGGGACAGAGTTAATTTTCTTCGTAGAGGCTCACACAATGCTGTGCTTTGGATTTTTGATGAAAATAGTGGTGATGTTTTTGGTTGTTGCAGAGCAGTGCTTACACAGAGCCAAGGACTTTTTTGCTTCTTGTGCTGCCGTGTCAGTGAGGAGGCTGGAGGTGCACAAGAAGTTGGGAGGGGACACAGCCAGGGCAGGTGACCCAGACTGACCAAAGTGACATTCCGTACCATATAACACCATGCTCAGCAATAAAAGCTGGGGTAAAGAAGGAGGAAGGGGGAGACATTGGGAGTGATGTCGTTTGTCTTCCCAAGAAACCGTTACACGTGATGAGCCCTGCTTTCCTGGCAGTGGCTGAACACCTGTCTACCCATGGGAAGTAGCGAATGAATTCCTGGTTTTGCTTTGCTTGCACGGGTGGCTTTTGCTTTACCTGGTAAACTGTCTTTGTCTCACCCATGAGTTCTTGCACTTTTACCTCTCTGATTCTCTCCCCATCCCACCTGGGGAGAGCGAGCGAGCAGCTGTGTGGCACTTAGCTGCCTGCTAGGGCTAAACCACAACACTCACACTTTCAGCTAAATGACTACAAAACCATTTGGATTGTATGACAGCATTTATAGACAACAGTTTGTAAAAATACTGCAAAAAAGAATATGGAATATGAAATAGCATCCTTGAATAGTCAGCAATATACACATCGAAAAACAATCAACAGAGGAGTTTTTAGGTGTTCCCAGATGACAACTGCTAATAAGAACTGATTGAATGCCTGCTAACTTGCATCATGCGTACATAGTCTGATCCATCCTAACCGAGAAGTAATCACTGTAATTTTAACCACCCAAAGTCAGTGTTAGGTATTCTCACTCACTCATCAGAACAACCTGTGGAAACTCTTGCTATTTCCAATTAAGCAATGGAAAAAAGCAGCACAGGACATATTAGAAACAACATAATAAACTGACTTTCATTTAAGAGACCATAAGATGCAGATTGCACAAGATTGGCTTTCTTTTCTATGTACTATATATTATATGCGTTTAATTACCTTATTGTTATTTTGCTAGCAATTCGAACTATTCTTGGTAGTTTTCCCAAGTCATTCTCTTTTCCACTTAGCGCATCCACCAAAAAAAATCGACGAGTCAAAAGCCAGTTGTTCATATTGCTGCCTTTGAAAAAGCATGAGTCACATAATATTTAAAAACTAATTCAACACACAAAAGGAATGATATTTATTAAAAGCAATACATATTCTTGTATTCAGGATGTAAAATTATTTATTTTCAACCTAAATAAATACATGATAAAATTAGATAACCTTTTTGTGCATATTACTGATTGGGCCAGTGTATGCAACCAAAGCTTGCACATAACACGTAATCAGAACTTGCCCACAAAATGATAAATTCTTAAAACAGAAACAAGTTCCGGTGGATTAAGGTATCTTTAAAAACAACTCAGTGACTGTAATTAATACAAATTCTTTGTATTTGAAGTTATTCAGATTAGTAACATTTCTCTGAATTTAAATACAATATTCTTACCTTGATTCACATACATTTCACTGTACTGAAGATTCAAGTTTAAAACTGGTACAGCCCAAAGATACTGTTGTCCATCGTCACCATTATATTCAAGGAATAGGTCGTAAAAGATCGGATTAGCAAAATCCAGTAAAACTTTGGAAACAGAAATCTTGCACTACAAGAAAAAAAAATGTTAGAATAAGATCACCACTTTCAGCCATTTAAAGATTTTATCAGCTTGTGGATCCTTCCCCTACAAAACTACTGTGAAAACTGTCCTATGCCCTTTGCAAAAGACAAGGCATTCCAGCTATTTGCAAGCAGTTATGAAGTGCTAACGATTTTATACAAACCTCTTAAAAATGACTACAATTGACCAGAATGAACACTGAGGAGAACAATACTCTGCTAACATTCCTTCTGCTATTTTTCAATAGATTAGGAAAAAATATCCCAGCAACTTTTACAGACATAAAATTTGAAACAGCATGAACACTAAAGTCATGGAGTATTGTGTCTGATTATGTGCTCACCACCACAAGAGAGATATGGAGCTACTTGACAGTAGTCCAGCGGAGGGCCATGAAGATGATCAAGGGACTGGAGCACCTCTCCTATGAGGAAAGGCTGAAAGAGCTGGGACTGTTCAGTCTGGAGAAAAGCAGGCTGAGGAGGGATCTTATCAATGTCTATAAATACCTGAACGGAGGGTGCAGAAAGGACTGTTATCTGTGGTGCCCAGTGACATGACAAAAGGAGGTTCTGTCTGAACGCTAGGAAGCACTTCTTTACTGTGCGCGTGACCGAACACTGGCATAGGTTGCCCAGAGATGTTGTGCAGTCTCCATGCTTCAGTTCATGGCTAAACTCCAGAGGTCCTTCAATATGCACCAAGTTACTGATGACATGTAAAACAACTTAATTCAAACATTCAGAAAAGCATTTTATCTCTTACTTACACTTTGTTCATAAGTTGTTCCAAATACATAAGCTGCATTCAGTTTAGTCTGGGTATCAGGACAAAGCTGAACAAAACATAATAGTAATTAGGCTAATTCAAAGCTATAATTTTCTCACACGAAATATTCACAGGCACCCCAAGCAGTTTATGTATTCACAGTTCTCATGAAAGATACATCGAGTTTTAATTTGTTCTATTTTTTTAAGAAGAGAAGGATTGATTTTGACGAGTAAACAGCATTATTTATTGTACTAATATAGGTGTTCTTAAAATGCTGTTTTAACTTATTCATAATTGCACAGTATTTTCCAATTTCATCACTAGCTTAGTAACCTGTTTTCTCAGACACTAGTGTCCTCAAAATTTGAGAGGCAGAAGCAAAACAGTTCATCCTGAGACAATAACAAAAGAAACAGTAGTCACTATCTAAACCCTGAATGTCAACTGTTCTTCTGTAGATACTGGAGCACTTGAAGTGATATGCTCCAAGAGCGACATGAAGAGCCTAGAAAAGTGGACGGACAATTCCCAATTGTTTTTGCAAGTGTTCATATTGTTGCCTGCCTAGGGAATTGCTGAGAGTGCCTAGATCACCACTGGACTGCTGAACAAATTCTACTCTATAACATTTCACAGCTACCAATTTCTGCTACCTACTAGGTTAATTACTACTGCACTTTCTACTTGCTTCTTCCTTGCATTTTTCACACCCTATACAGCATGGTACTGTTGGAGTGAAATGTGTGTGTGCCACCAAAATCTGAGGATAGAGTGACCAAGGGTACTCTGAATCTTCTAGCCAGTGTTCCCTATTTCCATGTAAAGCCTCCCAGAAAGTTTTTTATAACTTTATGTTATAAAAAAGCCAGGTAGACAGTGGCCGTGTACATTTTGTATTTAAAAAAAAAAAAAAAAAAAAGAAAGAGAACCAAAAGAAAATAGGATGGTAGACCAGTTTTCCTACATCTCTTCATAGTAACATAATCACTGATTTGCTTGGCATCCCCGTAATGTGTGAAAACAATGACAGCATCCAATAGGGACATACTCAGAGAATATTCTATAAATGTTATGTGGACTGAGAGCTAATGAATACACATTTCTCATCAAGAAAAAGAGGGCTAATAATAAATACATACACAGGTGACTATGCTGAATGGAAGAAAGAGACAGTTGGTTCTAAATGACTACTGCTGTTTTTCAGAACTTTCCAATATTCCAAATTGATATCGATTCAATGGATGACGACAATGTTGCTGAGTTTATACTCTTCATTTTGGAGAGATCACCTTGACCATGAATCAAGGACTGTTTTCCCTAATACAACTCTATGGTTATCTTATGAACTGTCACTCCAGTAGTAATGAAACACTTGGCTTTTGTTTTAAGGTTTTGGCTACAGGCAATCAGAATATTACACTATCAAAAAAAAAGGCAATTAAAATCAAACCTACCTGTAAGATGCCTCCTTCCAAACTTTGCCACTTAAGAAAGTTTCCTGCAGCATCATACGAGGCTGCAATAAATTGCAGTTTTACATCCTGATGATGAAAAAAAAGACAAAGACACAACAAAACCTACACAAAGTGGGCATACACATTTTAGGGACTGCAGTTTCATCATTTGATGCTTTCCTAAAACTTTCAGCATAATGCTTCATTTTTTCCCCTTTGATTTTATACTTTTAATCTTGCTTTTGCTATTTTATTTTTTAACATAATTTTCCATTCTTCTACTATTTCACTTTTTACTTGGATTTTTTTTTTGTCCCAAAGATTCTAAGAAGATGACTTAGTTTTACTTGAGTGCATATGCACAATTGCAGACAACCAGGCATTTGGCTTTACCCAAAGTCAACATAAATTATCTACAACCTAAAAGCTACATAACTGTAGTCCTGCTATACTACCACCTGACCTATGATAATTCAACTATTTTTGCATTCGGTGGTGATCACACTAAGCTTTTTTAATTTTACAGAAAAATGTACATTTGAACACACTGCTTCACACAAACAAGCAGTGGCATATACACTAATTATTAAAAGGCACCCTAACACCCAGAAAGTTGGCTTTGCTACTGATTAAAAAGGAAATAAAGATCAGTTTGGGTTGCCCACTTTTTTTTTTCTTTTTTTTTTGAGTATGCAAATGTCAGTACAAGATGGAATAAGAAAGCTAGAACAATGTCACAACGTCATAATAAATGACATAATTTTGATAAAAGGAATACTTACTGTCAGTATAAGATATATCAGTATGAACTATACTTTAAAGTGTTCACATGTTTAAGAGATGCTTAAAAACCTGACACACAAAATAAGGTGTTAAAAGACAGAAATATTCAGAGTTCCAGGTGTGTCGTTTTTGGCTCACACACGATCCTGCTTTTGTAGCCAAGTTAAGTGAGCAAAAAAAATACTGCTTTAAACTTTTTGAAAAAGAACATGAATCCTACTTCCTGATTTCTGCTAAGAGATGCCTGTGACCTTCTATATTTATCTCAGTGCTGGTACTTAAGGGCAAATCTAACAAAAGTAATAACTACCAAGATATTTTGTTTGCCAGTGACACGATAGCTCAGTCATAACATTAACAGGACTTTTCTATCTGGCAGGAATGGATTTAGTCTATCATTCCAGCCTCAAATTTTCATTACCTATAGATATGTTACAAGTGTTTTATTTTACAGGCCTTTCTTGTTAGAATTAGTAGGACCAGAAGAGTCTACTCAAACTAAGTACATGTCTACATAGAGAGACATGGCCTAAATTAACCAGAAATCTAAGCAGATTTCTATGTATACCAGCCTCGGCCCTTCAGCATTAGGGATAATAATGAGTTTTTTAATTGTTAAAGCAGAAGCTGCACTGCAACATTGCAACTTTGTTTAATTTAAAACACAACCCTTTATAGCTTGGCTGAAAAAATGATTATTTTATTTCTGAGTCAACAGGAAGAAAAGATAAGTTTTGCCATATAATTGACAAACAGGTTATCATTAGCACTACTTACTTTGCATGATTAACTTAAACTGAATGAACTATTCCAGTTCTACTAATTTTAAAATGAATCTGTAAAATAAAACTCTGATTACCTATCTACAGAAAATGAAAATTTCAGGCTGAAGCGACAGACTGAATCCATCTCTGATATAACTCAGCTTGTTGAGATTTGTAACAGAAATATTAAAGTTGGTATAACTGAAGTATGAATAGAAATGTGTGTGTAAGCACTAGAAAAAACAGAAGGAAAGGGTTAAATAGTGTGTAACAATATTAAAGAATACTGTTCCCAACAGTGAAACTGAGGAATGGGTTATGATAAAACCACAGATCAGACAACTGGTCAGCAAAAACCCAGCACCCTGGCACTAGGAGAATGGCAGCAAAGTTACAGCACATCCCATATACCCTTATTTTTCCAATTAGCTCACCAGGAAATCTGGCAAAAGCTGTTAAGTATGTGTATATTTCAAAAAGGGAAAATCACATGGAACATCTTTGCCTCAGATTTATGGGAATTGAAGTAAACAATACTCTGAAATGAAGGACAATGCCAAAACAACTATTAACTTCTAAGGAGTATAAAAGATCTGTCTAAACACTAGTTCATCACTGCCAGTCCAGAAGAACCCTGGGGACATAAAAAGGACTTAATAGCGGGCCTCCCTTGTTTCCTGTGTCACACACAATTGATCCTGGTCAGATCACTCAGGCAAACACATCTTTGCCTTATAAGAATGTGGGTATAAGAGTGTGAGCAAAGGAAATGTGTGCACAGGTGAGTGTGAGTCAGTAAAATTGTCTTACTTAGAGATTTTTTACATAAATATCACCTTCCTCTTCCATAAGATCTCTGACTGAGTTTTGTTACACTAGCTGCCTAAAAATCATCTTTAGTGGATCTGTATCTTCAACAAATCTAAACCTTTTTATGTGATTATGTCCTGTTCCTAATGTCTGCTTCCCAATGTCTATCACTGGACACTTACCTTACTTTTTCCTTTAAAACTGAAGATTGTAGGGAAATGACTTGTCTCAAGCACTTGGGATGCCAGTCCTGGTTGATCACCATAATATAGCCATGGAAGATTATGCCTCCTGAAAAAAATTACAATGTTTTCTCTAACGAAACATGATGTTTTAAATCAAAGAACACTTAAAATAATAAATTCCATGAACTCTATTAGAGACTGAACGTAATGGAAAAGGCAACTTACCAGAAGGCTATTGAATGAACAATGCCTAGCCTTGCTGTATTGGCATAAATATACTGAAATAAACCGCAGGCATCAGTACTTGAAGAACTCAATGAGTTCATATTCATCACACACATATTTCCAAGAGCTTGGCATGCTGTTAGATTAGAGTACAACTGCAGTGGAGAAACACAGGAACACAGAAAAGTATTTATGAACCCCTCCTTTTGGTGAGGCAGTCATAAAATTGATGTTACCTTTAATAAGCCATTCCTAAATCCTCATTTTTACTTGAAAGTGATTTTGTTTTCTCAACAGCTAATATTTTCTTCCAGCTATCCATGCTCTACATTTTTATAGGTCTGCAGATGGCAGCATGAAATCAGTGCTCTCACTTTTTTAGTTTATTTTAGTTGCATCAGCTAGATGGTATGATGTGACAAAAATGTCAAAATCTGCATTTGAAAAATGAAGTTAGATGTTTAACACCACTTAGGCTGTATGAAAAAGATGACTCCATCAGAGACCTAAGACTGGCAACATATTATAGTTGTACGTATCAAAAGTACCCCCTTTTCAGTTTTAGTACTTATTCTGGTCTGCTGTTCCTAAACTATGTTGTATTTATACCATTGTTCAATTTTAACAAACAAACTGCTGCCATGTGATACGCATCTGTATCACATGATCACAGCACTAGCATTAACTTGCCATCACCTATTGCCTTTGTGTGGGTCAGATCAGTAGCTGCACATACATTCAGGCAGCATCTTGGAACAGCTCAGCAGGCTAAAGCAGACAAACAGGATAAACTTAAGTAAGAGATGAGGATAGCCTTGGTTCTAGAGAATGAAGGGGATAAACAGGAGAATACATCTCAGAGCTGTGTGTATGAAATGGGGAGAAAAGGTGGGGCACGAGAAGTTATAGTGTGATTTTGAGGAGAAGAATAAGGAGTAGAAAAGAGGATGTGCTATGAGAGTTGGTAAAAATGAGGTGGAGGCTTACCCCCTTCAAAATTGTGCATGATTCTGTTGCTGCACCCACATTTCCACCCCTGGTTACTGCCACTCAGAGCAATATAATGTTAAACAACACTTGCATATATAAATCAAAGCAACACTAAAAAGGATGGTTCTATGGTTATCCTTCTCTATCACAAAACAGAATCATCAACTGGATATATAAGAAAGTAATTTTTGAGTGATTCCCTTACCCAACATACTCAATAGTTCACGTAACTACTTACTATTACAGGATTTTTTTTTTTTTTTAACCCCATTCACTTTGTGTAGATTCCAGACACAGAGACTTGCATTACCATGGACTAGTGCTCAATACTCTTTCTAAGCATTCTGTATATATATTCCTTTCTTACCTACTGTCATTTCAAAAAAAGTTCTTTAAAAAGAAGCAAGCTAACTTCTACAAATCAAAGCGCCATGTTTAAGGGGCTTTCATACAGAGTACTGCTTCTGTATAAAAAAGCAAACCGCAAACATTAATGAAACTCACCCAACAGGCAGAGGCTGAGGCTTGCAGATTTTTCAGAAACCATGCCGATGTCAATGTTACACCCTGTAAGTAAGGAACTGCTTCACTGACTTTGTTCAGAACAATTCACACAACACATAACAGTCTGAAAAAACGTGAAGTAGAAGATGCTACGTATTTTTTCTAAGAGCTTTCTGTCCTTTGTAAATGCCTAAATCAAACCCAACCATTATCAAATAATTTGTTTCACTTCACCAAGTTAGACAAAATACACAGAACAAGAGCAGAAATACTTAAGTTTTTAAAATGGATTTTGTGACAAAGCAATTTTCTTCACTGCACAAGAGAAGTACTAATGATTTCAAGAGTGAAGAGCTTACTGGGTGGTAAATTTAACTCAGAACCAAATTTGCCAAATTCATTATTTCACAACTTGCTTTTTATAATTACTCATATTTGTTGAAAACACAGTTTTCATACATACTGTAAGCAACCGAAAAGACATGTTTGCAATAAGATATTATTTAGGATACTGCATTTTCAGAAAGCATGACCAGTATTTGCTGTCAGGAGAAAACTGAAAACTGCTTTTTCTTGTTGTCTTTCAAGCAATAGCCTTTAATTTTATTCATTTAAGAACAAACTACATTTGTTAGCCACTTAGCATTTCCTGAATTCCAAGTCCATGGAAAAAGGTCCTAACTCTGAGCAGATTTTCACAACTAACACAAGTTCACTAGCTAAAAAAATGAAAACACTTCACAATCTTCTCAACACATTTTCATTCATTAGCTATTTCGAGGAGTTCAACAACTTCACACACAATCTCAAAGTGTCCATTTTCTTCCATCAGCACTAACTTTCTGACAGTAGATACAACAAAAAATGTCCTCTCAATCTTTTAGAACTCCTTTAAAATATTTTATACGAATACCAATTTTACATTTAAAAAAACAAAAAAGCCCAGTGGCCCTCATGAATTCATCAGCATGTTTTTGTGATACAAGGGTGTTTTAAATGCATACAATAAATACAATACTACTTGTTTTGATACTAAATTCATCTAAATTACCTCCCTTTTTCAGTTTGCAAGAGGGCATGAATTTTCTTAAACCTACCATTAGAGCAATGCCTGCCTGGTCTACATGTCTACACTCTGTGTTGATGCAAATTACCTTGCAATCACTGTGATCAGACAGCAAACAACCACCTCCGGTTTTCAGGAACAGAATTTAAAGACTTACTGAAAATAAGTAATGAGATAGCTTGAAAATGTTTCAGAATAAACATACATACTATTTGTCCAAAACGAACAGTTGCAATTCCCTTTGGAGGTAAGCTTTCACTAGCACTGAAACATAATCCCCCAGTCTGAAAAAGATGGAAATTAAAAAATGGAAATTTTTGTATTTTTCAACATAACTTTTCTTTTGTTTGAACTTCATTGAAATAAGTGTTATTCTACTTACTAAAATGTTTGGGCTGCTACAGTCACAAGACTTGCTTACATTGATGAACGTTTGTTCACATCTTACACACCTATGGATCACAAACATGAAGAAAGCACTTAAAATGTAGTTAAGTATGAGATTAAGTATTTACTGAAAGCTGATTACATAGTATGTCCTTTAGAGAGGTAAGGCCTGATAACACTGTGAGCATCTTCAATAACTCAAACTGAAATACAAAACCCATCACCACCTTGTTTCTACTGTCAGTGAAGTAGCAAAGAAATGAAATAGCTAATTATCAAAATAAGAATTCTGTTTCTGCTTCTTGTCCAAAGCATGTTTGTAGTCACACTGAAACAAAACAAACAAACAAAAAACAAAAGAACAATGCTGATCATATAAGGACTTCAATGAACACAATACGTATTGAATTTGATATGGGCTTGAAGACTTCCAACTCACTGCTTTTAAAACTGTCACTAAGTTTTCAGGATGTATACAGAAGAAGCAAAAGAGAATGCTTCTATTATCCAGAAGTATTTATATTCCACAGATATAGACTTTACCTCAAGAATATTCCATTTAAATAGAATATGACACTTTCAAATTTATCAACACACAAGGAACAAGAATACTTACCTATTTCCTAATGCATCTGAAGCGGAGAACGACTGCGCACTTCCATTACAATGTATGCACAACGCTTCATTTAGCAAAATGCCATCAACACTTCTTTCCACTAAGTGGAAAAGAAAAGCAACTGTAATATAATAGCATGATGCACAGTATGTCATGCAGGTTAAAAAAGCGTTAAAAATGAAACTGTCTACGCAGATCTCTGAAATAAATGCAAAGATTTTATTTGCCAGAAAAATAGGAGCACAACTTGCAAAAAACATCCCTATAAATGCACACATATATATATGTACGTGTTGTTTATAGCTATGCGCGTACAATATAGTTTTAACGAGAAATGCAATATTTCATGTCCAGTATTGCTGTTCCTTTGCTATTTATTCAGAACCAAGTTTCAAACCAAGGCTTCACTGCAAATGTAAAACCCAAAACATCAAGCTTACAATATACTGAAAAAAAATTTTTAAGTTTCATCTCAAGTGCTTCATGCAAATGTCACAAATTCAAAATTTCAAAACTCCATCCTCCAGGAATTAAATCATTTGGCAAGAGATTTCAAGTCTAACTATGAAAAAAAGAGATACAAAGAGCATTAAAAAAATTACAGTACTGATGCTTTGCAGGCTAAATTACNACTTTTTTTTTTTTAATAGATTCCTAGAAAAATCTTTAATTAGTCAGCTGAAAAAGAGTGACTCTCCAGCATACTCTGTTAGAAATATAACTAAACTGGACATTAGTAAACACTTAATCAAAGAATTACAGGCATATGGAAAACTATTTCCACCCTGTGTCTTTGCAAATGAGGAAAATCAGAGCTCCTAGAAGCTTATTTTACACCTTTGATGAAAATTATTCTTTGCTCTTAGTTTTTTACTATGCAAGATAAGCAAAAATATAGTTAATTCGTACACTAAAATGAACAGCAAAGTTCACTGTCTGTGTTTACTGAAATGAATCTGCAACTACTACAGGGCATCAAGTAAGAGCTGCAGATATAGGGAAGCATGTCTCAGGGAATCACAGATATAGTAGTGTGTTTTAGGGAAGCATGATATCCACAGACCTTAATGCAACTAGTTTTCTAGGCTTGCTCAGGCTATTCTGTTCCACCTACTCATGTAGGTGTAATTCCTGTACTGCAAAGTACTTACACTTTATACTCTTCAAAACATTTTAATGTTTTTTCTTAGTCTATATTGACACTGTTTTTATCCCCATTTCAACACTCACCCCCTAGCGCCAACCAGCTTAAATAAAGTGATGTAGCAGTATTCATTTCTAGAGTGTTTGCATAATACTTTTGATTGCAATGAACAGCAGTACAGATTTATCTGCTCTCTCCTGCTCTGAGGAATGAGGTTTAAGATCAGCAGCAATGTTGAATCATTATGTTACAAATGTAAACATATGTTAAGTTTCCTTTCCTATTTAATAGAAGTGCCTGTCTTAATAAACTCATATATCTACAATAAGCACTAATATCTCATAACTTGCGTATGTTTCTTACCTAATATTTCATTACTGAGGCATCTACATTTTCCTTCGGAAGTTAGGCCCTTAGGGCAAGTAATACAATTCCACCCATCCTGAGTAACTCCACTCTAAAATAAAGTAAAGCTATTATAATTTTCAAAAATATAAAAATCACAAAACAGCTGTGAAGAATGCCTGATCCAGATGTTACTTATTAGAAAAGATGTAACAACATTGTTCAGATGTAACAACATTGACAGAATTCATGAAGCTGTAAAAGATAGAAAAAAAAAAGGCTAAATAATCTAGCAAAAATAATTCCTATCCAAAGAAAGACTAAAAAAAAAGTTCTTAGGTTTTTTGGAAACGTTAGTTAACACCCAAAGTGAAGATAAGAGTTTGCTGAAAGTGCTAGGTTTAAAAAACATTGAGGTTTTATGCTTAGAAAAAAAAAACAATCATACCAATGCATAAATAGTCATATTTACACATATATATACAGAAGTAATGGAAACGGAGGAGTCTGACATCAAGCAGTTCACACTACTGCATGCAGTCTTCCATGTATCCAAACCAGTCACATGGACACTTCTGTTATATCATGGAGTAGCTGCACCACAGATCAAAACCAACGAGGAAAATGAAGATAACCATTTATCCTCAGGTGATACAGATGTTAATCCTTTCTTCACTGCCATGGGATCAAAGATGAATGTCACCATTACAAGCAAAAGAAAGAAACAGTGGAATGACCAAAACACCAATGGATATTTGTCAAAGTCTGTGTCTAGTGCAACAAGACGAAAAGAAGAGGGAAATTACTTGTGGTACTCACTTAGCCTCTAAATACCTAACTTATGCAACTAAGCTGGTCTCTTGAGAGTTATTCTACAATTATTGGAGAAAAAGAAGTATTCCAGAAGGCTCTTTCTCTCAAAAGTTGTTTTTGCTGGAGAAATATTATTTTTCTATTTACTGTAGAGGGAGAAAGGCGGTTGGTTAAGTCTGGTGCCTCTAGCTCAATGCTGTGAGTATGACCCAAAATCATAGCTTACTTTGTCAAGACAGGTAGAAAGAATTGACCAAACTACAAAGGTACATAGATATAATTAAAGTAACATAAAAGCAGCAGTTAATTTCCAAGTAAAAAGAGGAAGTATCAGGGAGTAGGAAGATACAGCCTAAATATTACAATAATAGAAATTACACAACTAATCAAATAAGACACTTATGAGCTGCAATTCTTCTCTGGCATTCTATAAAAGAGTGGGCAAGGGTAACATAACATGACGCTGAATAGAAAAGCAGTGGAATGAAATTGAACATTTAAAATAGTCTTACTTTGTGGGGTCAAATTTATAACGAGAAGATGCCTGCAAAATAATAGTAATAAACAGTTCTAAAGAGAAAAAAATTACTACAGATAAATGTGGTCTTAAATTAGAAAATTCCCAAACAAACACCGTTTTGCAAAATAATTTAAAATTAACGAAAAATAGCTTGCAGTCAGGTGGAAATTTAAAATTGAAAAAAAGCATTATTATGGGAAAGTACAAAAAGTTCAATACTTACCACATTTTCTGGGCATTTTTCACAAATAACAGAGGACCCACCATTATTAGAAACCATCCTGTATCCTGGCTGACATACACATGAACTACCTGAAAACAAAACCACACTTTTAATCTACATAAAACTGATTTTTTTTCACAGAATACTATGAACAACTGTTATTATTCTCAAGAGATCAATACAGTTTTTAAGATACACAAATAAAACACCTGAGTAAGATGTGAATGAAAATCACCTTGCTTTTTAAAAAATGTTCACGTTACTGTTTGTAGGAAGAGGTTTTAGCAAAAAGTTGCTGGGTTGACTGACATACCGGAGGGGAAGGGTGAACCCACAGAACTTGTGTTTTTGTATTTTTTCTTAAACTGTATCAGTTGGTGAAATAACATATAACCTATCCCCATAAATCTTGCCACAATGCCATTCTCAGCCCATTGTCTTTACAACACCACTAACATTAAATGTCTGCAGTCAGTTTTTATCCCTTGAATAAGAAGTCAGTCTTAAAAACAAAACATGTTTATATGTAAAAGGTTTTCAGAATATAAAGGTAGCTTTAAAGCTGTTTTAAACTCAACACCTTTACAGTTTTGCACGAGAATCAAGCTTTATGTTGAATGTCATTTTCAATGAATAGCAGAACACACCTAATATTTATTATGAAATTAAAGTAAAGACTACTTTCACAGCATCCGTTAGTGCTCAACAACTTTTCTTTCCTAAATTTTTTCAGTCTCACTATCATGGACTGCATGTTTAAACATGTACTACAAAATAAAATTGATTCTAAGTACTAATAAACTAACAATGTTATTACTTAAGGTCATAGAACTGTGCACGCAAAAATCGTGTAAAATTCTGTGAAAAGTTCTATAACCTTAAAGCACTAGTAGCATCCTCACCAGACCAGTTTATAGAAACAGCATTACTCAAAATCATCAGCCATTGAGTCAGAGGACACCAAACTCATAGGACACCCAAACAGGGTAGGTTCAGATTAGATATTAAGAAAAAAGTCTTCACTATGAAGGCGGTGAGGCACTGGAACAGGTTGCCCAGAGAAGCTGTGGATGCCTCATCGCTGGAGGTGTCCTAGGCCAGGCTGGATGGGGCCCTGGGCAACCTGCTCTAGTGGGAGGCGTCCCTGCCTATGGCAGGGGGTGGAGCTAGAGGGGCTTTAAGGTCCCTTCCAACCCAAACCATTCTGTGATTCTACGATTTGCTTTTATACATACACCACTGAACTCCTTGTTCTGTCAGATGGTGCATGCATAAAAGATGTGCACTTACTGTCTTATCTCATAAAGAAAATGAACTAACACTTGTATTTTTCGCTTAGTGCTGTCAAGGTGTGTTGTGTATGCTCCAAGTTCCCCCACGGGACTCGGATTAGTGTGTGCACTGCCTGATATTTAACATCTCAGGCACTCAAATGGCAACAAGAAGTTTCAAGTTATGGAACTGGTCAAGAAAAGAAATTTAGGACCCTACGCAATCTTACTAACACCAAAATGAATAGCTATAAGCAAACAGATGCCTGAGGGAAAAAAAAGATTAGAAAAAGGTTTTACTGTGATTTCTCTGGGGCGTATCTCAGAATACAGGCATCAACACTGTGCTGTGGACACTTCTCGCTGCGGGATCCTGGCGCGTTTCACCGCCTTTTCACACCCGCCCCGAGGCCAGCTGTTCCACCGCCCAAATCCGAGCCCAGGTTTCGCACGTCCCGCTGCTGGGGGCCGGGTTTCGGAGCGGAACTCCCGCAGCTCCGCCGGCCCCGCACGGCTC
>VXAL01002050.1:370794-382181 GCA_013399475.1 Chauna torquata | reverse complement strand
GCTCCCTCACCGCCGCGCATGCGCGCCGCCAGGCGCAGCTGCGGCTGCAGGGGCGCGGGTGAGGGAGCGGCGGAGGGAGCCGGAAGGACTCGGAGGGGTTGAGGCGCAGGCGCGCTTGGGCTCCGCCGCGGAGCGTTGTGGGGGGGAGCGGCGGAGGGCGCCATCTTGGTGGTGCTGTGCCGGGAGCTGCGGGGAGCGGGGCTCGGCACGGAGCCTGTCCTAGTGGCGTGTCCGGTGGGTGGATGGCGTGAGGGAGAGCGCCGGGCTTCCCGGGGCGCTGCCGGTCGCCGGGGGCGCGAGGTTCCCGCTGTGAGCCGGTTGCGCGCTGCCGCTTCTCGGCAGCCTGGCCCTCGTGGAGCCGCTGCGCGGCGGTTGCCCGGGCCCGAGGCCTCCTCACGCCGCTCGGCTGCCTTTCACCCTTCCCTCCCCGGTGCCTCTCGCCAGTCCTGCCCCGGTGCCGTGGGGAGACCGGGCTCGCTGTCTGCCGGGTCGGCTCACAGACGGCTTCTGGCGGGGCCGGGCGGCCTCCTCCTCGCCCCGTTCTCCTCGGCCGCCATCCCGCGGCTCTGGGCTTCGGCCCGCTCGCTGGCGGGAGCCGTTTCCCTCCCGGGTTCGTGCTGCGCTGCCTGCGGTCGGAGCTGCTTTTCTGCAGCCGGCAGCGCTGGGAAACGGCCCTGTGCCACAGCCGGCCCAGCTGCAGCGCTCACTCGCATCTGCCTTCCCCGATGTGAAAACTGATTAGCAACGCCTTGCTACGACTGCTAAGGCCTGTTTTGAAGACGATTGGAGGATCAAATCGTTTTCAGGCCCACCCGTTATTTGTTAATTATCATACTTCTCCACTTATACAGTTGTGGTGTTTCTGTGAGTGTTCCTTCTGGCTTGCGCATTTGCTGCATGTGAACTGTTGTAATCTCTCTACATTGTGGTAAAAATACTAGTCTAGTTCAGTATAGGTTTCATAAAACGTTTACAATTTTTTTTTTTTTTTTTGAGGGAGGTGTTTCTTCAGTGAAGCTATAATGGCATTTGGAATTTGCTAAGGCTGTGAAAGTATAGGTGTAGTACTGCTTTCTAGTTAACTCAGTCAAATTTCTTAAAGCATTAGTGTGCGTACCTCTGTGCTTTTACAGTGGTGGCATGAGGTTGTCAACCTGTTATTATGTAAACCCTTGCTCTCTGAAGTCCTTGCTGATGAATTGGCACTTGCATCCTAAAACTCACTTTTTCTGGTCATTCATTTAAACTGCTGGCTGGCTTGTCTACAGTTCCTACCACTTCTTAATTGTTTAATATACAGCCAGTAAAAGCTTATTATCTGATCTTGCGTTTCTGTTTGTGGACTTCTTAAATATCACGTTAAGATCTGGAATCAGTGTGGCTGGTTTTAACCATTGAAGGTTGTATGTTGTTCCCTGGTGCCCCATGGAGAACTTGCCGTTTATCACCGAAGAAGTACTGAGGAGATCTGTTCTGAATGCTGTTTAAAAATTGGGATGAGGATACAGGATTGTGAAATTCGGAAAAACAACAGATTAAATACATCGTCAAGTAGGAGGGCAGCGGATTTGACTTTTCAAGACACGAAGGCCCTATAAGAAAATCCTGCCCTTGAACTCTCTCATTGCTTTTTGGCATTGCCATCACATCCGTTGAGAAGATAGATTAAAAAGTGCAGTGGGTCTGGCTGGGATGGAGCTAAGTTTCTTCATAGCAGCCGGTATGGTGGTATGTTTTGGACTTGTGGCTAAACGATGTTGACAACACACCAGTGTTTTGGCTGTTGCTGCACAGCTCTTGCCCAGCATCAAGGCTTTCTCTTTTTCCCACTCAGCCACTCCAGTGAGTTGGCAGGGAGTGGGCAAGAGGTTGTGAGGGGACACAGCCGGCGCAGCTGACCCAGACTAACCAAAGAAATGTTCCATGCCATATAACGTCATACTCAGCAGCACAAACTGAGGTAGAGGAAGAAGGTTTTTGTTTGATTTGTGTGTTTTTTGTGTGTATGGGAAGTATCTTTTTGGCTTCTAAGGTGGCTGTTGTTTGGAGGCAGCCTGGGAATCAGTCCACCTGTGGGAGGTAGTAAGTGATTTTCTTTGTTTTGCTTTTTTTTCCTTCTTTCCTTCACCTATTAAAGTGTCTTTACCTTAACCTACAAGTTTGCTTGCCTTTGTTCTTATTTTCTTCCCCATTCCTCTGGTGGGGACTGGGAGTAAACAGTCAACTGTGTGGGTGCTGGCCGGGGCCAACCTACCACAAAAACACAAGGAAAACCGATGATCTTCAGTGCAGGTATTAGGTAGTTGTTTTTGGTTTGTTGTGTTTACAAAGTGCTGATGTGGAAGTGACCTAGAATGTGTTAGTTACAGAATTTGGTCTTTGCTCTTGTTTTGCTGAGCTTAGGTGGAATGATTAGTTACTGTGATCAATAGATAATGTGGCATCAGGATCTGGTGCTTTGCGGTTGTTATTGAGCAAGGGTTTTGTACAGGGCATATTCTCAAATGTTTGCCATTTAGGCCTTGGGCTCATGTTTTTTTTAAAGGGATGTAGTTACTTGCTCTGGGAGCTTGTCTCTGTTCTGAGAGTACTGTGCTGTGTTTCGTGTGACATTAGATGATAGTGTTGAAAATCTGGATGTGGTTAAGTCAGTGTGTTAAGTGATACTTATTCTTACTTCAGAAAGGCAGTTAACAGGGAGAATACTGAATTCTGCTTTGTGAATTGAAGTACTTGCTGAAGTTTCTCCTTGCTACGTAATTTTGCTCTTTTAATGGCCTTCACTGTGTACGTTAAGTGCAGTGCTGGACTGGTCAGTAGCATACTCTTGTTGTGAACTTTGAAAACAGGTGGATTTCGGAAGAATGGACGCTTGAGATGGACTTACGCATCTTTCAAGGACTCAGAGAATTGAGGGTTTTCCCCTCGATTTTCCCCTCAGTCGGTTTGATTTCAACAGTTCAGTATGGCACAATTGATGACCAAATAACCTCATCGTGTTTTCATCATTTGCAGAAGTCAACTTAACTTTTGAATTTTCTTTGCTTCTAAAATGGAAACACAAAGATGCAGTGCATAGCATTTTGGAACGTGGAAGGAGTTCTTCATTTTATCCCAAATTGTGGTTTCATTACATGCCTGGCTTTAGTATTAGCCACTGCTATGGATGAGCTGCAGCATTGTAGCACAGCTTGTAAAGCAAAGTACAGATATCAGCCATTAATTATGTTTCATTTTCTTTCCACAGTTAAGTTGATTTTACAGAATTTATCAGGTCTTCCAAGCAGAAACAGGTAAGCTGCCAAAAGCTTAACACTTCTCACTGAGTATTGTGACAAGATCGTACACGGCATTTTTTTCTCACAGACTTGTGGCTGGGAACTAGGATATGCTCTCCTGAGTGCATGTGGCTGCTGCAATTAATACTCTGACTACTTGAAAGAGACAACATTTTTGAGCGCTGAGAAAACATGCGTTATTGAACAGAACTGATCACTGTTTAGAGCAACTTGTCAAAGCAGTAAAGTCATCACTGTTGGTGAATTACTTCATTGTCCAGTGTGGCAATTATCCTTTTTCCTTTCTCCTTTAATCATCTAGTATTTTCAGTGTTTATGTTCACAAATGTCCCGTTCAAAAGTAAACAGGAATTTTTTGTTCCTCAGGACTGGGCAGAGATCTCTGGCATACAGCAACTATGCCATGAAAGACTTTAGGTGTTCTTCAGGTATCGTGGATGGTGAGGAGTGACTGAGCTGGATTTTGTTGCCCTTAGGATAGGGAATATTGATAGACTTGCGCATGTGTGCAGGTGGAGTAGCTAATTGTTTTGACTAATCAACTTTCAGTGAATGTTGTTTTAATCCTATTCTTGTGAACTTGTGAGTTTTTTGAGACCTTCTCTCTTGATTGAGACAAGGGCATTCATTAAAAAGGCTCTAGCTTAAGTGTTAAGATACTGTAATAGATGAGTACTAAAGACGTGCTATCATGTGTACCTTTTTGTCTGCAGGTGATTTTTGCTGTGGGTTGAGCTCAGCATGGCTGTAGTCATCCGTTTGCAGGGGCTTCCTGTTGTTGCGGGTCCTGCAGATATTCGTCGTTTCTTCTTGGGATTGAATATTCCCGATGGAGGTGTGCATATTATTGGAGGAGAAATTGGGGAGGCTTTTATTATATTTGCAACAGATGAAGATGCACGGCGTGCCATGAGCTGTTCAGGAGGGTTTATCAAGGACTCCCGCATAGAGCTGTTTCTCAGCAGCAAGGCAGAAATGCAGAATACCATAGAAATGAGCCGGAAACGATTTGACCGTGGGGGACGAGAAACTATGTCTGGGTCTAGACGAACAGGTGCTAATGGTTCTGGTGCATCGGGTGTTGGAGACATTTCACATTTAGTTGCAGCTATTACAAAAGGAATAAACAAATCTGGTTACGGTCCACCAAATCATCCGGAGGCTGGTTTCCATGCCAATGGCACAAAATATGGTGATATAGGTATGCCTAAATCAAGCTATCAGTCAAGAAAGGATTCTCATTCATTTAACCCGGATGATCTTTACTTATTTCTACGTGGTATACCTTACTCTGCAACAGAAGATGCAGTACGTGCTTTCCTTTCTGGAATACGTGTGGATGGAGTGATTCTGATAAAGCATCGTAATGGTTTAAACAATGGTGATTGCTTGGTAAAATTTGCTACGCCTGGTGATGCCTTAGAAGGACTTAAGCGTCACAGACAATACATGGGTCAGAGGTTTATAGAAATTAGTCCAACTACAGAGGAACGGTGGATTGAATATGGTGGGAGGGTAGATATGCCAAATGAGATTGATCACTTTTTATGCAAAGAACGTTCTCCTAGAAGTTCAGGCTACATGCATGCAAGGAAACATTCTCATTCAAGATCACCAAGGAGACAAAGAACGCGTTCTCGTTCACCTCCAAACCAGGAATATTACATACATTTAAGGAATCTATCAACTAATGTGGAGAAGAGAGATTTGAGAGCTTTTTTCCCTGATCTGGATATATGCAGCAAACAAATCAAGCTTCTAACGGACAAACATCAGAGGAGGACTAGAGATGCCTTTGTGATGTTAAGGAGTGAGAGAGATTATCAGGCTGCTTTGGAATGTCATAGAAAGGTTCTTCTCAATCGTCCCGTTTACATTTTTCCAATTTCAAGGAAGTCAATGTTGAAAATAATTGATTCATATGAGAGGAAAAGATCACAGGAAAGAGATCTTCCTGGACAGGCCGTAGCAGAAAAAAGTTACCGGGAAGGTCATTCTGGCCCTAAGATGTGCGCTTATGTAAGGAATTTTCCATTTGATGTGACAAAAGTTGAAGTGCAAAAGTTCTTTGAGAGATTTGATATTGATGAAGATGATATTTACTTGCTCTATGATGACAAAGGAGTTGGGTTGGGAGAAGCGTTAGTGAAGTTTAAATCTGAAGAACAAGCCATGAAAGCAGAAAATTTAAATCGTCGAAGGTTCTTGGGGACGGAGGTATTACTAAGACTTATATCTGAAGAGCAGATGCAGAAGTTTGGTGTAACTGTTCCATTCTCAGGACCAAATGAAATGCAGGGTCATTCACATGCGTATGACAGAGGTGAGCTTTCCCGTCCAGTTGGTTCACCTTCTGGACCACCGCAAGGGCCACCCATGCATACGTTTGGTCCCCCTGGGAACTTTAGGCATCCTTCTGAATTTAGGCACCCTCCTGAGAACTTCATGTGCCCTCCTAAGGATTTTAGAGGTCCGCCACCCCTCATGGATTTTGCTGGTGACAGTGAACCTTTTGGCAGGATGGAATTTGGGAATAATAAAATGGGAAGTTTTCCCGAAGGAAGATTTATGCCAGACCCAAATTTCACTGGTGGTTCTGAACGCGTTGTTCCTATTCGATTGAAAAATTTACCTTTTAAAGCAACTCCTAATGAGATTCTGGATTTTTTCTATGGCTACAGAGTCATACCAGAGTCAGTTTCCGTACAGTATAATGAACAAGGATTACCTTCAGGTGATGCCATCGTTGCTATGACAAACTATGAGGAAGCTATGGCTGCTATTAATGAATTGAATGATAGGCCAATTGGTCCAAGGAAAGTTAAGTTGAGTTTGCTGTAAAGGAGGAAAAGATGCTCTAGAATAAAACATTCTAGATTTCGCAGTATTGACACTTATTTTCATGTTTTTAATTACTAGAAGATGAAGAAACATTTTCCATCAACGGTTGTAAATAATATCTAGTTCAGTTGTTTAGCTTTTGGCTGAAATATCTGTATGGTTAAGATATGAGAAATGTATTGTGCCTACTTCTTGTGGCAGAGAAGAGCCCTTGAAATTCTGGAGGACATTGAATATCTTACATCAAGGTATAAAAGCATGGAGTTCTANTTTTTTTTTTTTTTAGTTTGCTTTAATTCCTGTCCCCTGACTTTGCATCAAATAAAATTGTAAGTGCTGGTTGATCGACCACGTAAACGGTTCAAATAGAAAAACTTCAGTGCTACCTGCATTAGTCAGTAACAGTTCTTATTGAGGTTAGCTTGATAAAATTAAACAATGACTTTTTTTTTGTGTAAGCTGTTCAGTTTTTGTTCGGTTTCATGTGGTTGCAGGCATCCCTATTAGAAGAAGAAAGATCTTCTGTTCATGTTAGCTGGCTTTGCTGGCTTTGCAACTTTTTTAAATAATAAAAAAAAAAATTGCTATTAAATGTGTGTCTTATATTTAAAACTTGTATAGTTGCTGATCTCAACTGTTATTCTCCGCGTACATGGGTCTTAGTGAGGATGATGCTGGCTGCTTTCTGTGGAAAGATTGAACTGTTAAAAGTTTGCCAACATAGCATGAATACATAGTTTACAAAGACTCCGAAATCTATATGAATTGGGTGGATAGGCTTGCTTGTTCCCTTCACGCAATATATAGTACTTTTGAGGCAGAAAATGAATGTTGGAATTAGATCAAGAATTTTGGCTTCAGCCTGAACTTTCAGCGGTCTCTGTTTCATCTCCGCATGCTCATAATGTGAATATTACCTTGCTGATGATGTCTGGATGCGTTCCAGTTCAATATATGATCAGTTTTTACTAATGTGACACTGGCAACTATGCTGACAATGAACTATGTTATTTTCTTACGTAAGAAAATAAACTCTCTGTCAGTATTCAGAATGTTTTGATTGGTTTGGTACCAGCATATATAAATTTTAGTGAGAAATAAAAGCTATCCTGGTTGAGGAAAAACCTCTACCTCTTCAAAAATCAGGCTTAGTAGGAAACTTCAGTTGTGTGGATACACACAACTGAACTCTATACACTGTTGGCAATGCGACCATACAGGATAGTACAAGTTGCAGAAGTTGCAACTCGGTGATGAAAACTAGTTTTAACCTTTGCTCAGGTGATACCAAAAAGTCAGATTCATAGAGGATTTGAGGTTGGAAAGAGGCCTGGAAGTCTCCCATTCAACCCCACTGCTCAAAGCAGGGTTAACTAGACTTTAATCAAGGCTGGGTTTTGAGTATCTTGAAGGACAGAGACTCCACAGCCTCTCTGAGCAGCCTGTTCCCGTGACTGATCACCCTCACTGGAGGTCAAACCTTACTTCTTTTATGTAAAATCATCATCACTAAATTTCATGTAAACTCTTTAAGTAGAAATGAACAAATCAAGACAAAACTCCCTTTTTCTTCTATAATTTTTAAAAGGCTAACGTAGGTTCATTTCTTGTGCATATTACTTGTCTTCTGTTTTAAGTGCTTGGAAAACGGTATTTTAAATGAGAATGGTAATGCCAAGTTTGTAGGTGCAGATTCCTCAGAGCAAAGGAACTTAGCTGTGGCCAAATTTTCAAAGTCTGAGTACTTAACTTTTTTGCTGACTGTTAGGAATTAACTTCAGAAGTGCACTGTTCTGAATGCACTTCTGAATTTAAATGGAATTAAAAAAAAAAATGCTGCTTCATAGTTGCTATAAAAGTGATCAAAAAGCCAACAGACTTTGCACGGAAAATAATAACATGTTAAAAGAATCCTTAGAGTAAACTTGCATGATCTAATCATGCTGTTAAAAACTTCACCTTAATTATTTTTGTAAGTTAGCAGTGTTTTTACTACTAATTCTTGCCTCTGTTACCAGCTGTTGCTTTGTAAAGAGAGAGCAACTGTTCTCCAGTTAACCAGCTTTACATGATTTGTTGGTTTTAAAGTTCTTCCAGCTACTACACAATAGTGGTTGTCAAATACTGAATCTAAATTGGTAACGTTTTTCCCATGCTTCTAGAGTAGTGTTGCTACATGCACGTGTGCACATACACACATTTTTGTAAGTAAAAGGATTTGGAGACTGGAAGGATAAGGGAACTTAGTAGGTCATCTGTTGGTTAAGTGTGAGATTATGTTTTGGAAAAAGCCTACTCCAATGGCATTGTCTGCTCTCAAGAAAGTTTGAGTAACTACTGATAAGGGATAATTATTTTTTGGGATAGTAAAACTTTTTTTTTTTTACCCTAGTGAATACATGAAAAGTCCCAAAGCGGCATTTAATTTTTTTTGTTTCCCCTATAGCTAATTAAATTAAATCCAGATGAGAGTTCATGCCTACTCTAGGTTAATCTATGAAATGTCTAACTGGTAGACCAATTTTTTTTTTTGAGGATGTATAAAGCTGTGCTTCAACAGGTGCATAGATGATCGGAAGCACAGGGAAATCAGGACATTAATAGGACAGTTGTTTCTCAATTTATACCTGTTATGCAGTTGTTTTTTTTTTATTAATTGGGGTGTGTATGTGTGTATATAGTTTGCATTATATTGTGATTCTGCTTGAACAGGATGGTACAAGTGCATGGTGTGCTGACAGTGTTTCCTAGTAATAACAGTTCAGATGTTTGATGGTTTGGAGGTGCTCTACTTTCAGTGTAAAGGACACATCAGAGACAGTAGTCTATAATTACATGGTGTGAATTATTGCTTTTCCTTTTTAAGTACCATGCATATAGTAAAAGAACAACAAAGGAAATGCTGCAATTTGTGCTGTTGACCTGAAATCTATCTAGTTTCCTTAGTTACGCTTAATCTGCGGTTGCTTTTGCTGCTGTTGTTCAAAACTTATGATTTAAAGGAGAATGGTCTCTGGCATCAAAACCAGTAATAGCGATCATGTATGGAAGCAGCTTGAGGCATTCGGGAAAGCCACAACATGTGACAGTCTGAAGACTACAGTAAGATAATCTTTGGTCCCAAGAGGATGGGCACTGCGTTTTCAATGCAGTGGCAAAATACTCTTCACAAGAACTGACGCAAGCCTGCATCATTTAGGTGTCAGTGGACAAAAATGTATATGAACAAATGGAGTGCTGTCAGTCTTGAAGTAAGCACTTAGACCATGAGAATAATCTTTGCAAAAGGATCTTTACGTAATGTTTAATTCTGTAACTACATTCTAAATTCTTCTGGTTTTAAAATATGTTAATTATCATATTGACTTTTTCATCCCTAGTTTCTAGCTCACAAAATTTCTGTCCAACATTCAAACTTAAGACATATATGCAGGACAAAACAGTTGCCCAACACCATTGTATCTCCATTTCTGTAATTCTTAAAGTAGACTTTTTGTGACGTAGAGGAGGAGAAGCTGCTGAGGGGAAAAAATCTTTTCTGTACCCTAACTACTAATCTTTTAGTTGGGAATTGATGTAAATGCTATTTCCTTCTTTATTCAGAATTCCTTTTTCAAGGCATTGTACGGAAATAATTCCTATTTGCATATATCTAAGACCATACTGGTATAGTCATCAAGTTAACCATCTGTTTAGGAGATGGACTGCATGACATGAGTGAATATGAGATGGTAAACTGGTGTTCATCAGTGATGATACAAATAGTAGGGCAGGTGCCCTACTTGCTGAAATAGAGGGGGAATTAGTTACCTAGGTGTGCTTTAGGTTTTGGTCATTAGCATCCTGCTCCTTGTCAGCAGTAGTTAAATGATGACAGTATGCTAATTCTGCTGTAAAACTATTTTGTGGGTTTAAACCAGAACCCTATATAGTGACATTTTCACTTATATTCTCATCACATCAATTTGTGGCAAAACCTTTTTTCTCACCTGTCAAAACAATTGTGTGTTGCATACTTCGCATCAATAAACAAAGATAGCATCAATATTAAAAATTTTTTTCATGGTATATTTCCTTAACTGAGAGAGTATTTGGTTATAACTTGAACTTGTTTTCCCAGATACAAGTTTAAATTCTAGATTTATACACATGCTTAACATCTTAAAAACCTTTAAAAATGTTCATTTTCCTTAGAATTTATGAAAATCTCTTTGTACATTTAGCGAATTAACGAATATTAAACCTGGAAATTACACTCAAAATGCGTAATTTCTTACGTGTTTCATGGAAATGGTAACGGAATCAACCAGTTAACACATGAGACTTGAACTATATAAGAATGTCAACTAATATAATAAATGTCAACTATATAAAATATGAACTAGTTTTAGAATGAAGGCACTTTTATTTAAAAGCAGTGCAGTATTAAAAGAAGATACTGGGCTAGGTCCTTAATTGTCAGTGCTTCATTCTGTATGTGTAAAGGAATCAAAAGCCATCTTAGTCAAGCCTCAGGAAAATAATGAGAAAATATGCCACACCCTGTCATCCAGGGTGTGTAAGGAAATGAAATGTAACAGGATTGTTGCTGTAATCAATTTCTTTTGTACTACAGTTACTTTAGGATTTAAAACCAGTTATGACAGGTACAGCTAGAGGACTTACTAAACCCAAGAGGTGTGTAGCTAGAGAATGTGGTAATATGTTGGCAAAGTAACAGGCAAACCCTTATGTTCGTAACTGTTTGTCAGCTTAGTGCAGTTTTTCAGCGTTGGTCGTCATCTAAATTTAAGCAAATGTGACTGCAGTATAACATCTATGTATATCTAATACAGGATTCTATTTAATAAAATGTTCATTTTCTAGCTACTGAAATTGTCCATTTTCAGCAAGTTTCGTTCCATTCTTTGAAGCTGGTCATTTGTTTGTACAACACACTCTACTATTAGTACCAATTCTTGCTCCTGTTGGAATTTTAAAAATACAAGCTCAGTGAAGTTTTTGATTAATACATAAAAGCTTTTATGTAAAGAGAAGTATTTTCTGGTTTCCAGTCAGTTGGGAAGAAAGAACAGTTTTGTCTCTTCCTTATTAGCATCTAAAATTCCTCCTCCTCCTCTTCCTCATCTTCATCTTCTTCCTCCTCCTCTTCCTCTTCATCTTTCCTTGGTGTACTGCTGGAAATCTAAAATGAAAATTCAACCAAAGTAAATCAAGTATGTTTTTATTCCTGGAAGAACTTCTCCA
>VXAL01002050.1:353872-364216 GCA_013399475.1 Chauna torquata | reverse complement strand
CACTTTATCCACACTGAGATCTGGATACTGTGACTAAGAATATGCAAATATTATCCAAAGAATATCACTTTTGTTTCCAAAAATGTCCTAGATCTTTGCTCTGCAAGGTGCCACGATTTGTTAATGAAAGAAGTGATATCACTGGAAATGGCAGTTTCAAAAGTAAACAACGTTGCTTAAAAAGCTGATTTTTTTTTTTTTCCTCAAAAAATATTAGAAGCTGCATTATTAAAAGTTTAATATGATCTTTATGGCTTTGGAAGTCTAACTTTGTAACTGCCCTGAATTGACTGAAGATAGTGGATTCATGTACGTTTACATTAGCTAAGGTTCTCCTTAAGACATTCTTTTAATATAGTGAGCTAGCATTTAATTGTTCTTTCTTACCTGTACTGTCTTCAATGAAGATTTTAAGGAGCCAGTTCTTTGCAGGGGGGACTTCGAATTTGCACGAACTATGTCTAAGCGAGACTGATAGTCTGGTGGATAAAGTGAACTCCGAAAAACCTGTTTAAATGAAGAAAGACATTACTTCGGTGCCATCATACAGCTTGCAAGTTAACCATCACCAAGACTCAAGCTAACAAAAATGCAGCATTGGACAATTAACCCTGCTCTAGACAGATGCATCAACTGTAGTTTGGAGTGATTGTTTTTAGCTGAAATAACATCCTGTTGAGTTTGAGACATTATCAACACAGTTATGTGGTCAAAGTAAACATTCTTCAGATATCTGAGGGGATTTACAAGTGAAAAACCGTAATGGTTTCCCATCAATATACGGAGCTGAGTTTCAGGCTACCCTAGAGGTATCAACCCCAACAGCACCCCACAGGCTCTTCAGTTCTTGGGGAGATGAACTCTTGGCCCCTTCAAAAGCAAATCCTTGCTGCCAGTTGCAGCTATGTCAGGTATTTGGTCTGAAAGGTTCAAGTGATAAGCAGCTCAAAAAACAATTTTGGAAAACCCTCAGAACACAGGGAGAATGTGGTATCCACTATGCTTGCAAGATCTTTCCAACAAGCAAAAAGTGTAAATTGCAGGACTAACAGCCTAATACTGAAAATAACAGAACTATTCATGCAAGACTTTATTAATAACATGAAGGAAGAAAGTAGAATTATGGTCAGTATTTTTATGGAAAGTATATCTTGTCAAATCAACAAGAACTCTAAAATGAGATTAGAAATTTGGCTGTGAAGGGTAAAATACTGACTTAAAGGGTATTTTTGAAGTGGTGTCACATGCCATTTTAATTGTGAAAGTAGAACCGTATAAAATCGCAGTGGCATACAGCGTAATAAGAAACAAAGATGAAAAAAAGAAAAAGAACAGAAGATATTTTTAATGGAGTACTTAGTCTTTAGATGATCGCATCAGAGTAGTATAACTTTCTTACTGTGCAACTTTACAGCAAGATCCACTGCAGAGGTGTTCTTTAAGAACTGTGATTAGCTGAGCTTGGAATGGCAATTAATTTAGGAAAAGTCTTTTATCTGTATTTTTTGGGAAAGATTAGATGGTCACTGTGGTTCTTGTCTGCTTCTAAAATCCGCTTCTAAGTTTATAAACCCATAAGCTCATGTTGGAGAAAAGCAAAAAAAGGTTTACTGCAAATGAGAAGTTTGTTCTTGGAACCTGAAAAATAACGTTGCATTTTGTGCATATGACATGTATGCCACTGTAGTGCGATAACTGTCTTTCTTTATATAGTAAGTAAACTGAAAAGCAAATTTTAATCACTCTTACCTCTAAATCTTCATTTTCATCAATATTTTGGATATTTTGGTAGGCAGCAGTGTAAATCTCTAAAGCTTTCCCATGGAATAACATTTCAATGGTTATAAATTCAGAAAATATGTTCTAGAAGCAAAAGAAAAGAAAGTTTTCTTAATGCAATAAAGTATATTCTACTTGAAATGCCAGAAATTACCAAATTCTCTACCTGGTATTTGTATGATACAAATAACTGCACAATACCTAGTACGTTCTTGTAATAACTGGTCGGACCTGATTTTTAGAAATTAAATGTAAATACCGTCACTTATCCAGTCGTCATTTCGTACTAAATTCTAAGGAAACGCTCCAACATTGGAGATTCATTAGGAATAAATAAAATGTCATTCTAAAAACTCACTTGATTTTTCTCTGCAATCTTCACAAGAACTATTCAATGACTTTTTCTTTGTTGATAGGAATCTTTATTAACTTATTGGGGACAAATTAACTGTAAACTTTGTACATATCTATAATTTACAGATAATTATGTATTTTTTGTAATAAAATAATTTATATATAAAAACTTTTACTGATGATATGTTCAGAACTCACACAATTTTCATACTAATCTAACATCAAACACTGGTTTGTTTGGTGTTTTTTTTTTCTACCATCTCTCCTGTTCCCATTCACCATTCTTTCCTATTTATTTTTTAACAAAAACTATCTCATTTTTCTAATTAAATTTGAGATCAATTACTGTAGTCTTTGGGACTTAGGCCACTTCATGTTTGAGATTAAGAGTGAAATAAAAGCTTTGATTATTTGCAGTCACTAAGCATTTGCTGGTTTCTGCACTGCAGTAACCTAACAAATTTCAGCATGGACAAATATGTTATTTACTTATCATTATTCCTGTTAATTTTGTTGATACTAATCCACACATCATTCTACTAAGAAATGCAGCTACCAGTGAAGTAGAATACAGCAACTGTTGGAAACTGCAGGACCTGAACACTCTAATACAGGCAAATTTGGAATTCAAGAAACTATAAGAATAATGAACTGATTTCCAAATTGCAAAGTTCGTGATGTTTAGATTATGAAATAGTATCACAAGCTTTGTATTTATGTAGGCATAAGTTAATACTAAATATTGCTAAATCTTGCCAAAGAGTAACTGTAGTAAATGTTATGCAAGATGAAGTGTGATGTTATATACTGAAACATAAGCACACGCACTTTTATGTCCTTTATTTTCTGTTTCTCAAAGTTATCAATGGTTTCCTCTAACTGCCGAGTTGTTCTGGTTGCATCCAGCGAAGCTCTCTGCAGTTCACTCTCAGCCTGGTAAAGTAACCCAAAAATTAGTCCTGTATTTGATACAAAGTTATTTGCTATAATTGCTATGAAAGCTTTAAATCTGGGTTTTCAAAGTACTACACTTCCAGATTACTCTATCTGAAAATGTGTTTGTAGCTTAATAAACAAATAAAGATGTCTTCTATACCGTTGTGATTTTGATCTGAAACATGAAAAATGACTAACTCCAGGCAATCAGGAAAGTCCCACTGCCCTAACCCATTTCCTAAATACTTGTCTGCTTGTTCCAGCGATCGAGCCCAGACATGGTCTGACTGCACAGTGACTGGGTTCAGGGAACTAGCCAGAAGGGTAAGCCCACAAGGGTTACCCTTCAGAAGAAGTTAACAGTTTTTTTTGAGCTGGTAATGAAAGAGAAGGCAGGAATGCACAGGCCAGAGTGTTGGATGAGCAGACAGTATCACCCTTTATTTTTCAGTGCGGATCAAACTGTTTGGTCTAGAACAAGTCTTTTCCAATGTCACGTGCTGAACCTTGTGTAACTAATTTTTTTTATAAATTCTTTAGATAGACAGTAAAGTAGCAGCTGGAACTAATGGACTTCTCCCATAAGTACCTCAATCCGTAGACTAGAGCCAATATCATTTTTAGATCCAAAAGCATATCATGTGTATTTTTAATATTTTATATGAAATGTATTTTATAAAAACATCTTCAACAGGACACTGGGAAGAGGTCATGCAAACCAAGTCCTAATGCATAAATAGTTTTTCTTACTGTGTGATTACAAGAAGCATTTAGGATGTGTATTTTAATTAGATATAAGTGAACTGTATAAAATGCACAGTACCATTTCAATAATGATATTGAAGCTATTCTGGTTAAGTAATCTAAAGTCTCAGAACTGTAATATTGTAATATTACAAAAAATGATGTAAAGATCTAAGAGCTTGCACTTACACTGCAACATTTGGGACTAAAATGATTTTATTTTCCATAAATTACTGCTCAAACATCATGGACTAGTCAAGACACTTTTTACTTACAGGCTGTGTCAATGAGTACCATCAGGAATCTATTCTGTCCTGGGATTTGGAAATGGCATATGGATCAAGCAATTATGTCCTATCATCAAGATGTAGGACCCTTCCCATTTCTCCAACACTGCATCTTAGATGGGAAGTGTTTTTTTTTTTTAAATTTGAGTGCCATGGCATGGAAATAGACATCACAGGCCCAGTTCCCACAATCTAGTTTTTATCAAAACCATGTGCATAAGGCATGTTCTGTCACTTCTTTAAAATCTTTTAACCATTGTTTCAAGTTGATAAACCTGTAATAAATCTCCATACCAACATGGTTTAAAGTCTGCATAGACACAATTCTGCCATTACCTGGCAAATAAAATTGGTAGTGATCATAGAGTGGTTTGGGTTGGAAGGGACCTTAAAGACCATCCAGTTCCAACCCCCCTGCCATGGGCAGGGACACCTCCCACTAGACCAGGCTGCCCAAAGCCCCATCCAACCTGGCCTTGGACAGCTCCAGGAATGGGGCATCCACAACTTCTCACCACCCTCATAGTGAAGAATTTCTTCCTAATATCTAATCTAAATCTACCCTCTTTTAGTTTAAAACTGTTAGCCCTTGTCCTATCACCATGCTCCCTGGTAAACTGTCCCTCCCCAGCTTTCCTGCAGGCCCCCTTTAGGTACTGGAAGGCCGCTATAAAGTCTCCCTGGAGCCTTCTCTTCTCCAGGCTGAACAACCCCAGCTCTCTCAGCCTCTCTTCACAGGAGAGGTGCTCCAGCCCTCTGAGCATCTTCATGGCCCTCCTCTGGACTCACTCCAACAGGTCCACGTCTTTCTTGTGCTGGGGGCCCCAGAGCTGAATGCAGTACTCCAGGTGGGGCCTTACGAGGGCAAAGAATCACCTCCTGTGACGTGCTGGCCACGCTTCTTTTGATGTGGCCCAGGATAGTATTACATCAGGTCATGTGTTCATCTCCTTTTCTTGATTTTGTCCAAAGCGCAGGAGGGGAACAGAGTAAGAAGAGAGATTTTGTGTTTTCTCAATTACTACAATAAGTCACTCTCTGTAAAGGAAGGCAGCTGTTACACATAAGCAGCCACTACACATGCAAATACAGTATGTTATTTCTATGATAATCAAATATATCTTCTTGATCCATCTTAAATAGACTGGCCAGATGTCTGCAGATGCTTTGGGAAAGAAATTTTGTTTGTTGTAGAATGAAATGTTTAAACTTGCAGAACCAGTGTAGTTTGCACAGCAGCAGTTCGTTATTTTCTCTTCTGAAACACTCACCTGTGACTGGAAATATTAGTAAAGGAAACAAATGGCAAAATAATATTCATAAAAGTAGCTGTTTCCACAATATATAGCAAATGAAAGTGAAGTATTTAGCTCAGACATTTGAAAACTTCTGTATACTTGGAGGGTGCTACAGTTATGTTGTCTGAAACTTCCTGTTATAAGACATTACTTACAATTTGTTATAGCTTTGCCAGACTTCAAGCATCAAGGCTGAAGAATTTCAGGACAGCTGTTTGTCTTGGACTGAGGGTTTGGTTACTTCTTTTATTAACTCAGACAACCTAGGTAGATCATTTCAGAAAAAAAATCTGATTTAAAAAAATGCATTTTTATTAAAAAAAAAATATAGCTGGCAAGGTTTTCTTTGCAAAGCTGTACTATCCTCATGGTTTGCAAGGTGAACTTAAAATCTGGGAGTGCAGATCCTTGCTATCTGTGGCCAAAGTTGTTAGCGGCTGAAATATCACAGCTGCACATGAAAAACAGAACCACTGCTGGAGCCTAATAGCTGTGTTATCATCAGTGAACATGGTGAAGCCTCTCAGATCTAAAAGGTGACCTGCATACATCCTCAAAAGCAAATGAACATATTCCGGCCCAACTCAGATGAATTAGATGTTCCCTCTTTGGGAACAGGGTCAGGGATTGGAACTAAGCTTGTGTTCTGAATATTACGTTAGGTAGGACCTGAGCAGTGTGGCAGAGAAATGACTGAAGTGTCATAAAATAAAGACTAGACAACAGAGACTGTGCAGGACATCAATAGAGAACACTGAGACATGATGCTACACTCAAAAGGAAATATGAGTGCATTTTTATCTACAAATGTTCAAATGCATTGTACCCACATCCCACCAGAATTTCTTTACCACAGGTCAGCCACATAGCTTATTCTATTGTTGAGTTCTTTTCTCTCCCAAGGTAAAGAATGTTTATAGTGCTGAGTCTCTTCCTGGCCCATGGAAGCCTCACAAAGTTGCACAATGTTTTCCTGCTCCCAGTAGTTTTTATGCATTTTGTGCTGATCACTTTAAATGCAAATATACAGTGTTTGGTATGCATATGCCTTTGGGCATATGCAAAAATAGACTCAGACTTAACTTTTCAGGCAAAGTCTTAAGTACAAAAACCACAGGTGTTACAAGAAGCTAGGCCATGGAACAGTTATTTGGAAGTAGCTTAGCAAAGAGACAAGAAGAAACAAGCTAGGTGCCAGCAAGATACATGTGAAATCAACTGGGAATTAGCACAAGATGGAGGAAAAAAAGCAACAGCTTCCCTACAGGGATAATATTTTACTATCAGGATTTACTTCCTTAATCCTGCTGGAAGAGAACTCTGTATCACAGCTCAAGCTCCAACCCTACAGCTGACACCCATGCGTCTTTCCTTATCACATGAGGAATTCTGATTAGTCAACTTAACTGATTTGATTAGTAATAAATAGAAATTCTTTGGCAGAGAGAGAAAAACAGAATGCAGTTCTCCTGGGTGGCATTTGACCATCACAATCATTTCTCTTTTACTGCAGTCCCATGCCCCACTTGCTAGAAAGATCCTCATTTCTGAAATAAAGTTGATGAAATCCTCCTAATAGCACTGCTTCACTATGCAATCCTGAGTCCAACCCCAGAGTGTAAGAAAAAAATAAACAGCACATGGTCATGAACTTAAATGCTGTATTATAATATAAAGGCACAAAGGGACTGAACTAAGATTGCCCTGAAGACCTTTATTCTGTCATTTCCTAGTTTCTGATTGTTTCAGAATCTGAAAACTTCAATGAGATTTTAATGGAAATTTTGTAGAGGCTTAATTTTGCCCTCTGTGATAAAGAATAGTATACTGGGAAGCGTCCCTGGTCTCTTGAGAGGAAGAGTAGTCTGGTAATTCTGTTAGCAGAACACTCAACTTTTCCCATCACATTATATCACAGCTGGAGGAAATTCACACTCTATCTAGGTAGAAGGAAGCACAACTACCAAAATGTCAGACAAAGAAAACAAAAAAAGGTGTCTGATTCCACTTATTTTCAAAACCCACCAACATCCTAGATGTAATCTATACCTACCTCTCCTGCATAAACATATCAAATATTTCATAGTTTCTTTTCAATCAAAAAGGATTGGGTAACAAAGTAGCTATTGTAAGGTATAACTCATTGTCAGAAAGTTTAAGAAAAGTTACTTAGATTCAAAATCAACATAGTCCAGCTAGAAATATCCCAAACAGTCCCTTTAAAAAGCATTCTTCTATTACTTTCTAAATACAATACTTCAATTCCTTGAAAATTTTAAAAATATTTTTTATAGTCACTAGAAATGCAGGATACAATAATGTGTCGATCTGATGGATTCCGCTGACGTGTCTTTTCCAGTTGAGATAACTGCTTGGCTTCTCGATTCTTTGCTGTTAAAGTTGCTTTAAGATCATCCTGGAAATAAAATGTTTTAGATATGTTTGAAATAGATCTAAGAAAATATGAAATGTATTTTTTGTCATAGAGGGATTGCCGAGAAAACATGAACAAAACTTCTGCTTTAAACAAAACCAGATTTTACTGATCTTACCCTGTTAAATGATCCCCTGAAAGAGAAGGCAGTGGGGAGCAAGAGAGTTTAGCACCTTGCACAACTCAGTAACACTCTATGATTTAAAAAGTGAAGAAAAAGAAGCTTACAGCTTTTCAGGAAAAGTTCAGTAGACAGTCAAAAGCTGAGATCCTCGAGGCAGAAAGAGGACAGGCCCATGCTAGTTTAGCAATGGAATAAAGCTGGCATCTAGAACTAAAAAGCGACATCTAACAAATCAGTCAGGAAAAAAACAAAAAACAAAAAACAGTCAGCAGTCAGTACAAATTAGAAGTTATGAAGAACAAAAAACTGCTACAAAGAGCTTAAGGTGACATAGAAAATCCACAGCTGAAAGGGTTAAACTGCATACTCATATATGCAGCATAGTAAAGTATAGCAAGGTTAGTTAGTAGTACATACATTTGGAACAAAATACATCCTAGTAATGATGTAGCTGCAGAAGAAGAAACTTGTTGATATAGAAAAGGCAGATACTGCTGATAAATATTTCTGCTTCTCATTTCCAAGGGAGAAGCAGGATATAAGAAGATACGTTACGATTTCGTAATGTTTATAGACAGCTTTCAAATTCTTGTTCATGCTACAAAACTCTGTTTTGCAAACAGTTTGGCATACATGGAATCCAACATTTTCAGTCAGAGATGTATCATTCCATTGCCTCTGGTATGAGAGATGTCATTAATTTTGATAGCTCTAATTTAAAGGTGCAATACCTTAAGACAAGCAGAAATACAGCCCAAAGGAATCGGTCTAACCAAATCTACCTGATGCAGGCATTGGACGTATATTTCAAGCCATCATTTCCTCTAAAAAGAACAGTTCCCATTTATCTACCACTCCAGAACAATGTAGATTAAAGTGTACTAATGCTATTAAAACTGTCATCTCAGAAAGTTGTCTGTGCTCCTTCCCAGGATTTCAGAATTTTAACATGGTTGCAGGTCTCCCTCACCTAGCCTGGAAAGACCTGCAACCAAGAACGGCTCTCAAAGTTCTGTGATCCTGTGACCAGATCACTAGTCAATGACATAAACGCAAGCCTGACAAGTTTCAAAGTGCTGTGTGTTTCTTCATTAATGAGTCTGTAAGTGAGGTCAGCATCACAATATGCAGTTTCTTCTTAGTTTCTGTCCTTCCTGCCTGTTTATACGTCCTCATGTATATGACTGTCATTTTGCTGTCTTTATGGACACAGAGCTGGTTTGTGATAATAAAAACAACCACACCTTTTGACTATCAAAACTAACTTTGCCTCTGTTCTTGCAAAAGGGAAGTTACAGCGCTTTCTGAAAGGCTGCTGGAAAGGGCCTTCTTTATGAAAACCATGCAGCTGCAAGAAAAGCAGTAATAAAAAAACTTTTTTAGTGCTTTACATTTTAAATTAAACGTACAGAAAGAGGCAAAAACAAGTATATTTTTGCCATAGAACACTGCTGGTTCATATCTAGCAGTCACAGCTGAATGTTTGGTGTTATTAGTGACTGGGCCCTGTTACCAACACTGACTGTCTATGCCCATTTAAAACAGTCAGAATTAACACTTGGCTCAAAGGGCTCCAACCTTCATCCAAAGTATACTTGAGAATGGTAAGGAAACCATTAGTTACTATTGTAAAATTCATACTTTTTTCTAACACATAGTGGCTTTGGAAATGCCTACAGGGACTGCACTGTTCCGTGCAGCAACAGCAGCTATCAAACGTACTTTTCTGTGCTTGCCAGAGACTGACAGAGATTTCGTGCTACTGTGGTGGAGCTATATAGATGTTTTGGATGTATAAAGGCAGGGCATAGTTACATATCTTATCTTGGATGTAGAAAAACTGAAAAGGGTACAGAAAGAGCCATACAAATATTCAAAAGCTGGGGAAAACGTCATCATGGTGAAAGAATTAGGAGTCCAAATATTTAGCTTACTGAAAAGAATGGCAAAATGGTTTTACCAGCATCTAAATAACTTTATCCAGGAAAAAAAAAAAAAAAAAAGTATTGTAGAGCTCTTCAATGTCAGTGGAACATAAAACAAGCACCAAAGATTAGGAGAAATCTTTCATTTAAAACAAAACACCACAAACATCAACGAAGCACAACAAACAGTCCTACATTCTCCTCCAGTGTCTTCAGACCAAGACTGGATGTGTTTTTGGAAAACATGCTTTAATTACATCTATGGAGAAATGGGATGGAATGTAATCACCTGTGAGATAAAGGATAGATAGAGAGAATATTAAATTGTTCATAGTTCCGCTGACTTTAAACTATGAATTTAAGTCACACTGAAGAACTCTGTTCAGCCATCTCATTTCAAACCACACAGAAGTACAGCTACAGCCACCAGACAACTAGCTGGCAGATCCTATCACTGTACTGG
>VXAL01002050.1:247584-342896 GCA_013399475.1 Chauna torquata | reverse complement strand
TCGGCGTGCGCTCGGTTTCCTTGGTCACCAACCACCGCCCGCCCTGGGCCCCGCCTCGCCGCCCGTAGCGCGGCCTCGCCGCCTCTCGGCCCCCCGGGGCGGCGGGGTCCCGCCGGGAGCCCTCTGGCGCCCCTGGGAGCAGGCTCCTGCCCTGCGGTCCCTCAGAGAGATGCCGTGCCTGGCCCGGCCTGCGCACGGGCAGAGCGCGGAAAGCGTCGAGCCTGCCTCTTAAAAATAGAACGTAGCAAAATAGGCTCCTTTTTGAGCAGATTTGACTTTCTTTCTCTCTCTCTCTCTTTTTTTTTCTTTTTTTTTGAACATCTAGGCTTGATGGTTATCAGCAGCACCAGGGAAACAGCCCACCGGCCTGCCACCTCCGAGGGCGTGCTGCTGAGGTCAGGCAGGCATGGGTAGAAATACTGTGGGTCACCAGGAAGGCTCTGAAAACCCCCACGAAACAACAACAAAAACCTTCTCTGTAAAGCTGCTGTATTGGGAATGTAACTCAGAGGGACTGTGCGGGTATTATCCTGGCTCATCGCTGGAGAAACGAGACAGATGGCAAAGTCCCAACAGGTGTTGTGCTGGAAAAGCGCAGAAAATGCTCTAGAGGAAGAAAGTTAGGAATCGTGCTGTATCCAATGTAAACCCACTCCAAAATAAAGCAATGCACGAGAGTTGAGCATTTACACAGGTGTTAGCATGTATGAGAAAGACCTCAGTGTGTAAATTGAAAGTGATTTAGTGAAGATTTGGTTTTTGACTTTGGCTGCTTCATCAGTTTATAGCTGTTAAAAGTGGTTTTTTTTTTTTTTTTTTTTTTTTTTAAGATCACATCAGTTAAGCGGAAGCTTTAATACAGCTAAACCAAACTACTCATTAAAGAGTGAGGATATAAGTAGTGGTTTGCACCAACTAAGCTAGAACAAAATGGTGCCATTTTTCCCTGAGGAAAGTCTGTGAAATCAGTGGTAAAACTCACCCCAATGGTTTGTAGTCCTTGAGGACTAACACATGTAATCTCATAATGTCCTTCAGAGGACCCAGGGGTGAGAGATCAGCCGTTACCTGAAGGTCTGACTGTTTTCCTTTTGACTGCAGGCTCGAAATGAAAGGCAATGAAGTTTATTGGTTAATCAACTCACTACTAATAATCTAATAAATCCATTAAATGACCTAACTAATAATTACATCACTATTGTTAATGTACAATTCCATCATTCCTTACCCTGTAGCAATTTCTGTGTTTATCACTCTCAAGTCTTGTTAATTATACACAATTACAGTGCTATCATCCTGCTTATTATTGGGGTGCGATACCATCTGCCGTCATTCTACTCTCACACCAATTCTTCTGTAAATCACGTGCTTCCCTTTCTCTGCCCAATCTCCTCCAAAATAAAGGACCCACTCTTAATTACTTTTTCTCTATTGGTCCTAGTTTTGCTACATCTGCACCCAAATTTGGTGGGTTTGACACTATTACTGGGGCAATCAGATTTTTTGTGGTATTACTGGTATGATTACCTAGGTATTAGTGACCTTGGTAGGTTCATCCCCCAAATTCTTCTTCGTTTATCTGGTTCATACTGGTTATGTTTTTTTACCTTGCACACTTTCTATTTCTGTGGCACTTTTGTCCTCATTCCTCTACCTAGCTCCAGTTAAGTCTGACCACTTTGTCCTATATGCAGACAATTGACATACCAGATCAAGGCTTATTCTGTTATTCTTCCCCCCCCCCCAGTTTTTGTGCTCACATAGCTTCATGCTTTTAAGTGCTTAATTACAAATCATTGGCCTTGACATCTTTGGACAATTTCCTGGTTACCTGCAGATGTCCTATCTCTTCACGAGCCCTTGTACTCCAGCTGGACCTCTAGCTCACAAATTGTCACCTGGTTCTGTTGCATTAAGAGCTCTGAAAGTTGAAAACATGTATTCTGCTAACTAAAGCCCATTTAAACATGGTCACCCAGGAAAGCTGGCGCAAAGTGAGTATCAGAATACCCAGAAATTCTTATTAAAAGACAGAATGCTGTTGTATAAAGTGCTACATTGTAAGGAAAAGTACAAAGTTACTTGCTTCAGATTACAAGCCAATGAGAGGCAGAGACTGACACTTAACGAGAGGGTAAAATACTTTGAAAATAAGGATAAGTTGCTTGTGATTCAAACCAAGGAAGTGATTGTCACTGGAACAAGACACAAAAGAGGAATGACAGCTAATCTTCAGCTGTTGCAAACTAAATCTGCTTCAATCCTAAAGTATAGGACGTGGCATAGACATTTAAAAACTTAATTTGTATATGCTGATTTTGCACATGATTTCACTTAATGGTTCTTAATATGATGCTACAGATATTCCTGGAATGTATGGCCCAGCAGCTTCAGCTGCACATAAAAGGTTGAAAAGAATTGTCTTAATGTCATGAGGGCCTGCTGAAATTTTGAGTCATCAGAGCATGCACAAGAGCAAAAGCTGCATAAATCATGGAGTGGAAAAATATTTTTGTACTGTGATTTAGAAATAATTATGGAGAATGATGTTGAAAATAATACCAAATTTCCTGCTTATAACCTCTAAGTAAGTTTCCAGAATAACATACTAAAGATGATGACATCTTATAAATGACAAATTCTGAAGATAAGAAAGCTGTGAAATATCCAATTGACAGTGTTTTCCAATATTCCTCCAGACCATAAGCGACTAGCAGAGTTTATGATGATGTTTGTTTATCTTGTGATACCAGTTTAGAAAAGTTCTCACCCAGAAATCTCCCTGGAAATTTGTCCCCTCAAAAGGAGTCCTCCTGACTCAAATGAACTTGAGTAAATTCTCTGCATTGTTTTATTGAACAACAGTATAAAACTCCAGCTGTTTGCAGCAGCAGTGAAGAACTCTCTGTCATTGCTGGGTAGAAAAAACATGGTATATGTGTCTTTGGAAGTTTGAAGCACATAGATTGGAACAGAATTTATTTTGTAATATTTAGGGAACACTGCAGCCATTGATAAGGTAGAACCATTTTTCTGGGTTGGATTTTCGCTTTTCATCAATGAGTTTAGCCTAGGTGTATGTGTCAGATACCAACAGTATAGCCACTTTCATTTAAATTAACTGACGTCACATATAGTGTCTAGTAATTACAAACTGATCCACACTAGTTCAGAGGTTCATCTGTGCTGTGTATATGTTTGTGTGACTACTTCTTTTCTCCTAGCATGTTTTGTAACTTTATAATACTTTTTTTACAATCTTTATTTTTTTTTAATAACTTTCCATTTTCACTTCCTTCTATGCCATCCAACCCTACTATATGTATAGAAAGGCAATCACTGTAGACCTTGGATGTCCAGTAACATTAATTTTAGCATATGAGTTTAGCTCATAGTGGAATGGGGATTGTTCTCTGAGATTTAATAATTTCAAGAGCTTTCTTCTGCGGCAACATTTCCTCTTTTCCTGTAATTTCACTGCTTTGGGTCTGCAGTTCCCTTACTTAATCCAGGAACTAGACCACCTCTTATTCTCTGTTTTTTCTCAAGAACAAGAGGCAGTTTCTGGGAACCATTGTTCCCTAATGCACAACTCTCCAATGTCAAGTTCCGGATATCTTAATTAAAAATCAGTTAGAGAAAAAAACGACAACATAATTAAAAAAACAGTAAAACATCATTTCCTCAGGCTAATACCCGTAGGCAGGTATAACCTTCTGTCATCCGTTTTGTCAGTACTGGTTAGAGTGTATAAGCCTCTTGATGATTTATGCATTTGCCTGTTGTGTCCTGAGTTCTTTAAAAGACCTTTGGCCACTGTCAGGGGTAGCAAGCTAACAGCAGGATCTTTGATCTCATTCATTACAGACACTCATGCTTTTATGAAGTTATGTATTTTAAAAACTAAGAGGAGGGTTTTTTGTTTGTTTCCTTTCTTACCTTCGGGTAAGTATTTCTGCTTCTGCGCTTGTCTGTATGCAAACTGAGTTCAAAGCTGAAGTGCAAAATATGTCTGGAACATGCTGCTATACAAGGTTTTTTGATGTCTCATGTTTTCAGTGGTCTGAAAGAAAGTAAAGTTTTGTCTCAGTCTTACTGCCACATTTTTATATCATGTACATGAGTCTGAAGACTTGTTTCTCCCAGATTCTCATTTATGTAAAAGGACTATATTACCTTGGGTTGTTTCTGCAGTCTAGCTAATCCATATTTTTTCTGATTTATCACTAAGAGCTACCGCTTAGATATTGATGGATGAAGGTGTTCTATATTGACACTGTTTCATGATGTCTGATACTCTATTTAAAGTAATCACAGTGGTTGTGATGCAGATCATGATCTCAGTTACATGTAGTGAGTACTGGTTCAGGTAAGGGAAGGTGCTGTAAAATATCTGTTTCCTGGAGCCATGGTCTAGATTATTCTGAATGTTCTTATTTGTTATTATCAATAGTTAGTGTTAGCAGTACTGTGGAAATCCTAGATTAGGCAGTCAAAGTGCTTTACCAAAGCCTGTTCAAGGTTCCCGAGCAGTGCAAGCACATGTTGAACGTTGTTGAAGAAGAAGAGCCTAGGCCAATCTACTTGTGTTGCTGGAAAGACAGGAAGGAGGGGAACCTTGAAAGGAGACTAGTATTGCATCTCTCCATGGGAATCTTTAGCAAGAAGCAAAAGATTTATTTGAAATTAAGGTATAGATGGTGAGGAAAAGAAGCCTTGGAGAGCTGGCCCACTGCTCATTCTGCCATTCCTTCAGTGGCAGTGGCACTGAAGCACCTGCTTAGCTTTCCAGGGCTCTGAGTTATGAAGTTAGGCAGTGAAGCCAGGCTGTTTTGCCATTCCCCTTAGGCTAGTGCCAGAAGCAATTTGAGCTGTCTTCTGCTTTCAGCTGACTGTGATAATACATTAATTAACACTTGCATTATTATCATGGGACATAATTATAATTAATAAATAGTTGTTTTCCAAAAATTTTATTATTGAAATGAGTGTGAGTCAACAAGAACAAGCAGTTCAGAATTCTTCTTTCTCAATTTCATATTTATTGTAATATGAAACAGGTGTCAAGTCACTTTGTTGCCCGAGAAACAGATTGGAGAGTAGAGAGTTCTTTGTTGGCCCATTCAGCAGGTAGGAGATTTTTCCTAGATCCTTCACAACTGAAGTGAGTGAGGTTGGAAGGATAGTGGATGGACAGAACTCAGCTGAACGGACCAGGCGTCTGTAACACATCCCAGGTGCAATACCTTTGGTGGAAGTTTCTTCATGCTTTCTATGCAAGACTCATACTGGTGGCTGTGGCAGGATTCCTGTGTGACGTCTATGCTGTTCTTTAGGAATGTGATTCGAGTCAGGGCTTGTGTCTGAGTCACTTCTCAAATAAGCAACTGCTTCCCGGAGATCCCAACAGCAAGTGGCAGGGGTTGTCTTATGCCCTCAGTGTAATTAGTAGCTCAGTTCTGGTATTAGAGCAGACTGGCTGCATCTGTACTGTATGTCTGGATGTCTCCTCTGGGCCTCTCGCGGCGCCACTGTGGCTGAAATAATGCAAAGGCATGAAATAGCCCTGCTGAGTGTTTTTATAGCATGGAACCGAGGCTATATATGTCCTGGGATGTGGTCTGTGAGATATTTGAGGGGCAAAATTTGCTGCAATAAAGTTGAAGGATTGCAAAGAACGGAGGGAGTCAACTGGAGAGCGGAAGAAGCAAACCTGATGCAGTTTGAACCACAATGACTTTTGTGATCATTGCCTGGAGAATATCGTTCCCAGAATTGTGCCCATACTTTGTCTGAGATAGAACAATTTGGAACTGGCCAGAGTAAGGGAGTGATGAAATAATTCAGCAATACTTGGTTTCGTCTCATGGCCTTATATCATTTAGCAGTGCAGATATACCCAAATAAATTTACACTCAGAAGGGACTCTTCCAGATACACCTTAGGGCCTCTCTTGCAGGTTTGCTGTCTACACAGACTGCAGATCTGTTTTTCTGGGTATCCTTGAGTTTGCTCTCAGAATATTATAGATGTAAGGTGTCGAAAGGAAGTTGATATCGGTTTCATTTAAGTCTCTGAGAGTTTTGTTATTAGCAGTAGGAATCAAATTTCATCCTCAGCAAATTGTTTTTCTCTTTTTAGAGTTGTGCTTTCTGTCAGAAAATATTCAGGAATGTTTTACTGCAGCCGAAGTGGCAGCCTTAAATGAGATAATGCTGAAGATACTCGCATGTGATAACAGCCACCACTTGGTGGCATCCACTCCATGCTTTATTTAGCTGACAATTCTACAGCCAGTAAGCTCAGAAAACGTTCTAAGTTCCTGGCTTGGCATTCTTTGTGAGGATTTAAAATAGCTAGCCTTACATTAGTCTTGGTTGGTATGCTCAGGGCTTGACATATGCACGACCCACCTTCTGCTTATGTTTTAGTGTGGGAGTATACACGTTTACTGACATTGCAGTTGAATCAAATAATTACAGTAGTTAACTTTGAGGTCTATATTTGTGCTGTTCTTTGGAAGACAGCTATTTATTCACAGAAAACCTGCATAAACTCCTGGCCCTTTGGTCTTGTCCTTGTTGTGTACCTCAGTTTAAAACAAGCTTTAATTTCAGATAAGTTGATTAGAAAACAATAGCATATATCTGGTTAGGAGCAGAGTGCATTTGAAATGAGTTCTTGAATCTTTGATGTGCACTTTTCATAGGAAGAATATTCAGGCTTATTCTGGGAAGTGTGTAACATTAGCATTACTAATAAATTGAGGTTTAGGAGGAGATAAAATGTAAGCAGCTACAGATTCAATTTATGTAACTTCTGGCATTTAATTGACACATCAGAATTTGAAACATATTTCACTAACCAAAATCCTAATTTAGAGGTTTCTTTGTCTCTAAAATTATATGTGACACGGGAATCTCGTTCAGATTAATTCTCACGAGTACCTAACTTAAAGTTGCAAACTTGTTGTCATTGTATTTGTTGCCAAAGTTCTGTGAAAAGAGGCAAGAGAAGATTTTTTAAAATGGTTGGTAAATTATGAATACATCAGATTTTCAGTAGCGTGGTGGAGGTATCCTTGAATGGGCAGCTTGTCTGGTGGTATTTGTCTGATGTACGGAGAATGAAAAACTTTTCAGCTGTTTGAGAACTTGGCCTACAAGAAGAGAGACACCCATTGTCCTCGGTCACTTTGGGAAACATGATGTAGTAACGAGCATGGTGTGAGATCTAAATAATTACAATTGGCAGTTTGTGGAATGGTACCAGAAGAATAGTTCTACTTTTGAATATTTCACCCACAAAATCCACTTGTGATGGTAGTGAAACAAAAAATAATTACTTCACCTAAGAAAACTGTATACTCGTCATCTAATTATATTGTGTTGTGATAATTGAATTCTAGATGGCATTTGAATCTTATTCTTTGCCAAGTCATTATTAACAAGTGAGATCCCTAAAACTTTTTGGGGCAGGAAAAAATTAGCTATTAATAAATTACACATAATTAAAACTTGCTGACTTATTTTGTGATGATTTCAGCATAACCCAATGAATCTCCCATTCCTCTCTGTTCTCTGTATCAGTGTGGTGAGGGTTATGCTCAGAAAAATACAATAATGATTCTCTTTTGCTAATTTTCAGTTTTATTAAACAGGATAAAGAAATAAACCGAGTTAATTTCCTCTGGGAAGTTAACTCTATTTGATAATCTCGGGAGCAATACATGGTAACATTCCAGGTTTCCACAAGAATAATCAGATGTTATCAAAATACTATGAATTGAGAGAACACTTCAAAATTCTCAGTACTTCATAGTTCATCACATCTCTGTATTCCTTCTGCTTGAAAGCCGTTATCATAGCACCAACTGAACTACAAAGTAGAAATGCATGCTCATTAGGTTAATCTGTTGTATTTATGCCATGTAGTTTAGCATTTATGCAGAGGCAGTAAAATGTTTCAACATGTCTTTGCATTGTTTTTATATATATTTAAAAAAATGTGGCTAGGAACAGGCCTGTGTTGGAGAATACCAAAGTATATGCAGTAATCTGCTTCTAGAGGGCAGCAAATGACTGTGTTTTAGCCGCAAGAGAAAATTAAAAATTCACATAGTTTTGCCAGCAAACCAAAGGCACAATCCAACATCTTGTAGTTAATGGCAAACTTCCCATTTTCTTTGATGGGAACAGGATCAGGCCCCTGTTGCTTTCCTTTCTGTCTTTCCAGCCCACTTTTTAAGTGGATAAGTATGGTGCATAAAATACATTGGACTCCTGTTATCAGTTGTGACCTTATTTTTTTAAACAGAGTGAAATGAACTACGGATGCAAGCGTTATGCTTTTTTATTGACTTTCTGTGGGTAAAATTCACCTAACATAAAAAAGTGCATGACATAATTGCAATAGTATTTATCTAAACATTAGCTCGCTTTTTTTTAATGTTTTGTTTTGTGGTATTTAGAAGAATGTGAATGGCTTTTTCCTCTGCCTGCACATGGTAAATGAGAATAGTGCAGGGTGCTCCCCTCTTTCGGAAAAACAGAACAGTGAGAAACAGTGAGAAATTCATAAGTGCTTCTTAATGCAATCAAAAAAAGAAAAAAAAAAGACAGTAAATTTTTATTTTAAATATAATTTACTTGTATTTATGCATCAGTTTTTCTACAGTTGCCCTTCCAGTAGCACATGTAAGCATATACCAGTAGTGTAGTAAAAATGGTGATAAATTAGCTAAATATCTCATAACCATTTTATTTTTCATGGTCAATCATCTATCTCTATAGACGTTATTCTAACTTTGTAGCCCCTGTGATACCTTCAACTAGACATTCTCCTGGGAGGAAGGAAGGTGCATACTGTGTGCTGTGGCTGTTTGAGAGTCTGATGAAACCTACAGCTATTTTCTTCGTCTCAGAGGTGTGTTTACGTGTTTCACCAGTGAATGATTCCAGTGGCAAGATTGTGCTGGAATTACCTTTTCCAGTTCTGCCTTAGAAAACTCTTGTTTTCAGTGCTAGTCCTGGGTAACTGTCTGAAACCATTTACACTTCCAATTCAGTTTTCTAAAAGAGACAAGTCTAAAGAGCGACTTTCACCGTAGTTTCAATTTTTTTCTTTTCAATGGTTATGAATAAAACAATGTAAGGAAAAAAAATCTTTTGTTGTCTACTTCTGAAGTGTACAAAGGGAACATAGAATATTCTGTGTGACTTAGTGCCTGAAAAAATCACAGCAAGGCTTCTAGAAAAGTGGAGAGCTGAAATACTTTATCTAGATATGATATCTTTGAGATGTCTCAGACAGGGGAATACTGTAGAATTTTGCACCCATAAAAAGAAAATTTTTGTTCTTCTCCAAGGGTTATGTTTAGTTTTTGGCAATCTGTGTGTCTAAAAATGGTGATGTTTGCGGTGGCGAAGTTGGTTCTCAGAATAATTATTCATTTCTCATTTCTAAAATATTTGCGCAGATACTGACCCATAGCAAGTTGCAGTTAAGGCTACTGAGTATATTACTTCTTGGCTGCTTATGTCTTCAGCATATGGTACTTTATTGTGTTGGCCACAGAAATGTTCTATAGTCTTGCAGTAGCATTGAGTGTGGTTCTGTGGCTTTCTACTTTAATTATGCTTAATAACTGTTGCATACACAGCAAACAGCGTTTCCCATATTTAAACTGTGGTTCTGCTCTGAAGTGTGATGATTTTAAGACGATAGTTACTAATTCAACAAATAAGTTCCTTGTGGTAGCTGAATCATAGCTGACGGCTAACAAAAATAGATTTCACTATCTGTCCTCTTGTTAGCAGGGCAGAAGCAGGAGCTAGTGCCCATGCATGCGTGTGGTGTATTCAAGGGTGAGTGTACTGCCGTGTGACAACGTGTTAAGAAGCTACTTCTAAGGCTATCTGCCCCCGCTGAGGTTTCTATACAGCTATTATTTGTTAAACTATCAGTAATTTTTAAATAGGTCTTAGTAGACAAACTCAGTCTTTTGTTCCCATTTCAGCATTGAAATCCAAATGGATAATTTAAAAATCTGGGAATTGCTGCCATGTTTTTCTTTCTCACGATATAGAACGCATTTTCTATATTGTTATACTGAGATAGGGTTTTTTGTTTTGTTTTGTTCTGCTTTGTTTCATGCAGTTTGCAGGGTTTTGTTCCCAGCCCTTTTAAACTAGCTGTGCTTTCATTTTGACCTGAGCAGACAAGTAAATAAGCCAGCCTGACAGCTCCAACACAAAGCAATCAGGAAGCTAAGGGCTGAGATAACCAAGCAAAATTTGAGGCTGAGTTCAGAGACGTCAATACCTTCCCAGTTTATAGCTATATCAGGGCATAACTATGCTGCGGGCACGAAAGCTGATGAGACAGCTTTTTGCGGACTGCTTTTGGAGCTGAAGTGCAAGGCGAGGAGCAGGGCACGACGCTGGTTCTGAGAGCTGGCCCAGATGTGGTGCCTAACAGCTGGGGCGGCTGACAGATGTGAGCTGGTCGTGCAGAGGTTGGCTCACCTAGAAGGCTCTGCAGCAGGCTCCATTCTTTGGGCAGGAGATCTCTTCATTTTCATATACAGAAATTTTTATGATTGGTTCCGAGTTTATTGCTCAAAACTGAAAACAAGTAGGAAGCTAGTGCTTCTACTTTAATAAAACCAGCCATCTTTACAAGTCAATAAAAACAATAAAAAAAAAAAACTCTTCAGACTGACAAAAGTAAAATAAGTGAAATTAGCCTTTGTTGCTGCTTTGAATTTGCTAAAATATCCATGCAGTTTCTTGCTCAGAGCACATATGGAGGCATTCTTGCTGTAGAATAGCATCAGCTGCGATAAACTCATCCCTGTTTGTGAGTGGAGCACAAACTCTCCAGTTATGCATGTTGGAGTTTCATGCACAGACACAGGCAGGCACACACAACTATTACAAATAATTTCCAATTCAAGCAGATATTGGAAACTTACTAAAAGTAGAGATTTTTACAGAATTACATTGAAAATAACTTTGCTTTATACATTCTATGAGATCTCACTTCAGATTCTCCTTGAGAAATTGTGATCAGATAAAGAAGTCATACTGCACTGTCTTTTCCTGCAGGTTCTTTACTTTAACAGGCTCTTATTTAATTCGTTACATGAGTAACGTTCCAGTTGACTCAGTCAAGCAAATCTTTAAAGATCAGTGCTAAACACAGGAATTGTTGGTTGCACCTTGTTTTCAGTGGCCAAGTCAGCCCAAAGAAACCAAATCTTTCAACAAAAGCCAACCTCAAAGCTAAGAAGAAAATGACATACCCTACAAGTAATTTAATAAAAGATTTTCTTTGCGTCTTTAGCTAAGGTTGCAATAAAGATCACACCAAAAATATAAATTTTTGCTCATTTTTGCCCTTTAAAACTCTGTATTAGGCTTGGCCTCTGTGCTTATGTAGGGAACTAATTGACACTCAGGAAAAATACTTCTGGAAAGGTATGCTAATGGCTGTGTAAATAAGGACAAGATATGCTTACTGTGAAGGTAAGGCTTTGAAAGGTGGTGCCAAGGCTGGTTTTGGATGGGCCTGGACATTTGGAAATGGAGCTCTTACCAGACAGGTTTGCACCCTGGCTGCGCAGACGCCAGCTGGAGCCCAGGAGGACTTGAAAAAGTCACAAGGGTATTGCTCAAGGGCCAACAAAAACATGAACACCAGTCCTTGTAGTCACTCGCAGAGCTCACTTGGTGGTGAAAAGTATTGTCAAATGACAAATTAGTGTCGTTTTCCAAGATTGTCTTAGCTAAAATGATACTTAGTATATTAGATTTTTTTTTTCTGTTGAGAAAACAAAAACTTTCGAAATATGCATGTTTTACGCTTTCAGCTGAAAGCATGGAAATATCAAAATGTTCCCATAACTGTTTTTAAGTACACCATTTAAAGAAGAATCATCCACCAAATACATGACTTTTTTCAAGACATTAATAATATTCAATTAGTAGTGTCTCCAACTCTAAGAGAGATACTCCAACTTTGAACTTCGATGATGTATCATCATGATAGTGTATCCTTTGTAACAGGTAAAGTATATACAGATAAATGGAAAATTGGAAAGATTGTTTTCAACTAATTATTTAGTTCATGTACTGCATAATGCAGCAAGTTCTCTGATAGCTGCATTATTACCTATTCTTGAGGTTGTATAATTTAAGTTTTCATGTACTGTACTGCCTCTGTCAAAGCGTTTAAGGGTTAAAAGAGAGATTTAATTTTGTCAGCCTTGAAGATGAGGAAATAACGATGTGTGTCCCCACAAGGTGGTTAATTCTATATTCTGCAGTTGAAAGAAACTTAAAATGTTTTGTAGGTTATATAAATTGCTGTTAGGTATGGACTGCACAACTGCAATTTTCTATTTTTCCAGAAAAATGAAACTAAGAAAAATGCAAAAATGTTTCTGGTGACAGTATACTACTTACATTTTGCTCAGAATGTGCTAAAAGATTCGTATGGATACACTCATGATATTAAAGCAGTTTGTTCTTTTATGTGCTGAAGCTTAAGACATAATTCATTAGGGTTGAATGGTTGAATGGTGAATTACAACAAAAAGCTTGTGACAAATTTTGGCCATAGACATTCTTACATGAAGCACACTTCATGGAAAAAGAGAAAAAAATGGAAAATGGTTCCAAAAAAAATGCTGATATTTCAGTAAATTATAAATATGGTTGGAGCAATGCTAATTCAGAAAAGATGGAAGACTGATAGAAAGATACTGGCTGCTGGGAGATTCAGTTGAGTATGTGTGCATTTTTTTGGGAGTCAGTGAGTCCCTTCTTATCTCTAGTGCAGCAGCAGGAGGATGCGTTCCTAGTGCAAACACACTTGGACATTTTACAGAAGTCTGCTAAAGATTGATTCTATTAAAGCTGAGCTTCAATTAAGTTAATTTTGGTTGTATACATAAGGAGTTTTAAGAATTGATTAGAAAGCCAAAAGAGAATGAAATGTATTACAACTGTAAAGTATCACTTAAACAACAAATTGATGCTTGTGGTAATTTAACCTTATATTCGATAGTAACAGGAATGCATACCTAACTGCAAAAATGCATTATATGCTAAAATAAATCATATTTTTCTAAAATGTTCTTTAAAATGAAGAAATCCTCCTTATTTTTTGAATGATTGGTTTTTGTTTGCATACAAGAAGACGTTCATCTGAGGAGAATCCTTATCCTCAGACCATGACCTGTTGTATCTGGAACATATTAATGCCAGTGGGAGATACTACTGTTTCATTTTTTTAAAATCTCATCTCACAAGTTCATGATTTTCCTTTTTTTAAAAATTCAAGAGCTTTTATTGGGACAGCACCAAATAAAAATAGAGATGATACTTCACCAAGTAGTTAAATGATAGAAAAAGACGCTTGATGCGCTAGATTTACTCTTCAGGTACAGAAAGTGCAAATCAGACAGGATCTTTTCTTCCTCTCAACCATGTACTCTCTGAGTAGGAGCCTGAAGTCCCATTGATGTTTACGTTCAGGTTTTGAATTACACTAACTGCCTATTTCATCAAAAGGCTTAGTTTGTGGGGGTTTAATATTTTATTTTCAAATGGCAGCTATATGACCATGTACTGATGTTTGTCTTTGTGGATGGAAAGCAACTTCCACGACCAAAGAGGGAGTGCAATGGTGAGTTTGGCTGCAAAGGAGCAAGTGGCCCAGATGCAGAAAAGAGGCTAAGAAGTCTTGGTTGGATGTAGAGGTCTGGAGGCATGGGAGAGCTCCAGGAGGCAGCTTGCGCCTCAGTGAGTCATGTCCTGTGCCACGCAAAAGCTTCTGATGGGATCCCACCAGTTGCCCTTCTGCCACGGAGCTGCCTGATACTCCTTTTTCCCTTCTGCTCCAAATCCAATCAATCAAGTTTCTGAGAAGGATAGTCGGGAAGTCTTCCTGAGCTTTGCCTTTCAAGGTTGGTGGGCACAAGGCTACATCCCCAGCTGGACAGGGAGGGCAGAGGGAGAGCTTCTTGCAGCCGCTTATGGGAGCTCCTCTTGCTTTCTTTGAGGTCCTAAGCCTGAGAGTTTTATACCTGCTGAGCATTGGCTTTGTGCATATGTCTTTTCAGAGGAGAGACATGCCTGTGAATATTTACCTCACCAGTTATGGGTTGACTGAAGGCAAGACCTAGCTGGCAGCCAGTTCAGTAGAGGGAAGGCATGTTAGATAACAGAAGGTTGCTGATGGTTGAAATAATAGCTTAAAGCAGTCAGTGAAATACATCTAGCTCCTGGGAATTCTTTTGAAGGACATAGGATAACTTTGAAATTGAAAGTTGGGCTTTTGCTTTTTGTTGAGTTTGTGGTCTATGACTCGTGTCAGTCACAGTTCTGCAGCACTAGGAAGGTGTTATTAGAGAGACCACACCTGAGCTTGGCTCCCTGAGAGGTCACTGAGCCTACCGAGAGGTCCACATCTGTGGCATGCAGTCTGTGTAGTAGACTTCTAGGTTTGTAGGAAACCCCTATGGTTTTTATGAGATGCAGGTACAGCAGTGAGCCTGGTGGCTACTAGTGGCAGAATTGGACCCTTAAGGTGGAAACCCACTGCCTTTATGTGGTTAATAATATGCAATTCATAGCTTTAGTAATCAGCTGAGAGATATTTTAGCTTCTGTAGAGAAATCAAAGTGATCATTAGCTTGCCCTGAGCTGACACCAGAAATGAGTCAGAAGAGATCCTGATCTGAAAGCATTCCTGTAGGGCATGTACATGTGTTCTCAAGCCTTTCTCTTCTTCTCCTGGAAGGGCTTGCCCTAATCCAGTTCATAACACTTTGACCTTCTGCCTGATGTTGGTAGCTTTTGAAAAGTTGCCAAGAGGCAGAATTGTCTCATTCCTGGGAGCCTCTGCACATACTCAATAAAAATTTTATGTTTCTCAATCAGAAGGATTTTGGAGAAATTTCTTGGTACAGTGATCATCCTTTCTGGCTCAGGCCCTGGGGAAAGAGTCATTTTAAGCACTTTGCTGATGTATAATCATTACTTGTCACGCTTTTATTGAAGTGAATGAATGGAGCAATACCAAATAAACAAAAATTTGGAGATGGGGCTTTTAAAATTTGATTGACCTAGTTACATTGCCACTTCATAGACTTTAAATGATATGCTAGGCTAATGTTTGCCTCCCAGTGTTTTTCTTAGGACTGCTGTATGTTCAAAAAGAGACAGACACAGGGCTGAAAAAATGATGAAGAAATTTTGTGGTGGAAATAATTCTGCTGCAATGATTTCTAACGAAAAGGAGAGGCATTGAAATAGAAGAGCAAAATGAATCAAAAGAAACTCCTGGTTTCTTCCAGAAGCTCCATAGTATTTAGAAACTTCTTGTGACATCATCAGGAGCCGTAAGGAATGAAATTTGTATTTAAAGCCTTCCTTGGTTTCCAGAATAAGCACTGAAGTGAGAGGAGTGGGATAAAGCAAACTTTTTGCTCCTCTCCATACTTGACCTGTGAAAACTTCGGAAGAAAAATGAACTTTGCAGGCAATAAGAAAATAATTCAAGGAAAAGCAGGACTTCACCTTTATTTTTGGCACGTCTCTAGCTTTATAACCGCTAGAATCAGATCTTTGATTCTTCTTCTCTTAGTGACCTCTCATCTTCCTCTGAAGTCACATTCTGCAAGTCACCATCTCATTTTCCACTTAGAAGGAAGAACTTAAGCCATCTTGCTGCCTGAGAGCTTTTCTCTTTGTGACATCCTGGTTGTCAGTGTGAACAGATTTTCTCCCCAGGGTGGGCAGGTGTGCCACTCTATCCTGTCACAAGAAGATCCTTTCCAAAACTGATTTTCTGTTTGTGTGTGTATGTGTGCCTTCTCTCTGAACTCTCCACAGTCATTTGAAAGTGGTTAAACAAAGTTCTCCAGCTGAGACCTATCAGGTCTGTTGCTGAACAGAATTCTTTTACCACAGCATTGCTTTTAGAGAGAGGATCAAGTTCAGGGCAGATACAGACAGCAGCAACCTGGCAAACTGACAAAATCCATAGTCCTTAAGCTAAAAATATCCATCTTGTTCTGAATCTTTTGTACCTTCTTGTAATCTTTCATGGGAGAGTTTTTTCTATCTACTTTCTGGGATTTCAGAGGTCTAATGTTTGCTGAGGCCTGTTTGTGAGACCAGCACTCCCAGCAGAAACCTCTGTATAGTTGTTAAACCTGTCATGGCAGAGAAATGAGTCAACGTGCTAGGTTATCCCCAACTGAGGAAGGTGGCTGGCAAACTATTGCTCTCAGGAGCTGTCCAACTTCATCTGCAACATGTTGAAGAGAGAGGACAGTTTTTAATAAGTCACTACATATTAAATCCTCCCATAGCAACCTATTCCCCCCTTCCTTCTGCTTAGAGACTTTCTTCAATTTCCAATATGAATGTACTCTTGGCCATTTATGTTAGTGTTTTCTTTTGATTTGTATAGCTCTTTGCAGGCCTGACATTGCCCCTTTTACAAAGAAGACAGCTAAGATGAATAAGAGGATGGAGTAGTTGCCTTATGAAGAGAAATTATAAAGGCTTGAGACTTTTCAAACAGGAGACAAGAAAGCTGTGAGGGTATGATTAAATTTTAGGAAATTTTGAAGATGTTGGGTAAGCTGAATACAGAACTGCTCTCTAGCAAATTCCTCAGTGCCAGAAATAGAGGCAAATAAGAGGCTGGCTTAAAATAGGTGAAACACAGTACATTTTCTACTTAGAAGGCAGGGAACTACTGGAATTTCTTGCTTCAAAACTGTGTGGAGATGGTACCAGCAGGTTCAAAAAAGATTAGAGAAATTTGTGGACAGCAGGTCCATATTACATCAGGCCTCAGGGTCACATGTAGCCAAATTTTGAACTCCAAGGATGGAGGATCCACTACCTCTCTGGGCAATCTGATCGAGTGTTTGACCACCCTTGTAGTGGAAAAGGTTTTCCTGATCTTCAATGGGAATTTTTCTTGTTCCATCTTGTGTCAGTTGTCTCTTGGTCACATCACTGTTCACCTCTGAGAAAGGCATGGCTCCATCTTCTCTGTACCTCTATCAGGTAGCTAAAGACAGCAGTAAGATGTCTCCTGAGCCTTCTTTTCTCCTGGTAGAACAAAGTCAGGTTTCTTGGCCTCTCCTCATCCATCTTGTGCTCCAGCCCTGACTGTCTTGGTGGCTCTTCAGTGTCCTTGCTGCAGCATGTCCATATCTTTCTCATACTGCAGATCCCCTACTGGACACAGTCCTCCAGATGCTTTTTAGTTGTTGCAAAGAGAGAAGTGCCTGAATTTAGGATACTCCTGGTAGTGCACTGTTGAAGAAGGATAGCAGGTCATGCTTTCTCACAAAGATACGCGCTCAGATAATATAATTATTTTGTTCTGCCTACTATGCATTCTAAGACTAAGCCACAAATTAATTTCATTCTTAAAAAGATACTGTGTGCGTGAGATAGGTATCCCTTTCTTGTAGCAATTCTTTAATTAATTAATGTAAAAAAAAAAAAGAGAAAGATATAGATTAAAATATACAGTATGGTCTCATAGTCAAGTTAGTCACTGAATGAAAGTTTAAGATTTTCTCTTGATCTTTCATAACCTAACCTAAATCTAAAAATATAGTTCACCATATTAATAAAATAGGAAAATCAAATAGCTCCCTCTCATAAAAAATAGTTTATTGCAATGAAAGATGTTCATTGGAAGCTATAGTATTTTGAACTGATGTCTTTCTTTTCATGTTTTTCATCTAAATAAGTTTTTAAATCTGGAGAGCCAATAACATCATACTTATTCCCAGCACTGAAGTATATGACAATCTGGTCACTGATACAGTTGATTCTACAATTTGGATTTTCAATTTTAGAAAGCTAGCTCCTCAAAAATTCAAAGTGACAATCACAAAAATATTCTTATTCCACCTTTTAGAAATGTCATAAACATTGTCAAAATTCATTAATTTTAAAGGGCAACAAGGTCTAATCTCTGCATAAGGGACAGGAGGAAAGCCACATGCTCCAGGATTTTAATGAAAGTTCCACAGTTGTCTTCAGCTGGCTGTTCCAGTTATGAAAAAGTTCAGTTATTATCTGCATCCTGTGTATAGAATTTTCTCTTTTTTCCTCTCAGACAGAAATCCATTGTGTAGCTTGAACAATGAAGATGCTGATGCTTCTGGGATTAAGGCCTTTATAATCATGGTCTGGTCAGCCCACCAAAGTCAGCAGAGAAAAAACATTTAATTGTCCCATGAAATCTGAGACCAAAATGTGGTTTCTAAGTGTATATCTGTATTGTACATGCCTAAAAGAATGTAGCAAGTTGGAGGTATTCCTCCTCCAAAAAGCAGGAAAAAATATGACATATCTTCTATGTATTGATTTACTCCACTGCTCCTAGACTGAATTGGGTAATAGCTTGCCATTAGCTTGTAGTTCATCATCTGCTGGCATCTAATCAATAGATCAAGTGTTAGTTGCTGTTAGTCTTATTTCTACATCTCAGTGTACAGATCAGCACAGAGTTTTGTTTGTTTCTCTTCAGCCTCTTCAAGCCTGATACAAGAATTCCCACTCTTGATGACAGGACGGATACAAAAAGGTGCCAAGCCTGCTGCATATCCTCTCTCCCACCTGTGATTTCCTCCTACTCATATTCAGAACTCTTCAATTCAAATTATGTTCTCAGTTCAAATTTAATCTTAATCCAAACTCAATTTTCTCTTTCTCCAATCCCTTCCTTCTTTTCACATTTCAGACATACCACAAGCTCTTTCTGAACCTGATTGACTTGAGGAATTTCTGCACCTGCTTCTCTCTGAGGTACCACCTGGGTTCCTCTGCCCATCTCTGTTGTGGAGTCCCTCAAACTCCCACAAACCTCTACTTGAGCTCTACAATTCTTTGTCCTTCCTCTCATGAAAACAGTAGGCTTTCTTTTTATGAAAGAAAGCAGTTTTGTTCAGGGCAGCTATTTGGCATTACAGGCTATCTCATTGAGCTACCTGTATAAGACTTAATCCATCCATAGAGTTCAATAATTGAGTTTATTTTTCTAATGCTATGTATAAAGGAACTGGTGCATGTGGTACAGCAGCACCCTGCAGTCACAGTCACCTGAAGGTTCAGATCACTGGCAGATCTGACTCATGTATTCTAGCTTTCACTCCAGGGAAAACAGGGGATGTCAGGGTGAAGGAGCTGCTGTTGTGTGCCTGCTTGTGCCCAAGTCTAAAGTTGTGGAGTGCATATTCCAGCCGAAGAAGGCTGGAAGTGCTCCAAGGTGTCCCAGCTTGGACATAGCCTAAAGGACCAGAACACCCAGAGATTTTGTTGTTTTCTATTTGTTATTTATATGTATTTGGGCCCAAGTCAGGCAAAACAGAGAGAAGAAAGACACATGGCTGCATTTGTGTTACTTGCTTTTTAAGTCACTGCTTTTAGTAATGGCACATTCAGATGAATTATACAAAGCAAAGAAATAGCGTTCCTAGAAATAACTGTATGAACTCTCATTAGTGTCATGAAACATGATCTGTTTGGAAAAGAATACATATAAAAATAATAACAAATCAAAATGAAAAACAAAGAAATATCAGATCTAGTTTTGACATCTACAACTCATGAACTTCAGATTTCTGTTTGATAGGTTGATATTGATCCAGCGGAAAAAGTCTTTCGCTGTGGAGCAAGCGAGATAAGATGTATTCGAAGAAAACATGTGAGTCATAGAAAATGATGTTTGGACCCACAAATGAGTAGTGTGGGCAAATTAACTAAGGACATGTGACATGAGTTTTGACATGACAGCAACAAAAAAAGATGAGATGAGACAGAGACAGTGAAAAGAAGGAACTGCACAGCATTGATTGTGCTTGCTTTGGAATGGGCTGCTGGCTAGTGGGAAAAATAATGGATGCAGCTGGATAAATTACTGAGTTTCAGATGAATTTTGCAGCTGGGATGGTGACATAAACCACTTGTCACGGGGATTCTTTTCCTTGATTTGTAGCCTGGTCACCCATCCATCTCCAAACATCACTTTCTCTGTACCGTACACTTCTGAAACTGTGCCCCTCTAAACTGGAGAAGTCATTGGAACAATAAAGAAAAATATAGAGTTCTTTCAAGAACTAATAGTTTTGTTATCTTGTGTGAGTCAGCTTGTGTGGGAGTTGAAGAGCTTTGTAGCACATTTGTTAACTCTGTGCAGCTAGTGAAGTTTAGTGTTTAAATGAATGCATGTGAAAGTTGTCTCATCCAACTAAATCAATTTATTTTAAGTCTTTGCAACAAATCTATTCTTACGATCTCTTTGGTATTGGGTTAAATTCCTCAGTGTAAAATGAATTGCTTATCAGATTTTGCACATTATGAAAGCTGTACCCACAATGTTGCCAGGCTTAAGTCTATTAATTGGTGGAATTTCAAGCTGAATACAGATGGTGAGCCTATTAATAAATGATGGGTAGGGAAGTACACACTGATTCTTAGAAAAACATTGTATGTGGGGTGTACTGTGTAGTTTAAGATAAGACTGATTTTCTTCCCCAAGGAATTTTTATATATACTTGCAAATTAGACTTAATATATGTATGTAAAAGAAAAGGACAACTCTGCAGCAGGATGAAATTGCTCACTTTTAGTGAAAAATAGAAATAGTCTTATTAAGACAGAACATTAAACAAAAGAGAGAGTAAGCATCCTGAGCCATCCAGGACTGAGGAAAAATATTTAAATCAAATACAACATCTCTCTATCTAGTGTAACACACTGTAAAGAGGCAGTCTTGTAACATCCAAATGTGTACTTTCAGAGCTCCACACAGATGCCCATGTGCTTTGCGAGGATTTGCATGCTGTGGCAGAGACAATGAAAAGTTTTATGAGAATACCTCAAGTGCTCATGGAAAGTGGAAATCTGCTGTATTACAGAGGCGGTGCAGAGAAGATGATGTCGTGTTGAATTCTGAACATCTCATTGAGGTCTATATTACAAAAGAGAGACAAGCTTGGGTCCATTCCTTTTCAGTTGATAGGGATGTATGATTGTGGAGATCTTGCAGGACAGCCCTGCAAGAGTTTAGACAAAAGGCTTAGACACCCAATTCTAAATTTCATATTTCAGCAAGCTTGCTGTGGATATGTGCAGAGCATCTACTGCTTGCCTTCAAAGAAGGAGTACTTTGTGGGTAACCTGGGGTAGGTCAGACCCACATTGCTCTCTGCACAGTTCTGAGGACTTTCACTTGTATGATATAGACAACAACAGCTTTACTTTTAGCTGTTTAAAAGGAAGTCTTTCCTTACTAAAAGCCCTGCAGAAGTTAATCTGGGAGATGAAACAAATGAGGCCAAATGAGTCAAATTAAAGTTTTATAAAAATGATTCTAAAAACCACAACATGTAATGGGCAGTGATATTACCAGTGAAAAATTCTGTAAGTTTAGCTAAAATGCCCATAGACCGTGCTCAATCGTACCACTGTTATTCTAGTAGGAAAAACCTGCAGATGGAAATAAATACTAATATGTTACGAATAATAAACTATTATATCTTAGCCTGTCCCAAGTATCTGTTTAGTATTTCATTTACCCTGGAAAATGATATCTGGACCCTTAATTGCAGTCGCTCTTCTGGAACTGCTGGTGTCTGAACTAACTTGAACAGGCTTTGTCTTAGCCTGATGGTCAAAGATGTATTTAGTGGAATACAGAGTGAATTTACAGCTTTATAAGCAACTTCACTAATGACTATGCTTATTTTAATTGGCCAACAGACAAAGTGCTATGTTTTGTGTCAGTCTAATTCATTTCTGAGAAGAACTTATGGAAAGTGTTATTTTAATTGTCAACCCTTCTACTCACTAAGCTCCATGCTAACTTCCCAGACTTACACTATTGGCCATGCCATTGGTGATAAAGATTTAAGATAAAGTGGCCAGATATGGCTGTACAATATTAACATTCATATTTTTGTGAGCATTGAGAATATGCCAGGGACTTTACAAAACAAGAACGTGTCCCTATCTTAGGAGCTACATTCACGAATACACAAATGTCCATCATATGCTAGAAAGCTCGATAACAACGAATGCATGAGAAGAAAGAGAAGGATAATATGGCAGCATAGGTACAAACTGATGTACAAGTACAGCAATGCGGTTTCTTTTCGTTACTTTTCTTGCCCAAGACTTCTCAAAGGAAAAATAAATGGAAATGAACTTTTGGTAGTAACTTGAATTGGAGGCAGCTGATAGAACAAGGGAAGGTTGGAGGAAGAACACTCTTCATACTATGACGTTATAGAAAAGCAGATAGGTGTAAATTGAAGTTGCGTATGTACCGCTTTCATCCTGAATGCCGATATGCCAATTTCACTATATATTATAAAAGTAGGAAAATTTCTTACAACACTTCAGTTACCAATCTCCCATTGGCATAAATGCAGCCTGAATTTTACTCATTTTCTTCGCTGGATTAAAATCTCTTGATCAAATCCAAATCACCTTTTTAAGACTCTGAGATAATCCTTCAGGAATTCCACTGGTAGTTCAGGTCTTTAGTTTGTGCTGCTTTACGATCAGTCTTTTGTATTTCCTGTACCTAATTATGCATTTTAATGAAGCTTTCCTCTATAACTTTCATCTCCCAAAGAGATGATAATTTTCACTTAGAATAATTTTAGAATTCTTTTAGATGATAAGTATTCTTTTAGAATACATAATTTTTCTACTCTGGCAGTCAGAAAGATTGCCCTAGCATATTATGCCTTTTCTACCCTCAAAACCTACATGAGTTTAACAAAACCAAATTTAAGTCACAGTGTTAGATAAATCTGGGAAAATTTATCTGCCAATATCCTTTCATACTGACTGAAATTTGGGTTGGATTGATAGAGATCAGTGCAAAGAAGGTGCAAACTAAGTTGAAGTGGCAATGACAGTGATCACAATACAGATTTGCAAGGATTCAACTGTTACCGGTTTTTACATCAGTTTAAGTTTCACGGATGAAATGTACTTCAGGACCTCCAGCTTATTTAATTTTACACACAGAAGCTAACCTTTCAGCCCAGTGCCAGCAGTAGGTCTGGTTCATATGGATTTCACCATCCATGGCCTCCACTGGCTGAGATGGATGGTCCCAAGGTACCAGTGACAAAAAGGTCAGGACAGCGTGGAGACAGTGGGGAAGGTCTGGTGGTGGCTAGGCATGATGGGCTGCTTAATTGCACAGGCACAGAAAGGACTGGAAATTAGTGGGTGAAAACACAGCCAAGCAGCTTAAAGAGACTCCCATGAATTTTTGACTTAGAGCTGTCAATGCTACCAACTGTTTTTAACACTTGCCTCATGGGCACACATAGAAATATGCATTTGATAGCAGGCACAGGTGGTGCTGTGGCCTATCCCATATTGTCCTAGGTCATGGCGGCAGAGGAGGATATTACTGCCTGGAGTCCTCTCCAGCTAGGTGGGGAGTTGCAAGTGGGGGTGGTTGTGATGAATGTTGAGTAATTGAGAGCAGTGACTTCATGTGTTTGTTGGGGAGGGCTGGAACAGCTGGAAGTGCTGACACAGACCCTTTGTAATCCTGCTGGGATCGTCATCCCTTAAATGGATTTTTATAATTGGAAGAGTATGAATAGTATAAATAAAAGGTGGTGATTTACCTTGCTTTTCTTCTTGTTGTTTCCTGGAGTTTTATAGCATAGTATAGTGTGCAGTCTGTTGGAAGGCGGTGGGTAGTCTGCTCTTATGAAATATTAATAATTGCTCCTAAATTATTGTTTTGTTAAAAATCATCTTCTCTAATGAAAGTGCTGAGGTTGGGTATTACTCATTGGACTTCTTTTGTGTATTTTTGTGAAGGTATTTTTATCTTACTTGCTTAAGGAAATGAGACGTGGTAGCAGGCATATATGCGTGTGTGAGCCCGTGGGTGTATTATGTTTGTGAAGGCATATGAGTGTATGTGCCTTAACACCTTGATGCTTGTTTGCCCAACTAAATTTTGAATCTAGTGACCAACTTCTACCAAATTTAATGGAAGGAAGTCTTACACTCACTGTGTTCTTATACCTTCTGTAAAAAAAAAAAAAAAATCCTTATAGAGGAAAGAAACCCTCTTCAGGACCTCACCAAAGGAAAGGCTACTGTCTTTAAAAGACATCAAAGAATCACCACAGAAGGTTTTCCCATAGTGAAATAAATCAGTAGGGGATCTTTAGGTCCACTGCTGAGAAAACTACTCGTTTACTTTACTTGGACAACTTTTGTCCCTTCTTCATGTCAGGGAATGATTGACTTGCTAATTTTAATGCCAACTTTAAAGAGACAGTTGAGGTAGAGGAGAGCTTTGTTATGACTTTTTTTTTGTTGATGGACAGTGTTTGAGTGTCAGTATAAATGGCAGATCTGCTTTTCTCCCCTCAAAAGCATAGCTCATTTAACAGGATTTACATTCATATAATTTATTCTGGGAAAACAAACAAACAAACAAACAAACAACTACACAAATTATGTAAATAATAGGGGCTGCCTGTTGTCTCTGTCTCCTCTCAAAAGTGACCATAAAAACAGAAATGGTTGCAACACAGGAGTCAGTGTACTTCTCACTTACCAAAATGGAAATTCAGAGTAACTCAGGGATTATGCTGGGGTGCCTGAGAGGAAAATTTCAAAAGACAAGAGGAGATCTGAACTGTGGGAAGGAGAACTCCTAAAAGTATGTCACTGTGCCACTAGCTTCCTCCTACCAATCACTGCTAATGGGAGAAGATGCAGCCTGAGCATAAGGTTCTGTCTTCTCTGTACCCTGCCATCAGGTAGCTAAATATAGCAGTAAAATGCCCCCTGAACGTTCTTTTCTCCAGGTAGAACAAAGTGAGGTTTCTTGGTCTCTCCTCATATGTCTTGTGCTCCAGCCCACAACTGTCTTGGTGGTTCTTCAGTGGCCTTGCTGCAGTATGTCCACGTCTTTCTTTTACTGGGGATTCCCTACTGGACACAGTCCTCCAGATGTGATCTCACTGGTGCCAAACAGAGGATGAACCACTAGCCTCAACCTGCTGGCTACGCTCCCGTTAAGATGGACTGGTATGTGTGGGCCTTCTTCGCTGCAAGGGCATACTGCTGATGGTGTTAAACTTGCTAATCACCAGGACACATAGGTCCTTTTTGACAAAACTGCTTTTTTCCAGTTGGTTCTCAGCTTGTACTGTTGCATGGGATTATTACATATCTGTTGGAAGATTTGGCATTTGGCTTCTTTGAAACTCATGAGATTCCTGCCAGCCCTTGTCTCAAACCTGTTGAAGTCTGTCTGCATAGCAGCTCCACCTGTGGCGTATCAGCTACTCCACTCAGTTTGATATCATCTGTGAATTTACTGAGAGATTTTTCTAGGTCCCTAAAAAATACATCAAACAGTATTGGCCCCACTATCGATCCCTGAGGGATGCCACTAGTACCCAGCTTCTGGCTGGACTTTGTACTGCTGATCACAGCTCTTTGAGCCTGGCAGTCCAGACAATTTGCCGTCCTCCTTATCATCCACTTATCTAGTCCATTTCTCACCAGTTCAGCTGTACAGATACCACAGAAGACCATGGCAAAAGTCTTGCTGAAGTCAACATATAAAACACAGAATCATAGAATATCCAGAGTTGGAAGGGACCCACAAGGATCATGGAGTCCAACTCCTGGCTCCACACAGGACCACCCAAGAATCAGACCATGTGTCTGAGAGCGTTGTCCAAGTGCTTCTTGAACTCCGGCAGGCTCGGTGCTGTGACCACATCCCTGGGGAGCCTGTTCCAGTGCCTGACCACCCTTTTGATGAAGACCCTTTTCCTAACCCCCAGCCTGAACCTCCCCTGTCACAGCTCCATGCCGTTCCCTCGGGTCCTGTCGCTGTCAGCAGAGAGAAGAGATCAGCGCCTGCCCCTCCGCTCCCCTCGTGAGGAAGCTGCAGGCCGCCATGAGGCCTCCCCTCAGCCTCCTCTTCTCTGGGCTGAACAATCCAAGTGACTTCAGCTGCTCCTCAGATGTCTTCCCCTCTAGACCCTTCACCATGTGAACATCCTTCTGCTTTCTCCTTGTCCACTGTGCCAACTTTTTCATCAGACAAAGCTATCATATTATTCAGGCAGAAATTGCCAGCGGTAAATCCATACCAGCTGTTTCCAGTCATGTTCTTGTTCTTCATGTTTTTGAACATGTGTTTACATATTTGAATTGCTTCTTTGTGTTGTCTAGAGTACATACTAATTACAGACTCACAGTTTTTTCCTAATTAAACAGAATGTAGTGAATCACTATTCAGAGGCATTAACACAAACGACAAGAAACCTGTAAGTATATTCGGAACAGCAAATGAATAAAGGAAGTGGTGGCTGTTGTACCAGCTATCAAAGAATTAAATGAACAGTCAAGTCAGATGAACAGGCTGCCAAAATACTGAATAATTTCTTTGTATAGGTTTTCCTTTCAGAAGATATCAGGGAGTTCACTGCATTGATCTTTCTCATGTCAGATAAAGATGGAATAGTGTCAGTGAAGAATTTTTCAAAAGAAGACATAAAAAAATTCCAGGACTGTGTGAGAGAACATCCAAGAATTCCAAATACACCCAATAATGAGGATATTGGTTAGATCATCCAACGCTGATGTACATCTCTGATTGAAACTACCACTGATTAAAACCACCACACAAAGGAAGAGAATGGTAGCAAATCTAGGGATGATCCTAGGAAAGTCAGCAAAACTTACATTATATGAGCTGAATGGAATGCTAACTACAAATTGTTAGAAAGCAGACAGATGACATGATAAGACAGAACACGAACAATGATTATGTAAAGGAAAATCCTGCATCTGCAGAGTAGGAATCCTTTGAATCAATAGAAAAACAGATAAATAGAATTCATGGCCCTAATTTGCTTGGATTTTAAAAGCTATTGATATCTACTGAAGTATTGGTGAAGAATTATTAGTGATGAGTCAGTGTGACTAGACTTAAACAATTAAAAGCTAAATTTAGATTAGTTTATGATTTATTTTAAGTCAGTAGGCTATAAGCCAAGTAGCACGTAGCCAGCATAAGCAACAGCTAGCGTAAGTAATTTATGGTTGAACCTTCCTCCCCCTCTCCTAATGAAGAAGAGTAGCTGCTGCCATTGTGTTATCTAAGACTCCATAAACAAAACAGAAGGAGATAAAGAAAGACAAGAAAAGCCTCCTTGGAAAGATAAAGAAAGGAATGCAACAGCTGAGGGAGGAAAAGTGACTGCTGAGGTAAGTGGAGGCATTACCAGCTTTAAACAAAGAACTGGAAAAAAAAATTAAAAAAGGTGACCAGAACAGAGAACTTGTGAATGCTTTGAACTTGTGAATGCTTTGAACTTAAAGGAGCTGAATCTACATGATCTCTGCTGTAGACCATCTCCAGATTCTCAACACTCACAGGACATCTGGCCAACAGACTGCTGAGATTTTATTAACAGAGACTACATATCACTGCTTAGCTCTGTGTAGTTTATATATTCCAGTAAAGCTTGTCTGTTAGAGGACAGACTTTTTTATCTCAGCTGTTGACTGCCCACTACTCACATTTATCACTTTGGCAAAGGATTTGGCATTTCTGGGTGGGCTTGAAGGTTGAGTGAACTGAGAGAGATAACCTTTCAGGACTAGAGGTTTGAAGGATCACAATTTCGTACTCCGAATGTAAGAAAGGTGCAAGTGCTAAGAGAACTTTTTTTTTTGAAATAGAAGCAGTTATCTCCTCTTACATTATTATAAAAGAGGTTGGAAATAACTGGAAGTTAGCAATTCATGCTTCAAACGTGCATCCTTCCCATCTGATCACCTATGGAATGTCAGGAGCCTGAGGCATACCTGGTGATGCATCTGTTGTCAGGAAAGGCTAATAAGGGTCATGTATGAAACTCCAGGCTAACCAAGTAGTCACTGGCTCTCCTGAACAAAAGGGTCGCAATAGGAGGTCAGGGTCTGTCTCAGCAGTCTTTGATTTGGTAATGGATGATGAAAAAGCAATGGAAGTCTATGAGTGCTTTCTCCCCAAACCAAAATCACAGAAGTCACCCTTTTTGGATGGCACTGTTAAAGTGGTGGGGCAAAAAGCGGAGGGCACATCAGTTGGTTTGTGGGTGGGCCAAATTTCTGTGGAGAGGGAGCACCTCACATGATATATGTGATGGTGAGTGTAAGTACTACCAAAACCATCAAGAGAAAATTGCTGTCATTGTATGCTTAGGCTGACAGGTGGCAGCATTAAAAGACATACCACTGGATCAGCTGCTGTCAGGATCCTGTTTCAGGTTGTGCGGTGCAGGACCAGTGCTTGGTCTGGAAGGAAAAGGGTATGCAGTCAGCAGGGAGTACACCTCCTTTAGCTTCAGCGTGCAAGGCCAAGAAGTCCTTAAGAGGTGACTTGATCCATCATCTCAAGCAAGAAGGACAGAGCACTTAGGCAAGATAGCATTGCAAGCATGAGACATAACACTCTCTGCTTTAGTGGAAGAAGGAGAAAGTTTGAGATGGAAAGTGGTAGGGTGACACAAGCCTATAGACCTGTGTAAAAAGTGGGCAGTGCCTGAACACACACAGATCAGGTTGATAACATAAGCTCATCCTCAGGGAAATTCAGGAACAAACAAAACCTTGACGAACTTAGAGAGTGGGGCACGATGGTCTACGGTAAAAGAAGATGCACAGATGTGTGTCAGGAAGCGAATAACTTACATATCAGCAGTCCAGATAGAAAAGTAATAAATTCAGTAGAGGGTTTCTGGACTATGGAACAGGTTGTGAAATGGATCCTTCTTATCCCAAACTGCGTGAGGAAACAAGGATCATCTTATGATAGTTTCACCAATTGACAGGAGTATTTCCAATTTAAATCAAGAGCCAGCACAGCTGCTAGGGCACTGATAGAACAGATGTTTCTCTGAAGGAAACTGGCTGTGACTCGGGCCTATATATCACTGGAGAAATTATAAATGATTGCATCTAGTGTCAGGATTTATGCAAAGGCTCCACATTGCTGGACATCCCCAGGGAGGACTACTGAACACTGAAGACTGCTCTGAGAGGTTAAACAGCAAGGAAAAGACTGAGAGGAAAATCTCCCAGTAATCCTAACACTACAACAAGGAACCGCTGCACCTTGTGGAATAGAAGAGACTTGAGGTTGCTCCATTTGTGATTAGGAGGGCAGCTGCCAAATAAATTACAGCCATATGGCCCAACAGACAGATGGATTTGAGGCATGTTAAAGACAGTGTCAGCTACATACCACCAGGTAGCCAGGCGCATATTAGAAGCAAATGCTCAAAAGATGGATAAAGTAGTGTGCTTGTTGCACCTGGTGAAATGCAATATTGGAAGCTGAGTAAAGGATAACCAAAGAAAAACAAAAAAAAAACAGAAGAGCAACATGCTGAGACCTCAGAGGATGGAACCTCTTAGAAATATCAAGGAGGCCAGCCCTACCAGGTTAAAGTGGAAAGTGGAAGAATGACCTGAAAAAAAAAGTTTAAAATTTTAAATTTAAATGCATGGTAAAGATATTAACAAAGCTGAGGATTTGACTTTTTTTTAGCAGAAAAAGAATGGATCCTGACTGGGACTGAGAAAAAGATAAACCTCACAGCATCTCTGCCTTTTGTTTCAGTATGAGGAAACATTTTTGAATTTGTGGTTTCAGGGTTTCCTCTGGTTGCTGGTAGGTGTATAGCACCGAGTATAGGATGCAGCTGACTAAACTTACCTGTGAGAAGTTTAGAGGGAAAGGTAGTAGTTCCCAGTTAAAAATACACTTTGACAAAGGAATCAGAGACCAGTGCACATTTCAATAAAAGACATATAATTATCTAATAAAAATGTGGCACATATTGGCCAAGTTATGAAGCCTCCATAAAAAAAACCAAACCTTGAAATAGGAAATTAAAATCCAAAACAATCTTGTCCAATGGTCAATGCTCAGGCTACATAACACATCTTTTCTGTCTATCCTAGAAAAAGGATAGTTGGCTTGGCTTCACAGCTGCTTCATATATGAAGTCTGGCTGATCCTGACTTGCCATCCATGGCATTGAGAGGAACAGAAACTGAGAAACTCAGACAAGTCAGCAGCATGAATGCTGAAGCCACTGCTAATTTAGTTTGAGGCTGCAGTGTTGTACCTTTAGATCCTTGTAACTGAACGATAGCCAAGTTATAGTACTGCAACACTGGTAGGTAGGAGATGTGTTGCATGTAATAGACAAATAAAAAGATAAAGTATCACTGAAAGTATAGAAATTCAAAAAAAAAAAAAAAAGTTCCCTTCTTCCTGGGTGCATACAGCACTTGCAGGAGAAGCACTGAGATGGAGACAATCAAGTCCTCCACATTGGGATCAGGAGGATTGTGTTGGATTCAGCTATGGGTAAAGAAAGGCAAATACGGACTTGATGGAAACTATTCACACTTAGGATCAAATCCTCAGATAAGTGATTGCCTGGTGTATCATTTTGAGATTAATCTGCAGAGGAATAAGAAAACAAAGTTAATTTATGTATGAAAAGGGTATATGTATTTCAGTACAATGTGTAAATACGATTTAATTAATGACTTTTCCAATCAAACTGTGTTTGCTGACTCCAATGTAGCTGTTATGGAAGCTGTTTTTTTTGTTTTGTTTTATTTTTTTTGTTTTGTATAAACCACCCATGTTTTCTAGTTGATTACTCATTAAAAACTGTACCCTGTATCAAAACATAACCCCAAATGCAATAGATATGAAATTGTCTCATGTAAAAGAAATATAAGAACGTTCACATTTCCAATAACTATTCTAAACGCTATGGAAGCAGCCAGAATAGTCTTTATTATATATCATACTGGCAGATACTGCAATGAATTAAAAGAAGGAAGAATACCACTGGTGGACTTTTCTTTGGGTTGTTCCCCACAACTGCTGGAATCTTAAATAAGTCATTGCAGCATATCACTACAGTCTACTAACAGTGCTAACAATATACTAATAATGTGTGCCTACTGATGTAAAAATGGGTCGTTACTGCTTGAGGCACGCAACGCACCAAAGGGACAGCCAGTTGCGCGGTCCAGGACTGGATAGGTGAGTCCTGCCTGAAGTCAAAGACAAGGCCGTTGTCTTGGCCACCAAGAAGTGTTGACTTCAGTAGCCACCACCCAGTAAGCCTTAAATGGCACAGACACATGCCACGGCAGGCCTTGATGTAGGTAATGGTCTCATTTATTACAAAAGGGCCTTCAAATAAGGCACTGTGGGCCAAGCAGATGGTAGCTGACATGGGCTGTAGTTATCACAATAACTTTTTATTGAGCAATTTTCTATTGCAGAGTTAACAGTAGGTTCTGACACATGCCGTTATCTGACATGGGGAAAAGAAGAGGAGATTTGGGGAAAATGGCCTTGGAAAGATAGAGAAAGTAATGTAACAGCTGAGAGAGGAAAATCAACTGCTGAAGTAAGCGTCAAAGACAGAACTGGAAATAAAATTAAAAGGTGACCAGAAAAAAAGAAGCAGTGAACACTCTGAACTTAAAGGAATTGAATCCACGTGGATCCCTGCAGGTAACCATAGCCAGGCCCCCAAGACTCTCAGGATGCTTGAGTAAGAGATTGGTGAGATTTTGCTACAAAACAGTGCTTGGCTTTGTACAATTGTGGATGTATCTTGTGAAATTCATCTGTCTCAGGTGTGGAGTGTCTACTATCCTAGCTTTAGCAGCAAGGGCTGATTCTGCTCTTGTAAACATTTAAGTCTGTGGAAAAATACAATCAAAACAGCATAAGTCATCTCAGAACCTGTAATGCATCAGCCCAACAAACTTTTGTGAAATAAATAAGATATTGAAAGTGGCATGAGTTTTCATCACACAATACATTCATTTCAACCGACGTGCTGGGAACGGACAGTTTATAGCAATGGAGTACTTGTTAACTTATTGAGTACACGAAGTCACTATTGCATTTCTTTGTATTTGTTTTCTCTCTGCTACCAGTCTTATAGTCTCTGATTTACTCTTGGGGTTTTGTCCTTTCCTGAATACATTTTATATTATATCCATTACTGTGTATTTTTCTCTTTCCTTCAGTTCATTAATTTTCCATTTTGTCTTTTAGACCAAATTCTTCCATGGATTTTTCAGCATGGGTTTCTGCAAGCTTCCTCTTTGAAAGGTAATTTAGGGCTTTCATAGTGAAAGTTCAGGTTTATTGCTTAAAAAAGACCTTGTTATATAGGAACAAGAAATGACTGATATGCTAACCTTTTTTTTTTTTTTCCCCCCCCCTCTCTTTGTTTATTAAACAAGTCTTCTGGGGATTGTATGAGTTCAGAGATTCTTGAACTATTGCCAGAACTGTGGTACACTTCCAGTGGGTATATATAACTCTTTAATGCCTAGAATGCATCTGGATAGGTTGGGTTTACACATACCGAGAGTCTCATGCATGTATTTGCTCCAAAAGTGATTCTCTCTTTTGCCATAACTCTTACTAGATTGTTATGCAATAAAGAGCCAGGTGCCAACAATCTTAGCAACGATGCCTCAGCTAAATCTGTTTTAGATGGAAGTGCACCTGCCAGAAATATTTCCCAGGACATGCAATCATTTAGTCTAAAAATTCAAATAATGCTTATTCTCTTGATTAAATTACACCTAGAAGTCTATTCAGATACATAAAGAAAACTTGGTAGATGTGCCAAAAAATGAATAAATTGTAGTCTCTGATCACTGATACAGATTTTACAGCTCTGGAACTCCATGAATTCCAGTGGAATTACCTCAAATTTATACCACTGAAGCATGAAAAGGTTTGGAATCACTTTTAAGAATTTTCTGGTATTCTCTGGAAAAATATTTGCAGAGATGCATTCTACTGTAATTTTATTGATTCATGTGCAGCAGGAATGGGTATGCGACTTCTGTGCCTGTCTTGAGCCCTAGGATTTTGGGGCTGGATAACCTCCGAACCATGGATTGTTTCTAAGCTCACCAAGTGTGAGGTAGTCTGCACTGCGGGGGGATTTTATTGACTTCAATGGATGCAGAATTTCACCACTGACTTCACCATGTAACCATGCAGACACTAAGTCACAAAGGTACAGTGGTCTACCTTTTGTTAGAGCTTTTATGAAATAGTTATGACTGGAATTCAAAGCCTAAATGCTTCTTTCTGTAAACTGACATAGATCAAATGTTATTCCTCAGAAATCACAATCACAAGTGATTGTAGCAGTGGTGAAGGTGAGAAGAGGAACCCAGCCTAGCTCCCAGCAGCACTGAAGAATGGTCTCGAGGGAAGCCAGATTCTAGCATTCAGCTGTGTGTATCCAGCCCCAGTGATTTCTGTGCTGCCACTGGAGCAAAATATTCTGGCTTTGCAGCCAGGGTTTCAGCTTTCCTTGCAAATTCTCCTGAGGTTTTCCAAACAGCAGGTATTTCTTGAGAATAATTTCTGCTGTGAATCACCCTCCTGAAGATCCTATTTGCTGCCACTGAACATAATAGGAGTTAACCTGAATTTAGGTGGTGGAAGTACACATCATGTTAAAATCTGCTGGGACACTAAGTGCCTTACAGGATTATGGAGTATGGGGAACTTTTTTGCAGATCTGCTCAAATCCAGATTCTGGATGACTGAAAGTTATTATTGTCACATAGCCATGAAACATGAGATCATCTTGTGTCATTTCCTGCACAGGCTTGTGCCAAACAGAATTGTCTAATTAGGGCTCCTGCTGGGATATCCAGGAGAAATGAGGGACTGGCTGGCAAACAGATTGGTTTAGCTTCTCAAGCCCTATTGCCATGATGATATACATGAATTAAAAGTATATTTGTAGACTACTATGGGGAACCCTTCTCTGCCTTTGCCCACAGTGTAAAGGAAGGCTGTGCCTCTCTTGCAGGACAAGATTTTTCCATTTTAATTGGATGGTTTTGTTTTTCAGATGAAAACTGTTTTTATCTTATGTGCACAGTAGGTACTAATAGGTCTTCATGAATGGTCTTAAATTATCTAATGGTATAATTAGGAATTTTAAATTCAGAGATTATCCCAGTTCAAACTAGATAATTCTAACATTTCATTTCTCAAACCATTACAGAGTCTTCAAAAGTCTCTGCTTGCTTCATTACATTAGGACTAAAATTTCTGTTTGAGGATGAAGTAAGAACATGTTTTCAGAAGTTGTGAACACAGTTTTTGAATAAAGGACGATATAAGTATAATAGTAATTTTTTCCAGGATCACAAAGAACTAATTAAAACAAATCAATAAATATTTTTACTCACGTAATACTAAGTAAGTTGTGTTGTTTGTTGTGATAACTGGTAGTGGCTGTGCTCTAGAGATATACAGCTTGTTCTGCTGAGGGGTTGGACCGGACCAGCTTCTAATTAGCCTTGTATCAGGTTCTTCTTTGCTTCCAACATCTACTTGAGTGAAACACAACTATTGATTTTCATCTTCAGATATAACGAAAAATAATTAGTCCAGTGCTTCCTACCCCATGGCTCAGGGACTCCAGACCATAGTTAGTATCTCTGATACATGGAACTGAGTTGAACGGTGAAAACAATGGACACCCTCATCGTCTATGGAAAGCTTTGAGAGGTGGTTGTGTTCTGTGGATCCCAAAGTGTGGAAGCTCATGTGTATACAACACTGAAGAGTGATTTCTCCTTTCAGCTATCCTCTGTGACCCATCTGATGGACTACCTGTACTGCCAGAGGAGGGCTTGGGCAGGTTCCTTCACTGAGGTCTGGACAGCAGCACAGCAGCACAGAAGCACAGAAGGTCTGGCCCTCACCTGCGATGGAGTTAGTGTTACAGGCATAGTATCAGAGTATCAGATTTTAGGCCAACCTTCCCACTCTTCCACAGACAGGGTTATGGGGGCTCTGTTAAGGAGGAGCTTTGCTATACCTGGGTTGCCCTTGACTAGCAGATGTTCCCTTGGTTCTTACACTCAGCAAACAGAAAATTTGAGTGGCCCTAAGAGTCTTTCAGCAGAGCTGGAACTAAGAGTGGGGTAGGAATAGATCCTGAATCAAGGGGTCAAACCTGATTTCTTTGCAGTAGCTTTTCCTGAGCTATAACCAGCAGATCCTGGGCACAGATGAGAAGATAAAAAGCTATAAAGATGCTAATGCCGGTAATGTTGCCTGTTCTTGTGGCACTTAGCTTCCCTCTTGGATGAAAGCCAGCTCATCTTTGGATTTTTTGTGTTATAGATTCTCCTGAGATGCTACATACTTCAGGTCAGGCTTTGTGATTTGTGTTAAAGTAGTGCAACTGAGGGTAAATCTATTAATTTATTTCAATGTAGCAAATAAGAAGCTGAACCCTTACTGCTATTGCTGAATCAGTAAATGGAAGTTAATAAATTGTGCTGCTCTGTACATTTTTTCTACAGAAGGAAACCCATGAAAAACTTGCAAGGCATTAAGTATGAGTGAATTCAATGTATTTTTAAATTTGCAGTCTTTTAGGTAACAGTGAGGAAGAAAAGTTATGTTCCTTTTTTTTTTTTTTTTATTCTGAAGCTAAAGACTTGAAACCATTTTGAGTGACTAAGTTTTGTTGTGAAAACCAACAGGTAGGTATCAACTGCAGATTAGGGCGATTTTGAAAAATGAGCTTAGCAACTGTACAAAGGTTATGTCTGCAAGAGTTATAAAAAATACATCATCTATAGAGGACCAGAAGTGAAGTATCACAGGGCTGAGAAAGAAAACAAGTAAGGCAGGAATGAAAAAGAACATAATTTGACTGGAAAGCAAGTGTTGAATGATCTAGGCATCTGTACAGTACAAGCAACAGTTTAATGTAAATCCCATGGGACTCGTGCTTTAAGATATTGCACATATGGAAAAATATTTAAAATTATGAAGGTTGCTGAGATATATATTTTTTTTCTGGGAGTACTGTTTAGAAATTAAAATTCACAGATAGCTGGACTGGAGAGATAAGTAGATTTGCTCTGAAACATATATGTATGATAGTGGTGGGCTGAAAATTGTCTTGCTAAGGAAAAAAAGGAGAAAAGACAGCTTACTGAGTGGCACTGTTGCAGGACAGACTAAGAATGGGCAGGGTGTCAGTGACAAAGTTAAAAGATTGAAGCTAAACAGTGTAACTTCTTTTTTTTTTTTTTTTGGCAAAAACTCTTGTGCCACCAACCCAGATCTGAGAGATTTCAGCATTGTAGATCAGAATAAGAGCTAGTTAACAGATCTTACCTTCCACTGATTGGAACAATGCAGATTTTACCTTTTTCTTGTTGCCTGAGCCTGAACACCAAACAAGTGACTCCAGTGATTTTTTTTTCATTAACTGTTACAAGTGGCACAGAGTTTAGATCAGTGGCTCTGGTGCATGATAAGGGTTGCATGTAAAAGAGAGGTGATGGAGCAAGCAACTGGCAGCTATTCTACAACCAACCATTTTCCCTCATAAAATAAAGCTGGTATGAGTGTGGTCTACTTGACTGATGACCTAATCTGAGTATTGTTGTACAATTTGACTTAGAGAGCACAAAAGGAAGCAGAAATTAAACAGGAAGAGGAAAAAATAAAGGGGAAGGAGCATGAACAATTCAGGATGTGGCTTGTGTGTTTTTACTGCAGCATAAAGCAAATGAAATGTCATTCTGGCTTTTTTTTTTGAAAGGTGTCAGAGACTTCCAAAAGTTACAGAAAGGTAGGGTTTTGATTAAGAAAATGGGATTCATTTTAGAATGGTTTTTGGGAAGCATTACTGACTCTGCTCAAGTGTAGAATAGAAAGGATGGATGTAAGACCTTAAAGAGCTCAATATTCAAGCACTGACATAGGAATGATATTTGGCTATCAAAATTTGTTAGGATTGTCCAGTTTTTCCAAGTGCTACCTGTCACGAAAAGGAAAACAAGGAGGAAAGATGTTTTACAGCCAGAGTTTTATACAGATGCCAGACTTGTTAGTAAGATCACTGAAACTAGAAGCATTTGTTTGGACTGGGAAATGCATTTGAAATGACAGAGATGTATTTTGTTAAGATGTCAACTAGAAGATGGAATTATCAGGTCTATGGGTTAGGAAGAGTAAAGGCAAAAAAAAGTGAAGGTAAAGTGTCAATTCCACTTCAATATGGCTGAATGAAGTTGCAGTAGAGTTATATAAACAAAAAATAAAAAGCACAGGTCACATTGCAGTCTTGGCTTATTTCACAATTCTGTTACTGAAACCAGAATTTGGTCTCCTCTTTGAGCTGCTGTTTTTAATTCCAGTCCATAAACAAGCAAACAAAAGAATTTAAGGTAATGACTTGCTTGTCCAAAGTGGAATGCAACTGCAACAGCTAACTTAAATACAGCTAAAAAGGGGACTTTGTAGTCAGGAACATCATGTATATTTATTTGTTTGCTACTAATATCTTAAGTATATGACAAGGTGTTACTATCAAAGTCACTAACAGAATTAAGAGATTATGGATCTGTTTCTGTACACAGATCTCTCTCTTCAGCTGTCACCATGTTTTAGGACAGTCCAGTGTCCTGGTTTCAGCTGGGATAGAGTTAATTTTCTTCCTAGTAGCCGGTGTGCTGCTGTGTTTTGGATTTAGGATGAGCATACTGCTGATAACACACCGATGTTTTAGTAGTTGCAGAGCAGTGCTTACACAGAGCCAAGGACTTTTCAGCTTCTCATGCTGCCCTGCCAGCGAGGAGGCTGGGAGGGGGCACAGCCAGGACAGCTGACCCAAACTGGCCAAAGGGACATTCCATGCCATGTGGTGTCATGCTGAGCGATAAAACTGGGGGGAATTGGCTGGGGGGGGGGGGGTATTGCTCAGGGTCTGGCTGGGCATCAGTCAGTGGCTTATGAGCAATTGCACTGTGCATCACTTAGTTTGTATATTCTTTTACTATTATCGTTATTATTTTCACTTCCTTTTCTGTCCTATTAAACTGTTTTTATCTCAGCCCATGAGTTTTTAACCCTTTTTTTGTCGATTCTCTCCCCCATCCCGCTCTGGGATGCAAACACAGCGAACGGCTGTGTGGTGCTTAGCTGCCTGCTGGGTTAAACCACAACAGCCCTTTTGGCCCCCAGTGTGGGACACAAAGGATAGAGATAATGACAGATCTGACCAGAGCATGTTGAAACAAATTTGGTATAAGTATTATATCAGTTTCATAACTGCTGGTCACAATGTTGATTTATTTGCTCTTGGAGCTGTTGTGCTTGTTCTCAGAGTTGTGTAACACAATACTTGCTGTATGTGTTCCCTGTTGTGCTGTTTATCACTTCTTGGGGCTGGTTTAAGGTTATCATTTACTGTACTGCGTGACACTGGCTTATCACATGATAAAATTACTGGTCGTGAGACTAATCTGGTATTTGTATTCAGCATTGCCGTCATCTCTGTACTTCAGGAACCATCTCTAGGAAACTATTAATAATTACACTCTCTACCTTTTCTCCGCAGGAAGCCAATCTATGGGGGATACAAGGAAGGGACACTTTCCCCTGCTCCTTCAGCTTCCCTTTCTCCTTCATCTTCCCCTTCTCCTCCAAGCTAGCCACAATAGCCCTTCAGAACTTAGAACATCCTTGGGATGTTCAAACCAGTGTGTTCCTGTTGCTATGTCTCCTGTATGTGTTTCAGGTTTTGTTTAGGGTTAAACAACTATTTAAGAGTGCCACCCAGAGATCTGCCCAGAGGCTGGATAGTTATGAGTGGCAGGGAGTGTGGGAGGATATGGACAGGCAACTAGGACAGTGGGCACCTCAGGTATTTTGGAACTTCACCCCTGAACAAGTGCAAAATCAAGAAAAGCTAGTAAAATATGTGGAAAAAGCATACTGTCACACTGGCAATTCCAGAGAGACACAAATCACTGCAACACACTGGGGCCTGGCCCATGCCTACCGAGCCCTGTTCAACACTATTCAGCACTCTCAAGGGGACGAGAAGTGACAACAAAGCGATGTGTGCTGCAGCCACTCCAACCCCCACGACAGGCACTGCAGCTGGACCAGAGAATTAATCTGTGCCGGTATCAGTCGCTCCAATATCCAAGAAGAAACAATGGATGCAAAAGTCAGCTTGTTCAGTAAGGGAAGAAACTGTGCTGGAGCAGGGTGAAGCCCCTGAACACCTGCAATACATTGATGATATATCATTGTGTGGGGCAACACAGCAGAAGATTTTGAGAAAGGGAAGAAAATAGTCCAAATCCTTCTGAAAGCCGGTTTTGCAATAAAACAAAGTAAAGTCAAAGGACCTGCCCAGGAGATCCAGTTTTTGGGAATAAAATGGCAAGATGAACATTTCCAGATCCCAATGTCATCAGATCCCGATGGATGTGATCAACAAAATAGCAGCTATGTCTCCACCAGGTAGCAAAAAGGAAACGAAAGTTTTTTTAGGCAGTGTGGGTTTTTGGAGAATGCATATGCCAAATAACAGCCTGATTGTAAACCCTCTCTATCAAGTGACCCGGAAGAAGAATGATTTCAAATGGGGCCCTGAGCAACAACAGGCCTTTGAACAAATTAAAGATAGTTCATGCAGTAGCCCTTGGGCCAGTTAGGGCTGGACAAGATCTAAAAAATGTGCTCCACACCGCAGGCAGGAGAACGGCCCTACCTGGAGCCTCTGGCAGAAAGCACCAGGGGAGACGAACAGCCGTGTGGTGCTTAGCTGTCTGCCAGGTTAAACCACAACATCTAGACACAGTGGAAACCTTTTGGCTCCCAAACATTACATGACCCAGTGGGAAACACTGAGACAGAAAAGCCAAATGGCTTTACGCAATGGTTTCACACTCCAGCTCTCAGTACCACACTTTGGCAGTTGCAGAGGGAGAATTCCTGCTGTCTGGGCAGTGTTTGCTGTCTGGTCCTCCACCTCCATCTTGTCTAGGAAAGATATTGCAGGTTGGATGGAAAATGCTTATGGACTGGATCTGAGCCATAGGCTGCTAGTTGGACTTAGTGGACTGGCTTATTGAGGTAGGCAGGTGAAGTATATAGGTATAAGAATATAGGTATAAGAATATAGGTAAGTTCAGGACACTGCTTGGTGGGGTAGAAGAAGCTTAAATCTCGTGGTGAAGGTGTAATGATAGTGAACAAATATGGAGCGTTAGATAGCGTGAAGATAGCTGGCATCCTTATGAGTAGAAAGGCAACTTCTGAAGCATTCTTACTTAGATTAGCTGTTTAGTAGGTGTGGTGTGTGCAGATTGAGAAATACACTAAAAGAATGACTTTTCTACTTATAAGCTTATTCTCTCAGCGTTCATTAACCTGTTGCCATCATTACAAGCTTCAACCTCTCCTTAATCACCATCAGAGAACTTAATAGATCTCACACCATTGGAAGAAGCCCTGTTTTTAGTTCTGAGTGATCTTCTCTTGTTCATAAATATTTTTGTTAGTTTTGTGGGGGAAAACAAAATTATCATTCTGCTCTTCTATCCTTGGCCAAACGTATTACTTCCAGTGGAGTGCAGATACCATCAGCAATTATACTTGAATCTGAATAGGCAAAGAAACCACAATAACTGTGTTATTCGGATTTCATTTGCAAACAAAGAGAGAAAAATACATGTGCAAAACAGACAAGTACAAACATGCTAGAAAAATCTTCGGTGATGAAGAAGGTAACTTACAGCACTGGCTAGATTCTGTTCTCAGCTGCTCTGAAATGGGTAATGAAACTCACTTCAGATTAATCTCAATTTTCACTACTGCAATGAAAAGCAAAATCTACCCCATTTGAAAAATCACTTGCCTTACTTTTGATAGCAAAATTTGAAAATGAATGCTTTGTTTTCAGATGTTAGAAAATCCTCATCATGCAGAACTCAGCATACAGAGCTGGAGCTTAGTACATGACAGGTGCAGATTTATGCGTCTAATAATATTGGGATTTTAGACTGAGTTTTCTCTGCTGATTGAACTATTTAATAATATGAAAAGATTGCATTATTATGTGTATTATAATTTTTCTTTAAATTATTTTGCACTGTTAAACTAAGATGAACTTACCATTTCAAAGCAAAGTATTATTTTAAGAACCTGTTTAAATAAAACTGGCATATAAACAGAGTAGAAAATAAAATATGTATTTTTAATGAAAGTTCTGCATTTTTTTTTATCTCAGATCTGTAACTTTCCCAGAAAGACATTTCTGAAAACAAAGGTAAATTGAGAGATTCCATGTTCAGAGATCATTTCTTCCAGTTGCATGACTATTCCTGCAAAAACTTTTGCAAGATTCACAATAAACTCAAGATGTTTTTCTATTGAAATTTAATGCTTTCTGTCATGCATTTTGCCCAGAGACTGAGGACTTGACCAGCCATACCCGAAGGCAGACAGCAGACAACACGCACACTGACTGTAAGTGGAAGTGAATGACCAGCGACTGCCCCGGCGTGGGGTGGGACGGAGGGCTCAGCCTCGGTCCCAGGCATGCTTAGAGCACCTTCTTGTTGCTCCCTGAGGAGCTCCTATGTGTCCTTTCCTCTCGTCTCCCTTTTCCCCTTCCCAGTGGGTAGGAGCAAGGGCAGAGAAAGGCGGCACAACCGAAGGCAAGGGCTGAAATTGCTCCGTCTGCACTTTCCTGCTGGTGATTTGAGAGGAACAGAAGCCTTGCTTTGCATCTACTCAGGAGTGGGGATGCTTTCGGGCACACCCTGTGCACATTGATACAGAGGCGGATGCCCTTGCATACAAAGATGCCAGAGAGCACTTCTGACATGGTCTCTGAGTCCTGTGGATGTCTGCACAATGAACAGCAATTTGTCTGCTCTCCAGGCATTGATTTATTGAATCGAGAGCAAGACTGAGTATTTGCAGGACAGCAAAGTAGAGAAATTAATAGGAGGCTTGGAGAATTAATAAAGTGATGTGAAACTATTCCTTATTTAGTTACCAGAAGAAATGTGGCTCAATCAATTAAACAGCCATAAAACTGTCCTTTGGCTGGCCAGCCTCTGTGAAAGTAGTTTGTGCGAAATCCAGTTTTGAGTGCAGAGACATCATTCCCATTGGGATAATTTACCCAATTAATGCAGACTGTTGTCCCTCTCAAGAAACAGACTAAGGATGAAATAGCAGCAAAGACTTTTCTCTGCAGCCATCGTCTCCTTGGTTCAGTTCTTTGGACTTGAGACCTATCTGAAAATTCTTGGATCTGTCTATTTTTAAAATCTCTATATTTATGCTGTTAGTGAGAGATAGGGTTCTGCAGGTGTACATCATGTGTATGAGAGAGAGATACTGGTACCGTTGGTGTCAGTGCAGTACAGCAAACCTCTCAAGTTGGTGGAATCAAATGACTTTGGGAGGATGCGCAGAGGACGCAGCCAGGCTCTTGTCAGTGGTGCCCAGTGCCAGGACAGGAGGCGAGGGGCACAGACTGGAGCACAGGAGGCTCCCCCTGAACACCAGGCAGCACTCCTGCACTGTGCGGGTGACGGAGCACGGGCACAGGCTGCCCAGAGGCTGGGGGGTCTCCTCCTTGGGATCTTCAGAAGCCGCCTGGACATGGTGCTGGGCACCCTGCTCTGGGTGTCCCTGCTCGAGCAGGGGTGGGACCAGGTGGCTCCAGAGGTCCCTGCCAGCCTCAGCCATTCTGTGATTCTGTGATATAGTGCTGTGCAGTACAATTTTTTGTTTTTTGGTACATAATTATTTGAACAGAAGTTTTTGGAAGTCTAGCTAACGAGCTGTGTTAGCGCAGACTGAACAGGGAAGGTGAGGCGCAGGCAGCAGCTGCAGCTGTATTGTTGTTGCGGCTCAGCCTTTCACCTTATACTTGTTTACCCTATTGTAAAGGTAATTGTAAAATAATAACAATTTTTTCCTTTTTTTCTTCCCCTGTGGAATACCAAGTGACAAAGAGGCACTTAAAGAATGAGTATTTTTGTGGTTGAGGAATGAGAAAGGAAAGTAAGAGCAGGGAAAACTCTGATGAAGGGGCATTATCCTTATTTCACCTCAGTGTTAACAAAAGTGTTAGCAAGCTTGGAGTCTGCATGTGAAAAAATGTGCTGGCAAGCATGTGACCATCTGATGCACACCTCCTGCTGCAGCTGGGCAGGAAGGCAGGAGCCGTGCATGGCGGTGTGGATGTACCCTGCACCGCAGCACTGATTTCCATCACGCTCAGCACCCTGCCTCCCTGTGCATGCACACATCACTGAAGTCCTCTGCTGTGGCTGTGTGCGAACCCTGGATAAACCTCCTGCTAATTGCAGGATGGGTGGCTGTGGGCTTGGTGGCGTTTCCGAAGGGCTCCGGGTGGGAGGTCCTGCATGGTCTGGGCTCGTGGGCAGGGCTGTGTGTGTGACCATCTCCATCTCTCCTCTTCTGCAACATGCACAATCCTTGCATGGTGACCAGGAGTAGTGGCAGCAGCAGCAAGGGGAGAAATCAGGGTACCAGCAAAGAGGAAAGCGCTGGGAATGGTTAGGAATGATTAGGAGGATGCAGAACTATTTCTTTTCCAACCTAACTGACTCCATGGTTCTGTAAGGGACATGGTTTAGTGATGGGACTTGGTAGGTCAGGTTGGTGGTTGGACTTGATTATCGTGATGGTCTTTTCCAACCCAAATGCTTCTATGATTCTGTGAACCATTGTGTCATCTTTTGCCCCCAAAGGCCAGTGAAAGCTTTTGATGTATACAGGCAGGGGGAGGGGAGCCAGTGTAATTAGAAAAAAAAAAAAAAAAAGCTGAAGGAGAACTAATTACTGCAGTCATTTTTTTCTGGCTTTGTTAATGAGGAAATGGAATTGGGAAGCTGAGATACTGTATATGAAACACTTTGACAGTTTAAAAACTGTTAGCCACATCCAGTGAGACTGCTTAATTTTTAGTACTAATAGCAGGGCTGTTCCCAGAACAACAGTTCTCTGAGCTTCAGTGGTACTCTGGAGATGAGGCTGCTATTTGTAACAATATTACTCCTCTTCTCTCTCTCTCTTTTTTTTTTTCATAAAGCCTCATCTCTCCCCATTTACTGTGGTCCTTGCTGTGTGTGATGAGAATGAGGGAGGTTTGCACATTTGGAGCTGCTCCTGCATGTTTCAACACATCTTATCTGGCTCTCCCAAGGCTCAGAGGAGCAGGCAGCTGCCTCCTTAATCCCCTCTCATGTGGATACTTCAGCAGCCGCCAAATTTCACCCTGCTTCAAAGGCAGGTGAGGGGCAGATTGCTGATGATTCTTCATGTGTTGAAAAGCGCCTAACAAAGAAATGTGTATAAATGACTATCCTTTCCTTGGATTTTACACAATGTTCAGTACAATAGTTTGTAACATTAGGTGGAGGTAATACACTTGTAAAGGGAAACACTTCACCTTGTAGCATTTTTTTCTGCAATACAAGTTTTCTTAGGAACTTGATTGAAGAAAACCATGTATGTTCTTCTTACCCTGAAACAAACAGAAACCAAGAGACAGAAGAGTTAGTACTTTTTTTTTTCTTTTATCCCTATACTTTCTTATCAAAAGAAATCCCTGTGTTTTTATCTCATCATAAGGTATCCACTTACATTTTTTAATGCAGGCATCTTGGCATGGAGGTAACCTTTGTGACCATTGCTTGGAAATGTCAAGCTTACATGGAAGACAATTGGATTCTGAGATGTAAGGACTCTGAATGATCCAACCCACTCAGCTCTTGTCTAGTTTTGTTGATTTATATGAAAACTCACATGCATTTGTTCATGTGTTTGGCCACTCCCTTTTTTGTACACAGATAAATTGTTTCTTAAGCCCATGTTTTATCTTCTCTCATAAATCTACAGCTGTGGAAAAACCGGGCTGCATCCTAATGTAGTCCTTGCTGCCTCTTTTTTTCCTCTGGGATGGAGCATGTATTATGTAGACTAATATGTATATAAGTATCTACGGAAGAAGAAAACCCAGAATTTTCTGTTCTCTCACATTTACTTGCTACAATTATTTACCCCAAAGGGTGCTGTACTGGACAGCTTCCTTTGTAAGTGGGAACATTTGAATCTGCTCCACTGTGGGCCAAGTTCAGAGATGGTATTAACTCCAATTTGTCTGTCAGGGTAAGGAGGAAGGTGATTTCTTGCTTTGATAGAGAAAAGTGGATTTGCTTTCAGTGTAAAAATGTGCAGTGGTATTAACATCTCTTGGGATATGCTTTCTGCAAGAGATCTGAATTTTACCCAGGGTCCAAACACGATTTTCACAATTTTGGAATGGAAGGGGAAATACTGGATTACTGCATGCAGTCCCCTTGGATGAAGGCAGGTTATCTGATATCTTTATCAAGCTCCAATTTACATTAGTGATATATTTTTTGCCCTGATGTAATGCTGGAAAGCTGTTCAAGAACCTACTTTCCCAAAGGCTCAAAACCTTCTAAATCCATCCTTACACATTCAGGAACAATTTGTACCCATTTGTTCTCATGCCAGCATTTTTCTTTAGCTTAAATAGCTCTTTCTCCTCTGTATGTTTACCTCCCTCCAAAGTATTTATAGACAGCAATCATAACCCCCATTGTTTATCACAACTCTATTTACTATTTTAATTAGAAATAGCAGCCCTGATTTCTTCCTTTTTCTTTTCTTTAGAAAATAAAAGATTGATTATCAGATCCTTGATGCCACCAATTTTCTTGTGTGTGCGTGCGTGCGTGTGTGTGTGTGTGTTAATTTTAAATGGCATCAATTTATTTAACTTGCTGCTCATACTGAAAAAGAATGTTATGCCTAATTGGCTGCATTTTTGTAGCTACACAAAGGGGACATTGCATAAATGCAAAGCAATTGGATTCTCTGTCAAAACAAATTATAAAGTATATTTTTGGTTCTTATTAGGGTAACAAAAATCCTTGGTTCCTCTGCAAACCACATAATCATTTGACCTATTTATGACCTCAGGTGCACTTGATTCACCTCCAAAGACCAAATGAAGTGATAACTGTAGCTAGTCAATAATCCAGGACTTAGCTGACCCAAGAGACATTAGTATTAGTGTCCTATGGGTGATGTCTAAATTAGATGGCAGTCAGGTATGTGTACACTAGAGTGGTCATTAGAGTGGGCAGATGTGCTCAACTAATGGCTTACAGTGGGGATTGCTGCAGGGGGAATTCCTTGGGAAAAGAAGTGAGGTAATACGAGACAATGGGCTATACAAAAGGGTGCTTTTCTATGAGCTATTGTGAATATTTTCAACAAACTTGTACCAATTACTTGATGGACAAAATATGTGACTTACTAATTTAACATGAAAGGTGAAATTAATCTGAGTGCATAAATGTTGGTGAGTAAAACCATTCAAAGCCAGCTCCATATTCTAAATATGTAAAAACACCGGATTAACACAGGAGTGCAATATACAGCCCTATGCACAACAGAATAAAGCTCTACATATGTAAGCAAAAAATGTCTATGATCTCATTACACCATTGAGAGCTAACCACCATTACTCCCAAATCACAAAGAAAACTAAGTGCACAAGTGACCTATGTACCAGCATCTATGCAAATCTCAGGCAGATGCGGAGATTTATACACACTTTACACACCCCTGAGGAAATACCCATTTTATATCACTGATGGAGCAGATGTATTTTCCTCTGTGAAATGTGCATGGAATCTAATCAGAACAAAGTGTTTAATGTATTCAAAACAACCATACACCATTCTTTAACTTTACTAGTAAACTGGAATGGAGAGCGATGTCATATCTGAACTAATTAGAGGTTTTATTGTACGCCATGACTATACATTTGCATGAGTGCATTAGCAGAATCTTGTGCCATTCCAACTGCACTGCAAATCCTTATCGAGACAAAAATAACTTTTATTCTGATCGTAATTGGCAGTGTGATGAAAAAGCTGCCAGTGTAAGATATTATGATCCCTCGAACATTTTGATGTAGATTTCCAGTATTTCCTTCTGCCCTCCCCAAACCTCTTAACTTAGTGGATATGGAAGAAAGAAAAGCAAGAAAGCTCTGGAAAAAAGTCAGTCCCAAACAGAGCCTTGTAGAGAAACTAACCCAGCCCTGCATCTGTACATTTTACAATAGGACAGTGATTACTGTGCTGCAGAATTTCATCTGGTGGACTCTTAGCTGTTTTGATGTCATACCATCAGAATAAAAGAACACAGTGCAGTTAATGTCTGTGTAATCCTAAACAATATAAAATGAGATGTATACTTGAAGCGTCAAGGCGTTTGATTGTATCCTGTGGCATGGTCATGGACAATTATGTAAGGATCCATGAATAAAACATTTTTAGTACATAAACAGAGTAGAAACATAAGAAAAAGGAACAAAACGTAATAATTAATCAAGAAGGAAATTCTTCCTTTAATCTTTTTCAGACTTTGGATCATAGCACTCCAAGTCTGGATTACTCATAGCAATGTCCAGAGGAATAGATAATTTACAAGCTATGCACTGCAAAGATTTTAATCCTCAGTTTTTCGTGAGCCCTGCAGATGGAGAAATTATTGTTAGCCTTTCTAAGCCTTTGACACTTCAGCGAGGAGATCCAAAAAAGGGTGCATTAGTGTCCATCGATTTAAACACAGGATTAGAAAGATGTTAGTGTTGAATTCAGGACAATGAAAGCCAGCCTCACAAAGCAAATAAATCACTCATCCTGCTTCTGGCATCAGCTGGCAATAACGTTGCAAGGCAGACCTCTTGTTCCAAGGAACTTGTAGCTCACGTAGTGACATAGATATTTGTCAGTATAATGAAAGCCTAGGAGAATGGAAGATATAATTTGGAAATGATTTAGGTAGCTGAGTTATTGAGGGGTTAAGTATAATACAATTATTTCAACGTGCCAGATGATATGGCAGCCAATTTTCAGATGTGACTTTTTAATGATAAATGAGTTCCTGAGATTATTCAGGATGTTATTGCTGAACGCTAGTGAGACAGGTGTTGGTGCGTGTTAACTGAAAACCCAAGATCTGTCAGAAGCAGGGTGCTGAAGAGATCATTTATACTGACTAATAAAAATGAAGTGTTCTGGTTTTAGAACTGATTCTTATTAATGTCATTTTGTAACAAGGGAAATGATATGAAGAACATCTAAAATACACAACATCTTTTAAGGCTGTTGCTCAGGACAACCAGGCCTTTCTCAAAGCACAGACTTTTCTGTTTGTGAATTAAAAATTAAATTTTGTTTTGCTGATCAGGCTTTATTTCAGTGATCAGGATGGATCTTTGATCATTTGGAGGTGCAGTAATTAGAAATGAGATTTTCCATTGGTTCATAGATTGGCATTGGTCCAGCAAGCGAGTGGAGCTACAGTGAGCTTCACAGCTGAAAGTCCTCATCCAAAGCTCCATCTGACAGCATTTAAATGCTTTTAAAGTTTTAAGAACTTATGATTCTCAAGCCTTTTTCTTGGATTTAATGCAGCCTTGCGAAATGTAACTCCCTGGACACATCTGTAGAATCGTGACTGATGATAAAGAGGTTAAGGGTTAGTTGATCAGATTTGTTGAGGGTATTTGCCATCTTCAAGAAATTCTAGGATCTGGAAAAAATCATGAAGTTTGTTTTCAAAGTACAAACAGGGGATCTGTTTCACACTGAGGGGAAATTCTGAAGAGTTTTGTTGCAAAAGAATAGAAATATTTTATTTAAAAAATGGAAATATTGTTGTGACCATTGTTCTACTGAAAGGCTCGGTGAACACCATACAGATAAGCAATCAGTTTTGAAAGACTCTTGAGCTCTGTGTATTTACATAGACTGGTTTTCTACATTTTCTGATCATTTTCTACATTTTCATCTGAGAATTTCTGACTGGTCTCAAAATAGACATGGCACCAGGGACAATAAAAGAAACTGGGCTGGTGGCACAGAGTCCTCACGTGCAGAGACCCTGTGGAGAAGAGGTGGAAGAGAAAACTGATAAATTGGAAGAAAGAAAAGCTGGCAGAGGCAAGATGAGAGTTTTGAGAAATCTGAATCTCTAAAAAAGAAGGAGACAGTTTAAAAACTTGAGCATGGACAGGAAAGCATTATTACTATTCACTCCTCCATTTAAAATGACATTCTTTAGCAATTGCATTTTGCCTGTTTCCAAAAGCCCACCATAGAATCAGAGAATGTTTGGGTTGGAAGGGACACTCATAAGGATCATCTCGTTCCAACCCCCCTGCCATGGGCAGGGACACCTCCCACCAGACCAGGTTGCCCAGGGCCCCATCCAACCTGGGCTTGAACACTTCCAGGGATGGAGCATCCACAACTTCTCTGGGCAGCCTGCTCCCGTGCCTCACTGCCCTCATAGTGAAGAATTTCTTCCTAATATCTAATCTGTCCTAATAGCTAATCTAAACCTACCCTCTTTTAGTTTAAAATTATCAATACACTCCCTGACAAAAAGTCTCTCCCTCTCTTTCCTGCAGGCCCCCTTTAGGTACTGGAAGGCCGCTATAAGGTCTCCCTGGAGCCTTCTCTTCTCCAGGCTGAACATCCCCAGCTCTCTCAACCTGTCTTCATAGGAGAGGTGCTCCAGCCCTCTGAGCATCTTCATGGCCCTTCTCTGGACCTGCTCCAACAGATCCATGTCTTTCCTGTGCTGGGGGTTCCAGAGCTGAATGCAGTACTTCAGGTGGGGTGTCGTGTGGGTGGAGTAGAGCAGCAGAATCACCAGTTTGTGTTTTACCTGATCTATTACTTGACCGCAAAAACAATGCTAACCGAACATTTGCCTATCTTAGCAGTAAGAACAAGGTGAAACCTGAGTGGTGCTATTTCTGTTGGAATCAGTCTTATTTTGGCATCAACCATTTCTAAGTTGCAGTGACATTTTAACATCATTCTTCCTGAAAATCCCTGAGATCTCACGCGCCTGTGTGACAAAACAACATGATGGGAAAAAGAGAGAAAAACATAAGCCAAAGCCAAAGGGAATAATTAAAGCAGGGTGGATGAGGGTGCTGCTCAGGTCTTGTCTCTTGGAGATAAAGAACTGTGGCAGAAGTTCTGCATGCAGGATCCTTTCTCTGGCAGGGCTGACTGGTGGTAAAGTAGTAGTGACAGTGGTGCTCATCCTCCCCCTTCCGCTTCGATGGGTTGGAGCCCTGCCTGCCCAGGGAGCTAGCAGGATTGCTTCTTGCAGCAGAGAGGAAACATCAGATGGCAAGAAGGAAAAGCACAGAAATGAAAAGAGTGCTGTGGGAAGAAGATGAAGCAAGCCAAAAGAGACAGGTGAGAGGGGAACCCAGTGTCTGTCAACTCCTTGGTAGTCTTCCATGGCCTGCAAGACCTCTGCAGATGAAAGGAGCCTTCTCTTCCATGCTGGATGAAACAAAAACTTTTCAAAGTTTTTTTTTTTTTTTTTCCCTGGGAAAAATGAGGCAGACATATGTATGTGCCTGTGAAAGGGAAAGAGCCTGTCTGGGAGAAGCCCACCTTTGTCTGCCTGCAGTGCCAGGCTCCTGGCCAAGAGCCTTGGCCACAGGGCTGCTGCTCCCATGCTGGTTCAAGGAGTATTTCACACGTCTGAATATTCAGCTGTTTTATAAAGGTTGACATATCTTCAGTGAGACAGGCAGAGACTCAGTCCCTGGGGCCTCTCCTGAGGCACGAAAAATTCAGCTTTATGGCTCTTTTAAGTGCTTGTCTTCTGAGTCAAGCAGAGCAGGTCTGGAAGCCGGGGTTTTGTGCAAAACCGTTGTACCAGTGACAAGCTCGGAGACAATGTCCTTTTCCTCCATTTGACCAGAAATTATATCCTGCTGCTGAGATGGACCTGCTGGCAGAAGTTTTGCTGAGACTTATAAACTCCATGAAAAATTTTTACATAGATGAAGCAGTGTTTTTCAACTGTTCTGCCAGAAAACTTCCAGTTAAGCTCTGTTTCTATTAAGCTCTATTTGGAGTTTGGACCAGATGACCTCCAGAGGTCTCTTCCAACCCAGACCCAGATCTAAACCTAAACCTAAACGTAAACCTAAATCTAAACCTAAACTTAAACCTAAACCATTCTGTGATTTCATAGCAATGCATCTGTATTGGAGACTTACAGGAAATTATTGTGGATTTGAACATGTGAAAAGACTAGATCCAAATCCTGTGTAAGTCAGTGAGGATTTTCCTTTCAACCCGTCTTCCCCTCATTGGGTTGTCCAGTGTACTCACACAGCACCAGCTTGGTAGGAACACAGAAATTCCCAGTTGCTCTTTAAAGTCTCCTTCCCACAACACACATAGCTTACTTGGAATGAGTCAATTAAATTAGCAGTTTATCTCAGCTAACGGCCTTTTAAGCTCCTCAACTGTCTTTACAATCCCTAGAGCAGCTTCATAGATGCTGATCACACTGGACAGGAGACAGTGAAGCTGGGGTGATGGGCAGCCCATGCTGAAACAGAGCACCTAGCTCAACTTGTCAGCTTTTTCAGCCTTGAGGATGAATATTATTGCTGCAAGTGCAGCAGCTCCTGTGGGAAGAGTTTTCTTCTCACGTTATCCACTGGAGGCTCTTTTAGAATTAAAATTCATTCTCCAGGGAGACTATAACAACCCACAAGGATACTGCGGAGGAGAAGGACTATAAATAAGTGCAATTGCCCTGAGAGCAACTGTGTTACTAATGCAAACTCCCTTTTCAGTTCTGTGCCCAGCTTGGTTGCTGCAGCTTGGACTTTCAGTGCTGGGACCAAAGGACACTGAACATGGTGTTGCATGGTCTGAAGCTCTCACTGACCAAACGGGGCTCAGCCGGGCAGCTGGAGGTTGGCAGCTCTCTACAGCTGGCTTTCTGTACAGCGGAAACTTCAGCACATGGTCTCTAAGGACACTGCTGTGTGCTTTAATACCAAAGTACATGCATTGTACTTGGAGCATTTGGAGTACTAATGTGGCTTACAGCCTGCTTAGCTCCATCTTTGCATGAGGAATAGGAATGAAGGCATCAAACTTTCTGACTTGGCCTTGAATTTCTGATCTAATACCAGCTTCTTCTCTGTTTCTCATGTAATTAGTCTCACTGAGAGGTGCTGGAACTGTTGAGAGGTCTTGGAGTGGATAATAGCATGAATATTCCTTTTGCCCAAAGCATGAGGGGAGAAACCTTCATGTTGGCATTCCTAGAAAAGTTTTCTGAATAATTCTTTTATTCATGTCTGGGCACAAATGATCTTTTGAAGCTTACAACATGCGAGGCTACTGCTACTTGTTTTATTTAGGAGACGTAGACAAATAAGGACACTCTAATGAAAGACAGGACATCTGGAACGGAATGTGGCTCTGGGAACCCTGGCAGTGTATTTTTACTGGGACCTTGTCCCACTGTGGTTCTGCAGCTTTTATCTGTTGTCAGCACAATTACAGTGGATATGCAGGAACTTTGAAAATTCCCCTTCAGGCTTGATTTGGGCAGCTCTCTGATTACAGAATTGATTTCTGCCTTTTAAAAATTCTTGCTGATCATCCCATTAGTTGAACTGGGTGGAGAACACAAAACACAAAGCTACATAAAACTAGGCAAACCATGTTTATTTTCTACCCCCTCTGATGGCTCATTGTGCACAAAAGCACCCTTTGTGGGCACAGAGCCTTTATGCTGGCCAGTTACAGTCTTAAAAGGGACAGAAACTATTCAAGCTGCAACCTAACAAAGAGTCTATAAACATCCATCTCTTCTAATATGTGGGTTTACTACCCTTGCTGTTTTTGTGAATAAGAGATTTAGATTTTCCGTGTATCTCAGCAGATATGAGCAATCAAAGAAACTAATAAGAAAAGCGAAAACCAGCTTTGAAATGGTAAGTGGCTAAAAGATACATATATTCATTTGATTTTGATGCTTTAAAACTATTAGGAACCAATGTCATAAAATCTTAAATATATTTATATTTATATTAAATATATTTATTTACATGCTTTAAACATAACACTAAGGGTACTGTTTTAATGAATATTTCTATATGAATTTCATTAGTCGTAGAAACTAACTAGTTTTCCTAGCACTATCTGTAACACAGATGCTATCCACCAGGAACTTGGATGAAACTTAGCTCATCTCCCATAAGGCTCTCGACATCCGTGTGAACAGTAATATCTTTCAGGGTCACTACTGGCCCTGAGTGGCAAGGTCGTGATGAAAGGAGCTCTCTCCTGCTTTGTCGTGCCTTTGCCTCATAAGCAGGAGTAAATATCCAAATCTCTAGATTTGGCAGTCTCCAGAAATGACCTATCTTCCCATTATGAAGGTCTGTAAGTACAACACAATTTACCAAGACAAAAGGGCGTCAGATGTAAATACATTTTCATTCAGGGTTTCCTCACAAACCTGGTTCCTTGGAGATGATGATTGACTGACTACCTTGCTTATTTCCTGTGCTGTTACTTGAGCTTCTTTTTTAGCAATTGTATGTTTTTATTTGAACTACAAGTAATTTCTTGCCAATTATGCTGATGAAGTGTGAAGCTCATTCACAATTCCTTTTTCAGATTCCAGTTCAGTGCACAATAATGTTCAAACTACCTACGGCTGGATTGTCAAGGTAGAAGTAGGTTATTTGCTGCTGACATGATTTGACCTACATTAGAAGGTGGAAAGAATAATCCCTCTCCTCTTTGTGGGTTCCATAATCTGTATTTACAAAAATGTCTGAAGTCAAATTACAAGCAGGGAATTTGGTACCCAGGCCCAACAGTGTGTCATTGTAACTCTGGTTAAGTGGCATTGAAGTGACTTCACTGCAGATGTAAGAGGAAATAATTTAGCCTAGTAGTGCCAAAAAATTTTTAATTTGAAATTTGTGTGCACATGTGTCCTGAAGAGCAGCTAATTAAAAAAAAAAGAAAAAAAAGAAAAATAAAGGTATTAGCATCCTGAAGGACAGGGAACTTCCTTGGGGTAGTAACAGCCATAGTTTCAGCACTGCATACTGAAAAAAGGATTCAAATATAAGGCTCTTGCTATTCAAGCGAATGCTTTAACCATGCCTAAGGTGACTGGTGCTGGCACTTTTTACCCCAACATGTTTTTGAATGAATGTGCCCAGGGCTGGTACTTTCAGGGACAGATCCAGTGCTACTGGTGTGAGCTAGGTGTGGTGTTGGCCTGATGGAGAAGAGGTTACAGTACCTCTTGTACCACCTCTCTGAATTACAGCAGTGCTTAGGCAGGATGTGGGAATGAGTCCGCTCAGAGCTTGTCCCTCTGAGTGAGAGTAAGTGTCTGGGCTTGGGTGTCTGGATAATAGCAGTGTTCAAAAAGCTTTTTTTCAAGCATGTTCAGGGCTAGAGAGTGCCGGAAAGCAGGTCTTTGATTCGCCCTCCCAGGCTTACGGCTGCCTGGGACTCCAGCTTAGCCAAGACTTTTTGTCTTCTATATCTGCACTCTACAACTGAAAGTTATTGTACTTGGTTTCTGTAGTTGTGTTTTGGACTGGATTGCATTTACTTTATGACCTGTCCGAGAATAACCCTCTGATAAAAGCTGCTCTCACTACCGGCAAAGTTACTCCAGATAGACATTGGTGTGACTGAGTTTATCTTACAGGTCAAAATTTATCTTATGGGAATTTAGTAGCAGACTTGTTTTGCAGGGAAAGTCAGAGTCACTGGATACTCCAGAAGCTCTGCAGCTGATGCAAAGCGTGTGCTTTCCAGTCAGTTTTTGTGGCCGGTACCCAGTCAGTTACCCAGCCAGCCTTAGCGCTAATAAAGCCATGTGAATCAGTTTTTACTAAGGTTCAGGTTACAGTACAGGTTACTTTGAATAGCATTTAACTCCAAAGACAAGCCCACTGCAAGCAGTCAAGCTGTTTGCAGAATAAGGCACTCCTCAGCGTCAGTGTGAGAAATTTGGCTTACACTATCACACTGAATGTAATTTGGAGACAGGAATAATTCAAGAAAAAAAGAAAAGGAAAAGAAAAGGAAAAGAGAAAAGAATAGAAAAGAAAAGAGAAAAGAAGAGAAAAGAAAAGGAAAAGAAAAGAAAAGAAAAGAAAAGAAAAGAAAAGAAAAGAAAAGAAAAGAAAAGAAAAGAAAAGAAAAGAAAAGAAAAGAAAAGAAAAGAAAAGAAAAGAAAAGAAAAGAAAAGAAAAGAAAAGAAAAAGAAGGGAAAGGAAGGGAAAGGAAATGCAACTCCTAAAATTGCAGTGCCACTTTCTCAGTCATCTAACTGCACCTTGTAGGTTTTTTTTTTTTGGTGGGATTTCACCTAGCAAACAAAGCCACATGATCTGCTAAGGGGTTAATCAGCTTGGTTTACTTAAAAATTCTTAGCCACGATGAAAACATTTTAGCACCTAAGAGGAGAGATTGTGGGTGAAAAACTGAAGATACATGATTTATCACTCCCCTCACAAATAAAATTTATTCATTGCATCCACCAGCCATCACACAGATGGTCAGAAAATTGGCTTTGTGTAGGGATGTGGATTCAGGCATGAATATTAATATGAGACAGATGTAAACGCATATTAATATGCATTTGCTTTGCATGGACTGACATTACAATATTTTCATTAAAGAAACCGCATTTGAAATCGAAAGTATAGGTCACCTTTTAAAAACATAAAATAGTAGGGTATGATGTATTTACACTTTCCTGAAACAACAGAAACAACTGCAAAAATATTTTTTAAAAAAAGAGCAGTGCATGACATTTCTTGTAGCAAAATATGCTGGATGCCACGTAATAATTAACAGATCAGGAAGACATTTCTCTCTTTGTGCTTAAAACACATTTCCCCCTTTTTGCCTGCCTTCTTACTTTGGCAGCAAGGCATGCCATAATGCTCAGGTGAGAGATACAGGGTTCCAGACTGGCATACGGTCAAGTAAAGCTAAGCTAAGTAGACTTACTAAACTCACCTCAAAATGCACCATTCAATATGCTATTGTTTTTCCAATGGCAGCAATGCATAAAACTGTAAGATTTATGAAGTTATGGTATTTCACGTGTTTTATTTCTTTAGGGGACAGCATTTATGTTCACAGCAACATTCACATCTGTGCATTGCTAGTGTTTGCTCATGGTAATATTTGTGTTTGCCCAAAGAGAAACAGTGTCATTATATATGTTACTTTATGAAAGACTTTCATGGATATTAGCTAAGCATTTTTAACAAAGACTCTGTAACAGAAATACCATTTCAAGGGGGAAATTTTATCAGTTTTATTCTTATATAGAACATTCAGGTGTTTTCTCGGTGGTAGCCATAACACTTGAGTGTCTAAACAGATTTATAATTATAAGTACTCACAAAGGAGAGGCAGCTGAAGTTAAGATGAAAGGTGTCAGCAGGCTGGCCAGTGTCTTGTCAAATCCTTTGCATCTTTTCATGGAGTGATTAGAATCACAGAATAGTGTGGGTTGGAAGGGACCCTCGAAAATCACCTAGTTCTAAACCCCTGCCACGGGCAGGGACATTTCTCGCTAAATCAAATTGCTCAAAGCCCTGTCCAACCTGGCCTTGAACACTCCCAGTGATGGGGCATCCGCAACTTCTCTGGGCAACCAGTTCCAGTGCCTCACAACCCCCATTGCAAAATTTTTCTTCCTTATATCCAATCTAAATCTACCCCTTTCAGTTTAAAACCATTACCCCTTGTCCTATTACTTTGGCCCTGGTAAAAAGCCTTTCTCCATCTCTCTTATAAGCCCCCTTTGAATATTGAAGGTAACAAGAAGGTCTCCTTGGAGCCTTCTCTTCTCCAGGCTGAACAACTCCATCTCTCTCAACCTTTCTTCATAGGAGAAAATAAATATAACTATGGGGTTTTAAATCTGTGGAAGCACCTGGATTGGCTTCTGCTTGCTCTGAAGTCAAGAGCAAAGCAGCCCTCTGCATCCTGCACATGCAGGTGTGAGCTCAGAGACCTGATTCTCTCCTCTGCAGCCGTGTGACTTAAAGATGGCACAGGCATTGATGTAAGCAAGATGGAGCATTTTGTGCGTGCCTGATTCCTGTGGCTAGTGATGAAAACCCCGTTTATAAGGTGGAGATTATTATTATGCCAACTGCTGTAAATCACTTTGAGTGATGAAGATCACAGTATGGTGTAGGCCAGGGCCACGCTGCTTGCTGCAGAGTGCTGGACAAGGTGCAGTAGAGCTGTGACATCTTCACGTCACCCGTGGATTACTTGACACAGGGAGAATTTCTGTCTGGCTTCTATAGCAACTAGCCATCTCTTTTGTGATACTGGGGCAGTTTCTAACCTGCCAGCGTATTTTGGAAGCCTCTACAAAATCAGTAGTCTAACAGCTCTTTAATCTGTGATGGTGCCAGATGCCAAAGGAGTCTTTTTGTATTTCTTGCAGCAGATGCTGGGTAAATAAATGTAGACTTTGTGACCTTTGCTCCAGCCCTCTCAGGTGCTTGAAAGACTCTGAAACTCCTGCATGCATGTGTATGTGTGTATGTCAGTTTAATGATGGAAGGGGAAGAGGAAAGTTTGTATTTGCTTTACTTTTTTTTTATTGTTGTTTGTTTGTTTTGGTTTTCCTTTTCTGCTTCCTAAGTTTAAGAAAGTTTCACACAGAAGACTGCTCTGCAGCTCCTGAGAGCATGCTGCCCTTGTTTTCCCGATGGCTGACTAGCTCCAGCTCAGCCATCAATCAGATGGAGCAGCTACAGAAAGGCAACGCAGAGGGCACCAGGCACTGGGCTCATTATACACTTCTGTCAATAGAGCAGAAGAGAGCTCATTCACATAACATATTTTGTATCACAGGTAACTTTCTCGAATTCCCAGTGATAAATCTTGCTAATTCAATATTCTGTGGTCTGATTCATCTGGTAAGCCAGCAGAGGTTTCAACAAATCTGGCATCTCCCTGCAAAGATTGTCTCTCTCCCTCTTCTCTCCCTCTTGGGTGTTCTTCTCACAAAATTCCAAAGAATCAGTATCCTGATTCAGCAAGTTTCTTCAGAACTGATTTTCAATGGAAAAATACAGATTAAAAAAGTATATATATATATAGAGAGAGATTGGTTAAATTAAAATGTTCGAGTTTGTTGAACACTCCTGTCTTATTTGTGGCTCAAATCACCCCTGCATTCAATTCCGGGGACAGCTGGGGAAGCTTTAGTTAGGGTGCCCAGTTCCTTGTGTCTTCCATCTGGCCAGATGAACTGTCACAAAATGAGGATGGTCTTCCCTTCTTGACATTGTTTCTTCTCTGAGAGTGTTCATTATTCACTTTTCTCATCCAGATTCAGGATGAAGGAAAACATGGAAAGTGCTAGTTTTCGCTTAAGCGTGGCACAGGCCAGTGAGTTGGCAATAGAAGATGGGACAAAGGCATGGGTGGTGACCTGTCCCAAGGGAAGAGCTTGCTCTCTCTTTTTTAGGGGACAGGAGGTTTTGGTAAGAAGTGAGGGTGCTCTTACCATCGTGAATTCCTGGCTGTTAGATCCTCCCTTGCAGTATATTCCTCTGCAGCAAAACAGTACATGTGAATAGGCTGGAAAGCTTAATGCTGATGACTTGTCCTCTTGAGATGTATGCTTTGAACTGTGAGGTGCATTCTTGGTGGGTACCAATGTGGGACAGTGAGAAAAAACAACTTAAGAGTTGTGCTAAGCTTAGGTTGTGGTACCTGTGGTGTNAAAAAAAAAAAAAAAGCCATTTAATGGCCAAAAATAAAGGCTCCTTGTACATTTGAATATTTTTGTCAATTTATTTTTCAGAAGTGGACTGACTCAGTGAATAAGAAAAGGGAGCTAGGGTCCTTCTCTGCATTTGATCACTCATTTTGCTCTTTATACCACATGAAGAGTTCCCATCTAATCATTTTCAGGACAATGATGCTGAGACCAGATTATTTACAAGTTTATTTGGTTGCTTTGGATCAGACTGCAATATCCTCATCAAGGTCTTTTCTTTCTGTCCCAGAAGCAGCTTGGAGAAGCAGGGATTATGGAACAACATCCACCTCCATCCGGGCTCTTCAGGCTCTTCTATGCAGTCTGTTGGCTTTGCCCCTAACTAGGTAATTTTATCCTGCTCTGTTCAACCCACTGATACCTTGCAGCTTCTGTTCCCTGTACCAATTGCTTGTTTCCTACTCATATGGAGTTCTTTGGAGTATTATTTATGAAGTCAAACTCTTTTTCCCTTTGAAGAAAATACAGGTTTTGATGAACAGTATCATTGTGAGCAGTGTCTTGGGGACATTTTGGGTTTGAATGAGTCCCTCACACCCTACTGAAAGCCAAACAACCTTCTGGGATTACCTCTGGTCATCAGAGGACACTCGTGCCTAAGTGCTGCCCTCTCATTACCAGTTTCTGTGTGGCTCTGTGCTGCTTCCCTCTGTGTACTCCAGGGAGGGTGCTGGTGGGTTAGGACACTTCTTCAGAGGCTCAGCATTTTTTGCTTTTTTAGTTGCCTTGACATCACTCTCAAGTCAAGCCAGGGTAAGGTTAAACACCAATTAAACATCCACAGCACCCAAAATGGATAACACACTTATAAATGTTTATGAAACATCTGTTCACAAATGAAGAGTATAAACCAATATATGATAAACTTCCTTGCGCTGGGTTTAGATGGGCTCCCCGAGGGTCTGCCTTTTGGCAGGCGGGTGCCGCCCAGGTGCCATTAGCCAGTGCCTCCCACCCCACGCCTGCTGGCATTACTCTTCAGTGGGGTCAAGGTGATTCATCTTCACTCCCAGACTTGTTTCTTTCTGAGAAGACAGACAGACAAACCATTTCTCCTGGTGAAAGCAGCTGCTGTTTCCCGTCCTGAGAGATGCCGAGGATTTGTTCCCATTGCTTGCTACCACCCCCTGGTTCAGCAAGGGTAAAGCTCTCCTCCCTTGCTCGTCTGCATACCCTATTGAGCATTAATAGATAAGTTATGATATAAAATATGACTTCCAGTCAAGCTTACATTTTAACCCCATCTGTACTTTGTCAGCCACGCTTTTGCAAATGTCTGAATAGTCCACAGCCATTTTGTGCTGAAACAGCCTTGGGATGATTGGACCCCTACACCTTTTTCTTTGACAGACACTGAAATAACTGTATTTCTTGTTCAAGTCAGTCAGGACCATTTTCTGTCTGTATTGGATTTGCAAAGACAGATGGCTTCCAACGTTTAGAGCTCTATCCAAGTTAAAACTGGAGGAGAAAGTTGTTTGATTCTTTGCAGGAATTACTGTCTAAACAAAACCTGACTTCAACAGATTTCTATGCAAAATGCTTTGATTCCCATTTTCCATCTGTGAGAAATTTGGGATGTTACTGTTGAATTTGTAGCTTTCCTTTGATAAACATATTAAAACATTGTTCAGAATAGCTTTTTATCATCTTAAAGATATAATGCAAATGAAATCCCCTCTGACTCTTGAAGATTTGGAAGCACTTTTCCTGCTTTTGTTACACTTGCACCAGGTTTCTGCAGTTCCTTGCTTGTGGCTCTGCTCATGTTGCTAGTGCAGAGTTTGTGTTTGGCTCAGGAAGCAGCCATAAACCTGACTCTGATACCTAGAGATATTAATATTTCCCTTACCTTGACGTTTTCCCTGTTTTTTGCCTTTGACTACTACGTCCACCAAGAGTGAAGTCCAGTGTCTTGGGAGGCGGTGGTTGGCAGGGCTGCCGAATAACAAACTTCTGAGGTCAGACTTAAGCTCATTCTCACGATCCCTTTGCTTTCTCAGCGTAGGACTTAGCTGGCAGACAGCAAGAGCTCAGAGCTTGCAGTCTTTTATCTTCTTTATTTGTGTCTTCACTGGTCTAGCCATCCGCCGCTGAAGAAAGAGACATCACAGTTGTCAAGAGCTTATGGTCTGTGTGGTGATGGTCAGTCATAGTATAAAAGTTGCATCTTTTTTTCCAGAGTAGCTTACATACCATAAGATAGCTACAGACAAAATAAGAAAAAATTCTTCAGTCCTGATGCATTCAAACTTTAGCTGTGATCAGCTCTTCCCAGTTCTTTCCCTATGAAAATGTTCCACTTTTTAATGTTTTCTCTACCAGTATTACTACCGGTAAAGGTATCATCTTTATTATCAGTAATAGTATTGTTGTCATGTAGTAACATCTGTGTAGTGTAGGAGTCCGGTAGTCTCAGCTGTTGGTCACTAGCTGGCGGTGATGCTGGGTTTGTCTGGGACGTTTCAGCTGGGGGCATCCAGTTTCTTGAAGCAAGTGTGAACCCTGTGCAGCGGCTGTCCTGCACGGTGCTGCACTGCCACATCAGACCTGGGCAGGGTGGCTGGTCCAAGGGTCTTCTCTTCTCTAAAAGCCCCTTACTGTCACAAATCTGCAATCCTACCCTTGTTTTCCTGTGTTTCTCTGTCTGCCAGTCCAAGGCAAAACACAAAGACCACCTTGAGAGACAGATTCACACCCAAGTTCAACAATTTTAATCTTGTTAAGCTTTTGGTCAATATTGACATACTGTGTGCTTTTGCTTCGGTTAATGAGTTATTTCTGTTGTGCAGGGAGGATGAATTGTACTGGGCTTATTTTACAGTTAGTATGTCATGGAGATTAATCAATCTTAGTCTGGAAAATGATGAGTATTGATCTGTGATACTTGAGAGAAACACACTGCCACATTTTTGCATGAGAGTTCCCTTATGAAATAAAGCAGCAGCACTTCCACTAAAATAATTTGGTTGTGCAAGTCCGCAAAGAAAATTCAGTCACGAAAAGAGCAAATTAAAATAATTGCCTGTTACTATTTTAATACTAATTAACTTTTCAGCCACTCATAGCCCCGCATGCCTTCCTGCCATCACTGCAGGCCCATGGAATGAGGTAATGCAGGTGGAAATGCATGGGAACCCAACTTGGATGTGTTGGGAAATATCCAAGGGATGTAAAGCTCTATCCCCTATGCATCCCCCATCCCCATAGCCCAGGGGTCCCCTCTTCCCCCTGCCCATCTGCCACTAGGGAGCAGCTCCATCTCCCTGGGGCTGGGGACACCTCTGTCGGGTACAGACCCCCAGGCACATCCCCCAGCACACTTGGAGGCAGGCTGCCGTGGGGCATGGGGCACTCTGCCCTCACACTGAGGTGCTTCTTGACCCTCCTGCTGGCCAAAGAGAGGCAAACCATGGAAAACCCCACACCAAAAATGTGACTGACTGTTCTCACCAAGGCTACTGAATAGTTATGAGCTGTTGGGAGCAGCTTTTGGGCAACACAAGTCTGGACTGAATTTAAAAAGAAATCTGTCTTGGGGGTTTTCTCCCTCCCTTTACATTCCTTAAAAAAAAAAGGAAAATCTTAAACACTTTAGAGCCGGTTTTCTGGTCTTTGGTTTTAGACAGATGAACAGCAGGGTTTTATAAGCTGATTGTGTTCAGATGTACATCTGCAGCAATAATTGCGATACACAGGGAATGGTGTCACTATAACGTTTCGCAATAGATGTTGGAATGAAACCACAAATAGGAACCACATTCTGTTGTTAATTGTTTGATTTAAACCCACAAAACAAAACATAACAAAACATGACAAAAACCCCAAACAGTAAAACTCAAAGATGTAAGAACAATAAAATAGCATGGTGCTGGGAAAAGGCATGCAAGTTTGGGGACCCATTGCTTGTCCCCATATTAACATCAGCTATTGCACAGGTCTTGTGAAGCAGTTTAGGACATAAAACCTTTCTTTTCAGCCTGTAGATACGACATAGCAGAGCAACGGAGCGATAACCTTCCTGTCTGTGGTTTTGCAGAGGCACGAGTGTCGCTCCAGCCTTTGCCTCGCAGTGATCCCTGCCTCTTCAATCAGCGTTGCAGGGGGAAATCTGGGAAGACCTGAATGTTTCACAGACATGGGGACTTTCTACCCTCTGTTCTCCCCTTTCTTTTCCCCTCCATCCTCTTCCATGCCTCTTCTCCCTCCAGGCACCTCCTGGGGTAGAGCCTGCTTAGACTCACCCATGCTTCCTGTCCCAAGGAAGCAGAATTATGGGGGTGCACAGCTCTCCATGCAGCTTTGTTGTAGTCTCTTTAGACAGCAGTGAGAACAAAAATGCACCTTTTCATAGGAAAAAAAATGGCAATTAAGATTTCAGCCACCCTTTGGTGACAGTGTTCTGGTTTCAATCTTTTTTTTTTTTTTTTGAGAGAGAAGAAAATAGGAGATTCTCCTTCTGTTCAGCATAGCCTAAAGTTGCCTGAACTTGGTTCTGTTTTTCCCTATTCCAACTGTAATGGTGAAAAGAAAAAGTACTGCTCTCAGACAGGAATAATGGACCTCTGTTGGAGCTGGCACCATTATCTGCTTTGCAATGAATTTCTGTCACAGTTGTGGGTCAGGGAGATGAGGTGAACTTGCACTGTCCTGCACAAACAGCAGTAAAACTGTTCTTAAGTTTGAAACGGCCTTGTCTGGGACTGATGAATTTGTTACCAAAAGGACAAAACCAGGTGAATCTGGCCGAACCCTCATATGAAACATTTTTTTAGAGATCATGGTATACGCACACAAATTATGTATAGGACAGCATGTGATAGAAGGTATGGAATTTTGTTAAGTGAATATATATTTGCATTCCATGCCTAGAAAGTGGAAAAAGGGCTCAAAACAACTCTAAATCACCTGAAAGGTAAATTAGAAACTACCATGCTGAAAGCTTTTTGAAAGCAGGTCTGGTAAAGCTAAATAAACCTTGTACATCTGTGAGTTTTCAGGTAAATAGTGAATAGATAATGCCCACACCTTTCCTTGCATAGGTTTTAGTCATTCATATTCTGTCAGGTCCTCGTATGCAATTCAATCCTTTCTTTCCGAGTTTGCCCATTTTTAATTTTCACCCATTCTGTAATCTGTTTCTCCTCCACGCTTCCACAAAATCATATTCTGATAGTTCACCTATCTGGGAAAATTTCATTGCTGCTTCTCTAGATCTTGCTTCTATCATCAGTGAAAAGTCTATTTTTCTTCTTTGCTTATGGATCAATAATTTCTCCCTTGCTGTTATTATTTATCATTTAACCTGATGACTGCATTCTTTACAGCATTTCTGTCCCAAAGTCTCAGGAGCTAGGCAAAAAGAAATACCTGAGAGCAACCCTGAAATGTGTGCGGTTACCCCTGGAGATGGCACCTCTGTGACTGCGCACTGCGGATGGCCATCGTCCGTCCCGGAGCGCTGCTGCTGCCGGGAGCCTCTGCCTTGTCCTGGTTTGATACGAGCAGAGGTGCTGTGCAGTGTCGACTGAATGATGAATATCAATGTAAAATGTAATTAACGCAGACAGGCATTTATTGCCAGCAATAGTAGGAAACAGTTTTATTCCCTTACTTGCTGCCAGCTCTGGCAGGTTAAAGCCAAATGTCTTATCAGAACATTGTCAGTATGTGGGGAGTTCAGTGCATGCTTCTATATTTAGTAAAAAAAAAAAAAAAGGAAGGATAGATAGAATAGATTGGTGTCACTTTTGCTGGTGTGAGATTTTGTGGGTAACGTATTCCTATGAATTGTTACAGGCTGTTTTCCATGGACTTTTATATCACTAAAGTTCCACTTGTGTGCAAGTGGATCTCTCAATCTTATGAGAGACTAGTGAGGAGTAACTATTACACCACAGGAAAATGTACAGCAACAGAATGCTCTCATTATGAATTTGGCTTCATGTGTTCAAGGAAGAATATGTACATGAAAATAAATAGTAAGTCAGGAAGAAAAGTACTAAAGTGACATTATCCTTCCACCTTCCACTTACATTTTACTTCACAGGGGGGGAAATATTATTTTAAGGGTACCATCAGCCTCCAGAAAAGATTACTATGCGAAAATATGGCAACTCTGCACAGTGGCTTTTTGAGATGTGAAAATACCCATATATATATGTGCATGGAATAGCATTTCTTATCTTTTTCTGAACTACACCTTTGGAAGATTGTTGTTACATTTGTAGGCTTGTCACTGATGCTCAATGAACCCGAAAAACCTTTCCCAAAATTGTTGTGTGCTTTTTTTAAAATCATTTCTTATGGGATTGTAGGATGGAAATTCCTAAAAGATTTCCAATCAGCTTTACTTTAAACTTGATTACTTCATTGTTTATTATTCAGGTAAATATAATCTCATGTAAGAATGATTTAAATACAATAATCAAATAGAAAGACAAAACAAAAACTTCAGGTTCTGGGCAGCTATTGATGTATAGCTATATAGAGGTAGCTGCAAGATTAGGCCTTGTGAAATAAATGTCATTTATTCTTTCTAAAGAAGTAGTGGGCTGTCTTTTCTTCTGTGGAAGACAGAAGGGACAAGCAGGGTGACACACCAAATGTGAGACCTGCTTCAAAATTTTTTGAAAGAAGCGTACTGAATCAGCGCAGAGGGCATTTCAAAATAATGAATTTCATAGAACCATAGAATCACAGAATGGTTTGGGTTGGAAGCGACCTTAAAGACCATCCAGTTCCAACCCCCCTGCCATGGGCAGGGACCCCTCCCACCAGACCAGAGCCCCATCCAGCCTGGCCTTGAACACCTCCAGGGATGGGGCATCCACAGCTTCCTTGGGCAACCTGTTCCGGTGCCGCACCACCCACATAGTGAAGAATTTCTTTCCTTGATGCTAAACTCAGGGTGTTGGATGCCAGACAGGCTTAGTTTTACCTAAATGCTCTTAGTCCATGTATGTCTGGGTACTTCCCCAGGCTTTGCGTGTGGTGGGTGCCAGACCAGTGTATGCCTCTGAGAGTTTGGGCTCGTGCTTTCCAGTAACCAAGCTGCTGACACCAGGCAGCTATGCAGTGGTTTCTCCACTTGGGTTCTTCCCAGTTACCAGGTCTCAGAACCTGCATGACAATATTGGAAATTAAACCCAGTTAATAGAAAAAAATGTTAAATCAATGGCCATAAAATTTAATGGGTTTATAGCAGTCTTAACACAGTAGGACTGAATTATCATGTTAATTTAATTTCCATTTCTAAATGAACCAGAAGGCACAATAAAGGTCAATTAACCACTACCTTCCTTGTCTTCTTTTTTCTTTTACTGCCGGTTTTAAATCACAGTCACCCCCAACACAGACAAATCTTTTTCTTGAAGTTCATTATTTTCTCTTAGAGACTCACTATAAACAGAATAAAAGCTAACAACCTTCAATGTGCTCAATCACACTGATTGCTTTACCTTGTTATGTCTATATCTGTTGTTACATCAGAGGTAAATAAAAATTGTTTTGTTTTCTGGTATTCCTTGCTATGGCATTGTTTGAGGAGGGCTTTGGGCTTTGGTAGACTGTCAACTGCTTGATCCTATGTTCTTACAAGCAAAGAGACATGAGTGCATCCTTCCCATCCTGTCTCCTCTGCTCACAAAGTGCTCCCCATCAAGTTTGCAAAGCTGCCCAAAAGCCTTGCTTAAAATTAACGTATGCCATGATGCCTAAAATAATCACAGTAGGTAGCCTACCCACACGGAAAATGCTACTTAGCACATTGGCCAGGCTCATCTCTTTGCAGCTGCTCTTCTCTACAGTCAGTGGTTGTCTCCTGCCTAATGCTTAGAGCACAAGGTGTCTGGCTGTACCAGGAGAAGCTCGTCTTGGTCCTTGTCCATAAAAGCAGGAACTAGGCACTTTAATAGGACAATAAGAATTAATGTTCTAGGTTGCTTTAGAGGAATCTGTGATTTCCACTGACAAGCATACCAGCTATGTGCTTTCTGTTTCGATGTCATGTCACTATTGCTAAATTTATCTGTATGTTGTTCGTGTGTGGTTGGGAGGTGCTGTGGTGCCTGGTACAGGTGCTGATGAACTGCAGGACAGCTGAAGCACAGCAGACAAGGGCTCAGTAATGTGGAAGTTAATGGGAATTCTGCTGTTAATTTTAAAAGGGCCAAGGTTGTACCGGAGGCATTTAACTTTCCTCAGATCATAGGCTCCTAGTGATGTAGCTGGGGATTTGGTCAGATGTCTTGGTCCATACTTAGCTACAAAGCAAGTCTTCCCTCCCTTCTGGGGAGTCAAGTCTGCACATCTGATACAGCTTCCTCTTGAATATATTCCCTATACTTTCTTGATTATTTCCTTTCCTCAAAATGTTATTTGGAGACAAGATTTTTTGGCCTTATTTCTCTTTCCATATTGAGATGGAAAAAAATAAATCCTAATTAGAGCAACTGATATATTGGAGTTATGTTTTCATTTATTATTTTTTATTTATTTCCAAAGTTTGTTTGTTAAGGCATTGGCAAACTTTCCTGCCTCATATTTAAACATTCTTAAAACAGTGACATAAATAGATGATCAAAAAAGATAAAATTTCAGTTTTACATATTATGCTATCTGGAATAGCACAAAACATGGAATATCATGATACAGAATAATGCCTTTTTTATGGTCACATGTGCAGTAGGAGCACAAAGTTGGACGTGGCTAGAGGCAACTTGGATTTTTATATCCAAGCAGTAGTTATTCAGGTCCGCAAAACAACTTAGGTGCACACACACACACACACACACAAACCTCTGTTTTGTGTACTGGTGACTATTGTGGGACCTGGAACAAGAAATAGAGCAGAGCCTCCTGCCCAGCTGACCATGCGGTCTCTGGAGCAGCTGTGTCACCCATGTACTTAGGAAATCTGCCCCAGGTCTTGCTAAGCAATGCGGGTTCTGCTGGGATTTTAACGGATGTGGTAGGTGAGTAAGGTTATGTGTTACCCTAAAATTCAGCATACTTACCTGAAAGTTCAAACTTTTTCCTACTTTGGGAAATGAAGTAAATCATGCCTGATGGGTTTCTTAAAGCAAAATTCAGACTGCTGTTATGGCAATGTAAAAGGAGAGTAAAAATAAAGATAGTGAGACAAAGTTTAAAGAGATTTCTGTAATTGTCAATTTGAAATGCAGAAGGCCCTCAGGCAAGTGTCAGGCGAAGCTGGTAGGAAACCAAGAATAGTCTAGAAATAACTCCAAACTGCCACAGAAAAGTAGGAATGAATCAATTATATGGAGCTCTTTAAACCATCCATTAGAGAAAAATAATTCTCTGTTAAATGCCATAGGATGAGCCAAAAGATCTGCAGAAGTGCCTTTGTTCCTATTAAACCTTCTCGTGTCTTCCATAAAGGCAGTGACGCTATCCGTTGGTCTGTGTGAATTCTTCAAGATGTAATTCTAAATAGTTGTTCTGCTGAAGTGCTTCAAACCTGTATTGGAGGCTTCTGTGCAGGCTCATAGTGGTGATTTTTTTGCCTTTTTGGCTTTCAGCATGTCAGGTCCAGGTACACTAATCATCACATTTGTTTGTGTGAAGGCTCGTGCTGGGAATGTCTCTGTGACTATCTCGACATCACTTAGATTTCAATTTGTAAAGGCTTGTCGGACATCTGGAAATGATTGCTCATGGTCTGACATGAACAATCTTGTGCCGCACCTATCTGCAAGCAGTCAGATAGCCAAAGGGAATAGCTCGGAGGATGAACTCTTTGCACTAGGTGTGCTTAGCTCATCAGACAATTTTGAATAATAATTCTATGAATTTCGAACCTGTCCTGGAATTTCCTGAGCAGAAGAAAAACATTGGAGAAGTTATTTGATGTCCATAGTTATAAGTTTTCATTCAAAAGAAGTCACGGTGGAATTGGACAAGCTGAACGTGTCCAATACATTGGGAAAACAGGAAAAAATTGCTTGTTCATAAAGTTCATGCAAAGGAAATCTTGGGTGATGGAGCTGGTGATCGTTATGTACCACCCTTGACTCTGACGTGTAACTCTTAATTCCAGACAAGGGTCAGAGAAGTTATTTTCTGGAATTTGGGGACATTAGATAGCCCTATCTATGTACATCAGGATTTTCACAGTGATTTTGGATGTGCCAGTTTTGAGGTCTTTGTTATGTTTTATGCCCCTAAAAGCAGCTTATTCTCATGAAGCACAGAACATGTGCTGACCACGCACTCCCTTTCTCTGGCAAATGCCCTTTCATGGGGTCACTGCTGCCCTTCTAAAATCCAAAGCACTCAAGAGTACACACCCAAATAAAAGCTGCTGTCACTTGAGGTCCCTGCCAAGGGCACCATGGTGGATATAGACTGATGGTTACAGTGATTCTCCCCAACACTTTTTATGCTGGGATTTTAAAAATTACTTTCCTTCCTTTTTGAGTTTTTCACAATTCTGCTTCAGATGACAAAGAATTGCCTCATTTTCTGAATTCTTAGTGTCACAGCAGTTAAAAGAAAGAAGGAAACCAGATTCTTAATTCACCAGCCATTCTTAAATCTAACTTACAGCTGATTTCAGTGTGGTTTATTTTTATTAAATTATACAAAAATGTATCTGGTTAACTGCCTTTAATTGCCTTTTTTTGGTAAAAGTAGTTCCTTCGATAATATCAGAAGAGCTAAAGCTGCAAAAGTGTATTTTGCAACTTCTTTTTCTAAACATTTTGTCATATTTAGCACAAGAATCTCTTGTCCTTGTTTTCTTAAAGACCTTTTATTTTCCATTAGATTTTTGTGTGAGACAGAGTATTGTTTTGCAAAGTGTATTGATGTTTCTTGTTCTGTACGTAGAAATAAACAGCCTTCAGGTTTCTTTTCCTCTTTTTTTATCGATACTTGTTAGTTCATTCATGTGACTAGAATGACTTCTTATGAACAATTTAATTTGTATTACAGAACATACAGTGTGAAAACTACATTAGTTTTTCCTGTTCTTCAGACTGAAATGGCTATTGGATTAAGTTGTCCATGGCTTGTGGTGTTTTTTGGGGGGGTCGTTATGGTGTTTCAGCCAATTAAAGGAGAAACTTAGATATTGAATGTTGTGAGAAAATCATTTTCTTTGACCAGCTTGGCCACTGAAAGGAAACTGCTGGTAACGTGATTTCTCTGAGAGGAGTATAACCTATGTGTGCATATGTATTTGTTTTCAGCTGCGTCTGCCAGGAAAGCTGGAGAAAGATGTTACTCATTACCTACTTGGAAACATCTGTCCATTTTCAGAGCGTAGCTTTTACAAGGCATGATATTAAACATTGCATTTACACATCCTGAAAAGATTTACAAGGGGAACAAAACTGTTACAAACAGTGAAGGGAATGTGGTTAGGCTTAGCAGACAGAAATGAATGAGCGTGTGTTCGTGAAGGAACGCCCTGTGAGGCTGCTCCTGGAGAGCCTGGCAGGGACCAGCCCCGTGCGGGGGGGCTCCTGTCTCGCACCCTGACTCCCTCCCTCTCTTTTTCCAATCAGATTAAGTGAGCAGGTACTGCCTACATGGCGCAAGTCCGAGGCTGTTGTTGTGTGTATGCAAGCCTATTTCTGCCCCAGTTTTGTGTTCGGAGCCCAATGGATGAATCATTTGCAGCACTGGGGCCTAGACCAGTCGCTGGAAGCTCCAAGAAGAGGATGATGAAAAGACCAGAAATTCAGCTACCAAATATATCAATTACTCTCAGCTGATATTGTTCCTTTAATAGTTGCATAGTCTTGTATTTTCTGCTCTCTTAGTCATTAAAATTAAGCTAAAATACTGGCTCAATGTCCATTTTATAAGCCACTGTTAGAAGGCACTGAGGAGGAAGAAGCCTCACTATTGACTGAAAAACAGATGGTATAATATCATAATATACTTTTGGGCAGGGAGGTGAGCCAGTTCAATGCGTTTCTCCCTTGCCTCACATCCCCTGCACAGACATATAGAGGAGGGACACAGATGACATCTCTGGGCCTAATGGCCCTTCTATTTTTATTTCTCAGCTGGGGGTTGACTGCTTACATTTTTATAGTCACTTGTCCTTTTCAACTCATAGAAGGGCTTCTTTTTCTTCTTCTTCTTCTTCTTTTTTTTTTTTTTTTTTCCAGGCTAGCTGTCTTTCTTTAGAAAGCTTCCTCCTCTCAGTAAATCTTTACCTGGATTGCATGCATTGTCTCTCTGCTGATAGTGCTGCTTTTACCATTACACAACTGCATTTGTCTAAAGATGTTTATTAAATGCAGATACACATTACTCAAGTATAAGTTTCATGCTATAATTTTGACCATAGCATCCTGCAATCCACAAGGGCATGATTTGGTAGAAAAATTACGACTGCTTTATGAACTCTGGAAGTCCACATGTGTTACTTGGTGCATAGCTCCATTCTCCAGAGACTCCCCACAGGTTTACACAATGCCAGAATCAGATGTCTTTTTTTAGATTTAAATTAGACTTTAAAACAGTGAGAGACTTTAAAATTATCCACACCAAAAATATTTGTAAGTCTGCAAGTCTGTATCTAAGCAGCTTTTAGTACAGTAAGGTGTAGGAAACTATTTCTAGGACTTTAATTTTTCCTTATTGCATCCAAATATGATGTAGGAGCATGAAATAAATGGCAGTTATATTTATAATTTGTAAGTTAACAATGTTGTTATTATTGTAATGTTCTAGTATGCTTTTTTGATTACAAATGTTATTATTATTGTAATGTTCTAGTGTGCTTTTTTGATTACAAAAGCAATCATTCTTAAAGTCAGTACCAGACAAATTTTAAGCAAAATTAGTCTTAAATCTCTAATGTAAGTCTATTTAATTTAGCTGAAGGTTTAAATTAACAAAATAATGCAAAGTAGTCAACCTGCTTGAATGCTTGTTTTTTACTTTAAATGTGAACACTTAGATTTTTATTCAGACAAACATTTATTCTATAAATTTGAAATTAAAGTGGTAGCGTGCTTTTGAAAATGACTTCTGATAATATGGATACCTGGGCACTTGTATCAGAGTGATGGGAAAAAAGTGCTAATTGACTTTGCAGTTTACATATCACTCAATATGGAGAATATGGCACAGGTCTTTATTGCAATCTAATCAAATCATCTATCAATTTTTGGCTCCTGTAACACCAATCATGCTAGTAAGCAAATGCTTATTATTACAGAGCTCCACAGGGCCCTGAAATTAAATTGGGCTTTGTTTGAGCTTGTAAATACCCACTCAACCGAAACTCTTACCTAAGTCGTAAAGTAACCCAGTATGTTGAAATTTGTGCTTGTGGGTCACAAACATCCATGAGGCATAAACTCAACATCTTCACCTGTATTTATACATACATTTTTGGGTGCACAGACATTTGAGATTAATCACATGTGCTCGGGATATCAGCACATGCAGATCAGGGACAAACTGCCCACTAGTTCTACTCCTGTCTGTGTAGTCTATCGCAGGTTTCATATTTTGGATATACATCTTTTTTCTTTGGCATTTGCCTAAGAAAATCTATGGTTTACCATTTAAAGTAAAGACTCTGCTCTTCAGGCATTTAATGAAGACACATTAGATGCTTTTTTACTAGTGTTGTTACCATTTTAGATGGATTCAAGTATGTGATAAAATTCTAGATGACAATATTGCTTCTTTTTCCACTTTCTATGCTGACTGGTTATTATAGAAGCTTGCTATGCACCATGGTATCTATGTACTACTTAAGAACTGAAATTCAATATGAGGCCAAAAATATAACAAGCAGTCTGGTTCCTATCTTCTTCACCTGTCAACAAACAGAATCCACCCAATAAGAAGCATACAATCCATAAAGTTGTATTCAAAAGATCTCACTCTGCAGCCCAAAGCTAGGCAGATATGGACCTTGTGAAGTGTCAGCAGAAACACATTCTAGAGATAAGCCTGTTATATATGACCTCCCTGATTTCATATCCCATATGTTCATGTCCGTGAGTCAGTAAGAGAAACATCTCGGCGTATTCTAACTACTGAATTCATAGTGAAACAAGGAAACACCTGGGTATCATATTAGGTGACCTAGGAATAGCTAAGCTGGACAGAAGAGGTAAAAGTGTGTGAGGGAAAGTAATTTCTGAGATGCTTATTCATGTGATGGTCTGTAATCGTATCCAAAGAGATTTTCACCCCAAAGGATCTGAGGATGCCTTACAGATGACATACTGTCTTGAAAATCCATGTGTCTTGTTTCCAGAGCACATTGACTCTGGGATGAGACTTGGGAGTGTTTTCCTTTCTTATGCAGCATTTGCACCGATATTTTTCAGTAGAACAGGCTTAGTGCTTGTCTGATCTCCAAAAGTCTTTGAGTACCCTGCCAGTCTCTGGGCTGTCCTTCTCCCAGGGCCAGCTCAGGGATGGTGGTCCAAAGCAGCAAGATGTCCAGGGTCCCTCTGCTCGCTTTGCTTGCCCTGGACCCTGGTCAGCCACCACTGAGAAAGGGTGGGGGATGCAGCAGAAGCAATATCTGAGATTTTGGACTTTTCTGGCTGCAGCCGCTAATCTTTCCTCAGGAGAAAGTCTCTGTCTAAGCTTTGCTCCTTCCCAGAGCCTGGTCCTGGCCATAGCCCCTTGTCCTCAGGGAACCATGTGCAATTTCCCCTATACATCATGTGAGGATTGAATTACCACTGCTTTTGCCTGTTATGGGACTGACTAAGAGCGTAAAAGACCTGCGATCTGTGTGTAAGGAATGAACATGTAAGCTGTGATGGCCCTTTTTGGACAGAACCTGATCTATCCTGAGCAGCACACCTGAGAAGTGGGGTAGACTCTGGTGTGCTGAATCCAGCTACAGTTTGAGGAATTATGACCACTGACCAAAGTGAATTATCCTGCATCTTATAGAAGAGACATTATGAAACGAGATTTTAATTGCAAGGTGCTGTTCTGAGCATAGGAAATTTTGAAATCCTGATTCCTTGTTAAAGCCAATAGGATTTTCATACCGCAGATCAGTGCTCAACTTAGTCAATTGGTTGCATGGCTACTGAGAAGTTCTCCTGTAACAAGCTGTGATAAAAAGAATACATATTTTTTTACTGTGCATGCACTGGTCCCATCCTGTAGAGTTACAATGGTCCTATGGTTGCACACCACTGAACAAATAAAGTAATTTTGCTCTGACAAGGTGCTGTATAAACTGAAGTTATTAAGTGGAAACAACCATGTTGATTTTGCCTTTGGAGAAAACAAAAAGCAAAAAATAAAAATCAATGTTTGCCTAATGGAAAAGAACAATACGGATAGGAAGAAAAAAATGTTTTCCGGTAACTGTAACAGAGTGTTGCAAAAAATGGATAGGAAAAGGCCCTCAGAGCAGTTATAAGGCAGAACCGAAAAGCACAGTGGAAATACTCTTTCTTCTCTGAAACAAAAGGATATTTTAGAAATTGTAACTGCTCTTCATTCTCTTCTAATCTAACATGATCATGATTGAAAAGATATTCTTGGGTAAATTAACACTGCATGGTGTTAAACACACCTTGTTCCTTGTGGAGGAAGTTCCACTATTTTTTTCTACTGCAAGTTGCATCATAAGACTGCTAATGTTAGGCACTGCATCTTGATAATGACTTGATAAATTACTTGACTCAGTGGTTGCTGACCCTGAGTTTATAACATGATTTCATAAAAACCTTTGTAAATCCCTAATGGAGATAGACATAGGGCTTTTCTAAATATAGCAGCAAATTAGAGAACAGTAAAATAGGTAAGTACAAAAGTTACTTAGCAGAGCCCCTGAGTTTCCCACTGACTGTAGGATGTCTGGTTATGACAAGCTTCTGCTGCTACTACTACCAACTGTTGTAATGTGTTGGAAAATTTTAAAGTACTGGCCTGCAAAGGTACGCTGATAATAATTAGTATAACAGTATGGACCAAAACATGCAAAATCTAACTTATACTTTTGGTGTCTCATATTAAATGGTTTAATAAAACAGAATAGAAAACTCCAGTTATGGTTTGTTCATTCTCATTAACATAGGCTTCCTTCAACTTGGCTGCTCTTGCAGCCCGTCTGCTTCTGGGGAGCTTTATGGATGAGCTGCTGTGTGGAGCCTGAGGTTGTACGTGAAATTTTCTGAGCACTGGAAGGGGAAGGGGAGATGTGCTGTCAGAGCCACAAGCATAAGTGTCCATGGCCTCGTCCATACGTCCCCATCTGTCAGGACAACAACAAGAGATGGTTGTAACAAACCCCACCTCTGGAGAGCCTGCAACGTGTTACCACAAAGTTGTATTTTGTGAATTACGTATTTGGGCCCTGGTTCATAACTGGCTAATCTCCATTGAGGAGACAAACTCATGGGGACAGTTCATTCTGAATCTGCTGGTCCAGCCCTAAGAGTGATTAAGAGCAATTGCTGCAGTGGCTGAGGGAAGGGAGGCAGAAGGAAAAAGCATCTATAGAACTGAAGACTGGTGGGGGCTGAGGACCAGGGTGACCCCCCATGTAAATCCAGTGGAAACAATCCATCTCCTATGAGATATTTCAGCAAGAGATGGCAATAAATTGCAAAGGGGTCAATAGATTTCATGTCCAAGATTTAAGTCTGACAAACTGTGTTACATGGAGTGCTGACAGGCTCCTTGAGTTCAAACACATACATTCAGTTTATTTCTCAAGGTAGCTAAATATATAAACTGTTTTCTTTATTTTTAGGGACTTTTAAATGTTTGGATCATACGTGTGGTGCTTCTTGTGGAACAGTCATCCAATTTACTGCCAAAAAGAGGGATTTCTCACCAATGCAAGAGCATTCAAGGGACATATTGTAAGGCTGCAGCAATGTGGAATTTTAATCTTGACCTCAAATCTGCAAGTTTTAAACTTTGTATGATTCCTCTCTAATCAAAATAGTTTCTAAATGCCTCCCCTTGTCTTTTTGGCCTCTCAATCTGTCCAGTAACAGGTATATACTTAAATCACTAAAGCAGGTCAAATGTTGATATATTCATGGATGTGGAATCTGAGTTTTTCTCCCATCGTTAAAGATGACATGTCTGTAGGAAGGCTATGGAAGTTTGCCTTGCCACTGCAGAGTAAAATCTAGCTTCTGTCTCGATCTTTGATGAAGAGGAATTTCAATTCTACAACTTTCTCTGGTTTTGAAAGAACTTGAAACTTTGAAGAAATCTGAAAGTAACATCTACGGCCAAAACCAAAACACCCTGCCAGCTCCTGCTGGATGCACGCCAGCTCTTGCATGCCTTTAACAATGGCTAAAATAGTGATGAAACTGGAAACAACTGGGAGAAAAGCCTTTTGAAAAATTGAAGAAGTTTCTATAATATAACCTCTGCTCTCCATAATTTAACTGTAAGTCCCATATTGAACTGGCTTGTGTCTGAAGTGTTACAGAATGGATTTAAAGTTCTGGTAAGTTAGAATATATGTCAGTACAGATAAATGAGAAACATTTATATTTAATTTCTTAATGTATTCATTGTGATATTCTCAGAGTGTGTATATGATTGACACCTTTACAAATTGTTGCTAGTAACATTTTTATTTGTTCATTAAGAGACTCCAGTAAAGCAATTATGAATATTTAAATATCCTCAGGTCTCTCTTAAATAAAGATATCTGTTTTTATGTTGAAAACCTATTTTAATTAGTAATTATGCTATTTCTATTTTCTGATGGACATTGCAGTGATATTTTTATATGGCAGTTATTCACAGGCTTGGCATACTGGACCTGCTCAGCTGAACTTGTGACACCTGAGAGACAACTTTATTGCTATCATTATCAAGCTTCCTGACTATCAAACTTCTAATTTAAGATCTGATTTATATAGGTCAAATATAATATTTATAAAAACCTCACACCCAAACTCGATAATCCTCTGCACTTCTGCAGGAGACTTCTTTCCAGGAGCTCAGAGTTCAGTATTGAAGTTAATGAATTGTAGTTCATAGCACCATTATGGGAAATATTATTCATTGTATCTTACACCTGAGGAAACAGGTGTGGATTTTTTGAGACAGATCTGTAGCAGAATCATGGTTCAGTTCAGATCTTCTGACTCTCAGCACTCTCCTTTTTCTGCTCTCCAAGGAATTTTTAGATACTTCCACTCATTAATGGGAGTATAGAAAGAAGGTTTATTTGGCTAGCATTTTCCACCACATCATAAGGAGTGAGCAAAGGAACCCTGCCACCTTACAACGTGAGTCAATTGACATCTAATCTCTTCTGGGTACTACAACTCTCTGTCAGTGAAACGTGGACTGATTCGGTACTGCCTGTGCTGTCAGCTCCTTTAAAGCTCTGCAGGCTTTGAAATGCAACTGCACTAAATATGACAAAATTTAGCAGATTTGATTCTCTGTGGAGGGTCTCTGATAGCAGTGCAGGAGAAGTATTTGCCAGTGGTGTGGGCCTTTAGCAGAGTAACTGGTGCATCATCGAACCAGAGCATGTCCAGGGATCTCTAATTGCTTTGGTGTTCCCCTCAGCCAGGATTCAAGTTTGACTTACAAGCAACATCTGCATCACTTTGGAAACTTTTTAGCAGACTTTAAACTCAGTCGGGTCTTGTCTGATTGCAGTCACCTCTCTGCAGTTTCCCAATTAGTCACAAACCCAATTAGCTTTGGCCTTCAGTCCTTCTTCCTGGCTGTAGACCGAGGGAGGGAGCTGAAGTCCATTTTGAGCTCTGAGACACCACCTGAGTCCTACAGCCAGCTTACAGACGTGCTCCAAGGGCAAACACACCACAGTGCCCTTCCATTCACTTCACAGTTCCTTTTTTCCTCGAAAACAACTGATCTGTGGGCAGGAAAACCATTTACTCAAAAATAAAGAGTAAAATGTTTTTCCTCTTCGATAATGTTCCCCATTCTTTCAGTAGGTATTATGTTCTGTAATGTGCTGTGTGCACCCATTTTGTCATCGCTTTGGGTCATCCTTGCTCACAATTGGTTATTTACTCAGGGGCTTTTGAAATTATTGAGTTGACACATCTGTCAGACAGCAAAAGCAGAAATGCTAAAAGGTCACTTGGAGAGAAACCAGCTGCTTCAGACAAACCTTTCTGCCTTCAAATAGCACAATCATTATGGTCTAGCAGATGGGGCCTCTGCTTTCATTTCTGTTTTTCTCCTTCACTTCAGGTATTTAGATACGACTACCTCATTGCCAGGTCAACATAGGCCTTCTTGTAATTACCCACACAATAGGCAGCTCACTGCTTAAGAAAAAATCAGCTCCATTTTCTGTAAATGGGGAACCTGTTTCCTCACAGATATGAGTTACAGAATGCTTGCCTCAAACTTTCCTATTAACAGATTAATTTTGACAGCAGTAAGTACGTTTTTATTACTCCTGCTTCAGCCATTACACTGTGAAACATGCATTTAGTACAGATCTAACGGTTCTGAGAGCCTGGAGGCTTTTGGCAAAGATGGTGATAAGTAGAAGTGACCGAATAATTCTTAACAAATAATTTATTCAACACATTTGGACTCCCTCCCTGTTTGGTGAACATTAACCAGGTGATTGTGATTTCCTCTGATTTATTCAATATCCATATTTTTGGAAAAGTGTCTATCCGGATAATTTATATCACAGCTTGTGAGTAATTACAATTTGGAATTGAGGTGTTTGGCCACTGTGAGTCATAAATCACATGATATTACTTCTGTTCTGTGATTGGGCAAAGAGGAATTGCTTTTGACATAATTGCTCTCCTGTTTTAAAGTTCTCTTTTGGGGAAAAACTCTCAAAAACTCAATTGCACATCTATATGCGGAACCAGAACAATGAAAGGTTGCAGAAATATTCAGGTGAATGGAAAAGAAACACGCTCACTAACAGTCTTTTATTAAAGGACTTACTGCTCTTCAGAAACATCACATTCATCTGCACAAGTTCTTGGACAAGAAAAAACTCATTTTCAAAAGGAAGAAAACACAAGAAAATAGAAAGAATTAAAACTACAGTCATTGTTTCAAAGAATCCAGTTTAGTTTCAAATGAAATGAAGTGTCCAAGATGATAGTTACATATTTTTACAGAGACTGTACTTTTAAACTATGTGAAAATCCTTCATTTTCAATAAACATACTGATGCGTAATGTTTAATAAAATTCTTGCTGTGTGGGCACTAACAGAAAACTGAAAAATTCTTCTTTAGGTATGCCAATGATCTATAAATTAAGCAGGTTTGGAAATGGTGCATTCAGACTAAGTATACACCTCTTAAGCATCCTATCTCAGAGAGCTTTTAACACCAAGTGGCAGCAGAAAACAGAAATTGAAAAATAACAAAACTGAACTGTCTGTAAAACTGTGATTCTTTGGAAACATGGAAGGAGGTGGAGGAAGATCTTTCCTCTGTAGGGCTGATCAGCTAGTATAAAGAAGGAAAGAATAATTCAGAAGGTATCTTTTGATTTTGGTGGTGGTTGGTTTTAGTGGACTGGCTTGGTTTAGTCATTTTTGGGTAAGTGAGGTAAGATAGGCTAACCCTCAAGCTGTGGTTTTTAAATTTGAGGAATATTGCAAGCTGTATGAAAATGCATTGCAGGAAAGGAATGTTTTAATCAGAAAGACCAATTTATGGTGAAACCAGTCATAAAATTCTCCATGAAGTGAAATCTCAAACAGCAGTCTTGCAATTTTGAAAGGGTAGCTCTCTGATAAGAGAAAGGACCAGCATTGCAATCTGTGTCAAAACATTCAGGAAACTGTGCAATATCTAGATTTTTTCTTAACATTTGAATTTGGCATTCTCTTCGCATTTGAATTTGCCAGAAAGCAGAAAGACCTCAGTCCAGGAAGAAGCTTTGGAAGGAGAAGACACTGCTTCCAAGCATGCTTGAGTAATGCTAAATGCTGCAAAAGAGAGACTTCATATATGAGGACAAGCAAAACTCAACAACCGAGTCAAGCAAAAATGCCCAGGAAACAGCTAACCCAAACCAGAATAGTCTCTGACAAATAGAAAAAGATGCAAAAGAGCAGTGGTACATTTTCACCCTTTTTCAAGAGTTTGTAAGGGCTGACCCCACAGCGTAGCATACAACACAGTAAAGCAACATACCCAGCTCAAATGGATTTCTCCTAAGGAGAGTGGACACTGCATAGTAATAATTTGTGTTGGGAAAAGTCCACACAAGTGTATGATAACAGAAAATTGAAAAGCGCTTCACTCAACAGATAACAACACGTTGCAGATGCCTTAGAAAAATAAATTACAAATGAATATCAGCATTCCTTTGCTGTGAATAGGATTTATTGCTGTTACTTAGTACTATAATCAAAATTACTAACATGGCTACATACATACAAGCATACAATACATACATGCAAGTATACATACTATACATAACAAGCATTGAAACTCCACGTGGTTAAACAGAGAGGTTTAATGGAAAGCCAGTCTTTGGTGAAACTTGACCGGGTGTCACTTACCATAGTACCTTTGCCAAACTGAACAACAAACATCATCATGAAAGAATAATAATTATTATTTCACTGAAGTTTTCTGATCTGCAAGCAAAATGCAGATGGATGAGAGTGGGGTGATAGGATGCCCTCAGGACTGCCTGCCAGCTCTGCAGTAGAAACAGGCCCAGAGCAGTGTATCCATATGAAGTGTATCCATATGGCCAGATCCGTATGAAGTCTGGACAGAGACTGAATGATTTCTGCAGAAAGCAAAGGTCCCCAGTGCAGAATGGTCAAGATCCCCTGCTCCAGTCTCCTGTTTCACATGTAGAGGAACCTCTGGGTCTTGAAGTGCCAGGATGTCACTCCCTAAAATGGTACTGAAAAATATATTTGCACAAACACACAGAAGTTATTCAAAGACTGAAAGATGTAAGGAAAGGCCAATACTTGTCCCAAATGAATAGTGACACCGAGGAAGTTGTCAAGGCTTAAATCCTATGCCAAAAGTGCAGGCCAAGTCAAGCAAGAGAGTCTGTGTTGGCACAGGAAAAAAATGTTCTCCTGGAGCAAAGTGTGCAGAGAATTGCTTAGAATGACTGGAAAACATTATGTACATGTCCTAGACTATTATTCTCATGTCAGTAATATAGCTTTACTCTAAGATACTGGAGCTAAACTGTGATTATGCTTGTCAAATGTGTTTACACTAGACATGCAATGCCTGGCATAGCAATGCTTGGCAAAGAAGTGCAGCTTAGTAGGCATGAGTGCTGGCTGCTAGTGGTAAATTTGGTGTTTAGATCTGAAATCTCTTGTCTTTTATTTACGCCAATCCAATGGGTGACTTGCAAACAGTGTCATTGTAACAAATCTCCTCTTAAAAAGAAATTGTGAAGTCAGACTCTAATTTATAGTTGGGATAAACTGGTAAATTACATCAAGAGAACAATGCTGTCAGCAGCTCTGAACAGAACCAGGGGCTGAAAACAGCAGTGGTGTCCTGGGACTCATCAGTCTGACTACATGGTCATCACACTGAAGGGAAATACACAGTCCCACTGCTTTCCAGCTTGCAAGGTAAGGAACAACATCTTAACTATTTTTTTTTTTTTTTCATAGAAGGTATCATGTGGATAATATTTATGGGAGGCTAAAATACGAAAGCACATGGATACTGTACTGTCAGACAAAAGCAGGCTGTGTGGGAGCTGCTGCTCTCAGGGAGGTGGTGGACCTGCTGTGCACAGCAGCAGAAGGGCTGCACCTCTGAGCCCTCCTACCTCCATGGCAGCTCTGTTGAAGGGTGTCCTGCTACACCAGAGCAGGAAAGAGCACCTAAAATAGCGTGTCATGGTGGTTGTTGTGTGAGCATCTTTAGGGTTCAGGAGTGTACTGAGGTCTGCAGTGTCTTTTATATTCAAGTTATTGCTTGAATACGGTTTATGCAATTCACTGAAAGTCATTACCAGCCTAAGGTTGTTCTATGTCCAATGTGAAATGAATTTGTTGTGCTTGACAGCTGGGAGAGGGTTTCTTCTTAGATCCAGAGCATATTGCCATCAGGTTTTTTCACAGCACGCTGCAGAGATTCTCCTTTTTTCACATCTCCTTCTTGCCATCAAATAGTCTGTAAGGCTTGCTGGAAGCTGGATTGGCACTGTTCAGCCAGGAAACTGTCCCTGCACTGCCCAGGAGTCCCTCATCAGGGGTAAGCCTGTGAGGTCTGATAAAAGCAGGGCACAGGCTGAGATGCTTTGAGGAATGGTAGCAGCCTGAAATCTCTAAAAAAACTGAGTTTAAGGAATTTACACCAAAGAGAGCAGAGTGTAGTTTGGTTTAACATTTTTTCAGTAATGTCAACTTCCACTGGCCTCTTAAAAAATATCTAAAATAAAAAAAGCTTGAAATTTACACCACCTAACTTGAATCCTAGGCGTTTCGTGATGTGAAGAGGTAACATTATTATCATCCATCATTAAATCCACTGAGTGTCAAACTTATCACCTTGACACTTTAATGATCCTTAAGATGTCCTTGTAAAAGCTTGGTACCATGGCAACCACTCAAACACAGGGCCTCGGCACTGCTGAACTTCTCTTAATAAATCAGGCATAATTGGCATCTATGTATTATAATAAATTAAAAGTTATTCAACTGGAATGATTTTATATTGTACAATATTAAGTCATTAAATTTGCTGTTCTGATCTCTCCTTTGTGCTATAATTCCTGTGTGTGCTTTTTAACACAGAAAATTTTATCTCCTTCTCTTGCAAGACGTAATGGGGGGATCGAAGGTGCAGCAAATTAGCATACAGTCTGTCACCCCTGACCGTGTGGGTTCAGATTCTGGCTGAACCAGGATCCCAATGAAATGATTCATACCCAAGGACCCAAGTAATTAAATTAAGCAGATAAAAATTACCCATACATATACACAAGGCACCGCATGGTCCTTCCGAGGTGATCTGTCCTTCTTCCCCTTGTCCTCTGCTGTGTCCTCCTGCTCAGTCCGCAGATCTGCAGAGCAGCCAGGGGTGCACCGGCCTGGCTTTCCCTGTAGCCCCCAAGAAGGACCTGGGAAGGGTGAGAGGGGATGTGCCATCTGCACAATGTTGATGTGGTGGCAGCGGTGCCCAGCTCTGCTGCCTGCTCCATCTCCACTCCTTTCTGCCCTATCTGCTCCAGATCACCCACTGGAAAAGGTCGGGTAGGGAATTACAAACCCTTGAAGGCAGGAGCCTGCTGTTGCTTGAAAGCAGGCAGTTATGTACATGCAAAGAAAATTGCCATATACCCAAGCTATTCCTATCTATTTTGTCCTCTATGGCAACACCAGCTGCAGACAACAGGGTTTGAATTCATTGCCTTTGTGCTACAAAAGGTCACTGCGCTATCTACGTAGTGTTTTCTGGGAACAGGCTGCCTGAATGGAATATCAAATGTTGGGTGCAAAACTTGCAAAGCATATTAAAAATGTTCCCATGACAGTATGATTAGGGCTAATTTTGAAACTTGATCTCCTTCCTTTCTTTAAAGACATTTTATTTTATTTTATTTTATTTTATTTTATTTTATTGATTTTCCGAATGGTTTCTTCATGTCACTGAGATATTAGATATTTCAAAAATTAATTATTTTAGCAATAGGATGTCTGCAGTGAAATTTTCATTCATTTTCTTCATGTTTGGATTATTAAATGTCTAGATTTTAAGTATAAATCTATTCTGGTAATCAGACCGTGAAAGAGAAAAAGAGGATTTTTTGGTTATGCAGTATCATAATTGTTTCTTAACATCCAGTGGTGTTCTCAAGAATAGTTGAAAACATCACTGAACCTCAGCAAGTTGAGGACAGCGATACTTCATGGCTGGGAGTCCTAGCTGACTTTGCGGAGCTGTTGACTAGAAAGAGAGCTTTTCCTGGGCTCAGGCATGAGGAACTCCAGGATAAGCTGGAGTTTAGGCAAACACTCCAGATCTTGGTACAGGGCTCCATACCTTGAAGCTATTTTTGTGACACAGGGGAATGGAGAAACCCTAGTGTTGTCACTGGGCTTTTCCTAAGGTGCTGCAGTCTTCACCTTCCCACCCAGGAGACAGTCAGCTCTCAGGTACTCCAAGGGTTTGGGATAAAATAGATGGGTGGCAGACTATAGAAACAGACCAAGAGAGTGAATTGACCATCATAACGCTGGCTGTGCTGGTAAGAAGTGGTAATGAGGACATTTGTCAGGTTCTCAGTGAAATGACTGGACTGGCGTCTGTCTGAAAGCTCACCTGTTACCCCGTGTGACCAGATTTTGTGACTCCATGTACTGAATTTTTTTGGCAGATCCAATTTTTTACTTCATGCCACAGTGATGGCTTTATGACCTTCTTCTGATTTAATACTGAAAATTGATGAAGTGAAAATAAATAGTCCTTTAGAAATGTTTGTTAATCCATTTACTAGTAAACAAATCACATGGGAATGCTCTTTTTGTACATGAGACATGAGGTCTCTCTGTATGCATTAACAGTGGTGGCACAGTAGAAGACAGCACATTTCTGGATAGGCCTGCATTAGGCATGCCTAATAAGTTCTCAGAACAAGAGAGTATTTGTGCATATATTTAATTTTCAATTAAATATACTGTTAAAATACTGTTTCAATATTTCATTGATTGAAAAGTCCCACCAACACTTATACAGGTGTTTATCTGGTCTGCTGAACCATTTAAGACTGGTCGTCTAGACACTGAAGTTAGGTCAACATAAACATCCACCTGTGTCATTGTGATTTTAACTGTTATCCTGATTTCCCCTCTTGTCCAATTGTTTCTTACACTTTTCAGCTTTGTTTTGTAATCAGGTATAAGCTCCCCAGGACAAAGAGTGGGTCTCAGGTTTTGGTGGTAAACGGCTTTAGCATACTTGAAGATGCTCAAAAAGAATGTGAATCATTGAAGAGATGTTAATAGTCCCCTTCTTTCTCCTCTGAAGTGCACTTATATCAGACAGTACATTCAGTAATTGAGTGAAGTAAAATAAAAACATATCTTTGATCACAATAATATTCTAAATGCACAAATGAGAACTTATACATGAAAAGTCTATTGTTAAAATAAGTCAATGTTATCCAAATTTTTATTTTTAAAAGCTTAAATTAATACTGAATCCAAATCTAAAAAAGGTTGCTTTTCATTGCTGAAATTTGTGTTTGAAACTGAAAACCAGGTTTCAGCTAGTAAGAAAAAACCTCAGCTCTTTGATTCCTCAAGATGTTGTTTTTTCTTCCCAACTTCAAAAATTTACAGAATTTCAAACATAATATTTTCCTCTAACCATTTCCCTAGTCTTATACAAAATTCTACTAAAAGTATTTTGGATACTGATATCCAAACACTAACGTTTGCGTCTAGAGAAATATTAAGATCCCAAAGAAAAATGCAACGTCCTATAAATTGTTGCATTACAGTTTGCCACCTCATGAACTTGTATAGTATGACAGATGCTGATATTTTTAAAATAACCTTCTGGGAGGTGTTGCTTGCAAATCATTTCAGGAAGATTTTAGGATCTTCTTCCACATGCTGTTACAACTCTTTCTGTTTACTGCTTTCACAGTTCCTTTCTCTACTTAAGAACTTTGCTGTGCACTTGCAAAAGTTCTGTGCAGTGCACTACGCAAAAAAAAGGCATCATAGGATGGTGGTGGAGAAAGACCAAAGTAGAATCAAGGTCTGCACAAAGCAGACGTCTTTAAAGTTTAAGTGATGTCTGGGAACTGTACCAATGGTACTTTGACTATTAAGTTATCTCTATTGGACCCCATTGTTCTGCAAAGAAAATTTTTGTTTATTTGGACATATAGATGTATTTGTTATCACATCTAAGGTACCTTAGCTGGACTCAAACTGTTTTTGCTATCCTAGCAAGTGTTTCCAAAAAACACCTTTTTAAAAACTTTTTTTTTTTTTCTAAAGAGGAACTCCTACTTTATATGTGCCAGGAATTCTTACATTTAGTGATTTCCCTTGATATCTACATCAGAATGTTCGGTTTGATCTAATGTATCTAATGGAAGAATAATTATCAGGTTGCTACGTGAGCTAACTTATAAAAAGCTAGTACTTTCCCATCATATTCATCGTTTAGGAACCTTAGCCAAGCCTCTGTAATATCCCTTAGACGCTCTCCTCCTGGCTTGTTCCTTGCCACTGTATTGAGGGTGCCATTTTGGTTCTTTAGAAATATGACTTTTATTAAAAAGAAATAAAGTTAAGGGAAAGCCTTAAAAGTATGTAACAGGTGCGCGCTCATGCAGCTGATGTCAGTAATGCTGATTCTAAGAGATACAGCCCGCCTGCTCGTCTCAGTGGTCGGTACATTTGGATGTAATGATTTAAGTGTCTACTCTATTAGAAACTTCAGTGGTTACATAAAAATAAAAGAAAGGAGTGAGAAAGTAGCCTGTGATGTGTTGTATCACTTCACTTTTGAGCTGTTGCCTACACTTCACAATTTCCTTTGCAATCAAACTTTCTCTTTTTCTTTCTAACAGAAACAGAAATTCTGATGTCTGACCAAGGCAGCTCTGGCAGCCTCTGCGTCTGCCTGTGCTTTAATTCAGTGTGCACCAGCGGGTGTCCAATACTTACATCTTGATGCTTATATATTGTGTTTCATGCACTGTCATCCTCAGAACTAAAAAGTGCTGGTTCCTCAGTTTGAGTTTTCTGTCTGTGTGGGAAGCAGAAGTGTGAACTGTGACTGCAGCTGGTATAGACCCCTGCGACACAGCTTTGATCTGGTTAGTTCCAGTTTCCAGTTCCAGTTTGCAGCACAAGTTGCAGCCTCCCAGTAAGAGGGAAGGCTCATGCAACCCATGCGGAAGCAAGTTTTATGTTACTTGAACTCAGCTCAGGCTTTTTCTCTCAAGTTGAGGTCTTGCTGCATTAAAAGCATATATCTGACTAATTTTCTGAAATGCTGGGCAGTCGGAGTGGCTTCTCATCTAGGTGTTAATGGCATCCTAAGAAGGCAGAAAATGGTTGTTGGGTAGTGTTGTGCAGAATACAACACTATTTTAGTGCTTGTTTGTTTGTTTTCTTCTTCCATTATGAGTTCTGATTTGTAGATTGTCAACATCTCTTTTGTGTAGTGTGCGGGTAACAGCGAGAGTGTTACAAGGATGGCTATGAATAATTTTACACCTAATCGTGTTGTGATGCATACAGACTGTGTCTTTGATATTTGTGATTACTGTGATGTGTGCTTATAACTGAAGGGAATTTCCTCTCCTCAAGACAGAAAGGTGACTGCTCTGTCATCCAGATCTGAGCACTCACCGTGTGACTCCTAAGGGCAATGTAACCTTTTATGCTCTTTTCCTATCTTCCATATTATAAAATCAATTATTTTATGGGAAGAATAGCTTTATTTTCTTTTTTGCATGGAAACACCACTTGCATAATTAGCTGTGGACACATTAAAATTGTTTAGTGCTGGTCTATCCCTAAAATCTGTTCAGAAGATTGACTTCAGGGAAAAATAACAACAGGGAAATAAGATACTCTGAGTTAAAAATACTTCTAAATCAAGATTTTATGATTGTTCATGTAAGCGTATTTTTTCACCACCACTCACTTACCTGGGTTTGTTGATTTTACTGGAAATTAGTATTTGTTGAGTAGTCATGAAAATGTTGTCTTTGTGCTTTTACAATAAGATCGGCAGCTGATATTTAGAATATCTCTGTCCCCTCATCACACTGCAATGCCATTGTCACTTTTATCATAAAAGAATTATGTATCTCTGTATATGAAAAATGCATTCTAGAACTACTCTGAATTAGTTTTTAATGTACTGTGACCTTGAGTTGCCCCAGGATATTAATGCTAAATGATTACTTCTGAATGCTTTTTGAATAGCTGCACAGAGCAATTAAATGCACCATACATCACACATGACATAGTTAAACACCTCTTCTGGTCAAGGAACCTAAACAGTTCTTTCAAATGATGGTAATTCCGTATTACTGAAGAAGAAAAAAAAAAGTCACTTGTTACTACTAAGATAAGCATAACCTGGAAGAGGTTATAAACTTTGCCTTAGATTGATCAAAAAGAATTTTTTTATGGTGATCTACAAAGAAGGTCACTACAAAACCAATGCCCCGTCACACTACGTTTTCGCTCTAGACAAGGGGAGCTGTAGCTATAAATCCCTCATTTTCTGACAAACTACCTTTTTTTTTTTTTTTTTAAATAAAAGAATAAAGAATGTGGCTCATAAAACTGGTATAAAATGTGGACATCGCTATTATGCACATTCTTTTGCACAGCAGTTGATTTTAGAATGTGGAATGTCGTAAACAGATCTCTGCAAAACCTTCTTATAGAATTAGTGGAGTCCAGAAGTGATCACAGGGGCCAAGATGTCTCTGGAAACTGGCAACAAGAAGAAAAAGAGTGTTTTGCTTGGGTTATTGATTCAAATCTGACCTGGTTTGGTTTCCTCAAAATGTTGTCCTCACCTCCAGCCTGGCCCCCAGCAACAATTCCCGCCCCATGCAAAGCTACAGCACCTCTGTCCCCATTCCCATCCCTGGCCCTCCACAGGCTTTGCTGAGTTTGAGACGTCATCATGTGTCGGGCAAACTGTCTAAACCACAAAAATATTGATGGCAAATACATACTGATCTTGGAAATAACTCCTGAGTAACTCCAAGGAATTGAGCAAAGTTCTGGAAACACAAGAACAAAAACAATATTAAGCATGCCTAGGTCATGCTTTATATGAGATTCGCAGCTTTTGCTGCTGTTCTTGCTCAGGAATTGGAGTGGGGTGTATTGTGTGCGGATGTCCACTGGACGAAAAAGGGTTAAGGAAGTGAGGATGGGAAGTCATGGCAAAAAAGAGTAGGTTCTGTAACCTGGGCTTTGTTAGCTGTGCTGCCATGCCCCAGGGCATCACTGGAGGAAGGCAGAGGTGGGAGACAGGAAAGATGATTGCTGGAGGCAGCAGTTCATTATGGCAGTCCTGCAGCAGGAGAGAAGCACAGAAATAATACGTTAAATAAAGAATCCCTTTCTCCCCATGAATGCTTTAACTTTCACACACTGACAAAAAACAACCCAACAACTTCCAGAAACAGGCTGGGGGAGGGTCGGGAGTGAGAGCCACCCTTCTTAAGGGAATTGGTTATTCAGCTCTAGCATAGTTTTCACTGCATGTTTTCAGTGTGAAGAAGCGCACTGTTGTATGACTGGATTAGAGTGTGAAGACAAGCTGTATGTGCTTTACAAAAAGAGCAAAAAGAGTTTGTGATGAAACAGATTTGATGCTCCAGCTACTAAAATCAGCTGCAACACAACGAAATCTGCTCTATGGCTGCCCCGTATCAGCCAGCGAGGATTTGGCATAAACATCTTTGAAAAGTTACAGCATGAGTAAGGCTAGCCCAAGGCAAGCAGGACATGCATGACTGGCATTTGCATGGCAGGTAATCCAAGCTGACACTGACCTTGCCGACATTCCAAGACAATATTTTACTAGAGTAAACTGTCCTTGAGTTTCCCGGCAGTATCAGGTTCCAGTACGCATGAGGACAGCACTGTCTTGTTCTGTTTATTTCAGAGTTTGAAATGTCTGATACAGCCAATATGATTATCTCCCACTGCCTTCCTTGGTCTTTGATTTGCCCTTGGCCTCAGAGATTGCATCACAATCTCGAATTATAGAGATCACTTATCGCTTGGCCTTCAGGCCATCTGTTAGATCGTGACCTGCCTTTGCATGCATAGGTGGGGAAGGAGGCCTTGGGAAGGGTCAGACACCATCACAGGCAAAATACTTCATACACAATACATCATATGTGCAAAATACTTGGTAAGTAAATTTCCCAAAATGAGGGAGGAGGAGGCAGGACAGATGCCCTTCAGATTTACCTTCTTCACTGGAAGGGGGTAACCTGTGCTGCTCAGCTGGCACAGGCTGTGTTCCTCTGTCTGCCACAGCCGCCCTTAGACCCAGCTTCCTCTTACGGCCTCCTGCAGGTTTATATGCTCAGCTTCATCTGCTAAGATTAAGGTTCACTAAAACTGGGCCGTATGTGTAGTTTTCTCTTATCTTCTTCATTCCCCAATATGATGTTAAACCTTCTGCTTTGTTAATCTGAAACAAACAAATAAAACAAACAAGCATTTTAAAATATTACTTGAAAAATGATGTCAACAATACAGTAATTTCATTATTGTTTGCTGCTTTGAAAAATTTAATGCTTCACGAAATGTGATTCCTTATATTAGGCACAGAAAAAAGAGTAAAGAAAAGGTAGAAATTCCTAGGAGCTGGTTTTGTGGGACAGAGTTAGATTATAGATTACTTTTATCAGCCTTAAGCTGCAGTAATAGCTTTTGAGGGGGCAGGTTTCTCTTATCTGAGGAATCTTAGAAGTTTCTGGTATGACGAAGTCCAAGCACTGTGGAAAGGGATGGTGCTCTCTGCCTCTTTTTAAAGAATTGAGAAAATTAATCAGTCTTTTTCTTCTCACATTTTTGTTCATTGTATGTATTCTTCTGTGAAGGCTAAATGTCTAAAGGATGGAGACCAAAAGAGGGATCTACGCAGCCAACTGGGAATCTGTTTCCTGTTGTTTATCTGGCAAAATCAGTCTTCTCATCTTTCTTCATTAATTTGTCTCTCTATCTCATAACTGTATGTAGAATAATTAGTTAATGGGACTAATTCTGTTTTCATTCACACTAATGTTATTACATGTGATACCTGATGAGATCAATGAAATCAAATAAAACCAAAAAAATGCTGAGACCAGAATCACAGACAATATTTGAAAATCAATAAATACAATTTTTCATTCTGCATCTAAAGTCTTTTGTGTGCGTATGTGTGTTCCCTGTGTATAGTTAGCTACTTTTTTTTTTTTTTTTTCCCCCTCTGGGTACGTGCAGCACTGCCCAATGTCATTATCTCAGTTTTGTCATTGTTCAATGGCATTATCGCATTGTTCAATGCCATTATCCGAGAAATGGAGCCACTTCAAAAAACGGATGGGTAGTTATGATGCTTAACTGTACCACAACACTAGCACTGCCCAGAACAAAATGAACAAAATGAAATTGTTCCTTCTGCTATTGTGGAATGAGAGGGTAATTTTGAAATGCAGGGATAGGGCTCACTTCTGTAGATATGGGCTGACACTTTCTGAGATAAGGAATGGGACCAATAGTTTCACCTGTAGGAACTCCATTGAAGTAGATTTACCCAGTTATTTCAAACTTAATTTTAATTGCTTTCCTAATTTTAGGTAGACTTTAATGTAACCTTTAATTAAAATTAAACCTAGGTGTCTTTATTTTAAAGTTAACATAACTCATTTACTCTTTTTTTTCTAAGACACTGCATTTTTCTGAAACTATTCTCAGTCTCAAGTATATTTTTAATGCTGGTATTGGCTTCACTCTTTCATATCATTTTTATCTCTTAAACTATTACAAATTTATTATTATCATTACAGTAATGTGGTGACCAGAACTGAACACAGAACTCTAAACCCTCTGCCAGAACCTTATATAATAGTAGAACAATGGATGAATGTTGTTAATTTTAAATGCAAAATTATAAATCAATTACAGTGATGGCAAAAGCCCTTCATGACATGCCACAATTTACTTTCAAAGACATTTAAACCTATTTCACATGCTGAACAATCTGTAATAAATTATGATTTTTTTTCCTCCTGAAATGAAGCTATAATTATGACAGTTGAATTCTTGTTCTGAGAAATAAGGTGGCATTTAATTCCTTGAGAACAAATGACACTCACAAAAGAACAGTTAATTATTCTCAGCTGCAAAAAAAAAAAAAAAAGAAAAAAGAGAAAAAAAGGGGGGTAGGGAGAGAAGAAAAGTATGAAAGAGAACGTGGTAGCACTTTATGTGAAGAGTCTATTAATGAATCCTTAACGAAAGCTGTACTGCAATTGAATTTGGTTTGGTGTCCATGTGATTGAGTGACAATCTTTAAGTCCTACCCTTCCCACAAAATCAAAACCGTGTTCAGAGTAGGAGTACAAAGAAGGGACGTATCTTCAGAAAACATTACGCCTGTTGACAAATATTCAATATGTAAAGAACTAAACACAGAATAATTCCAATGCCAATCAGACGGGCAAAATAAATGTCTAACAGTCCTAATAGTTCTTAATTTCCGTGCTTACTATTGCAATAAGATGAATCATTTTGACTTCTGCTAGTCTTAATAGGGCAATAAAAAGGAATGTTAACCAGTCAGATCCCTCGTGCTACAAATATGTGACCACACGGTTAACTCTTGCGTGCATAGTTCCTACTGTGCTCAGTGAGACTATGCAAGTGTTTCTGGGTAAGGGTCTTACTGGGTCCAGAGCTTCTTCTCGGAAAGTACTGATCATCCTAATTTCCTGCTTTAGTCTCATGGCAGCTGGTGCACAGCTGAATATATTAGCTCAGGTCATGCTGCACCTCACTGCTGACTCTCACACACTCAGTTTTTCTGGTTGGTGAAGAGATGCCACTCTTGCTAATATGCCTTCCTTCCTTGGGTGAGAGGGATGTTTCAGCAGGGTTATACTAAGTGGAATACCCTCATCCCTCTTGGTTCAATTATGATTTGTGAATTGGCTAATTTGGGGGCTCTCTTAAATGTAGTAGGAACAACATGGTTGCAAGTAAAACAACGCCTAATGCACTGAGTTACATTAATGTTAAATCAAAGATGATTGGATTAATTGCTGTTTCATTTTATCTTCCGTGCACGTGTGGTGCTGGCAGAATTTCAGTCCTTTTAGAAAAATTAATTGAGAACTACAGAGAAATAATACAGGCAAAAAGACTTTTGCATTGGGTCTTTCTGCTAGTTATTAAGGGATATACAGTCTACAGTTGGAAGGCTATGATGTATTTCTTAATATTTCTATTTTTGATATTGCTCATAAAACATATAGAAAAATGAATTGATTGTACAATATATGAGTTACTGGGTATTACAACTGCTGCTTATACCTCAGAGAGGAAGCAGACTTTCCATAAGACTTTCACCACAACAAAGAATATATATATATAAACAATCAAACAACAACAACAACAACAAAAAAAAAAAAAACAAGAAAACAAACCAACCCTGTTCATTTCTAATGCGGAAAAGGGAGATACTATTAAAATGTAGAAGCACACACTTTAAAGCAGTGCTCACGTATTTTTCATTTTGCCACTTTTATATTCAAATCTGGTTAAATCCCTTGGTAGAGAGACATAATAGAACAGTGTTAAACCCATGTGGAGACTCATACTATTGGGTAATTTGTTTTATTTGTCCACTCAGTTCTGATAGCAAACAGAAAATTTATTAATGCAGTGTAAAATATTAGCTGGCAGGTAAAAGTAATTCTGTTAATGAACTTGATTAGAACAGCAGCTGGAATACAGAAAATGCAGTGTTTGCAAGATATGTGGAATTAATAGACCTTAAAATAGTTGGAAAATTGATTAAAATATATCCTTAAGATTACAAAAATGACTGGGCATGTGTTTAACTTGAGAATGAACAATAAAAGAATAAAAGACATACTTCCTCAGGAAGAACAGTTCAAAGTGCCTTTTCCTGACCAGTAGCAGAGCTTGCCAAAAGATTCAGGGAGCAGATATTTTTCTTCCACTTTTAATTGGGAAAGTACAATGACAGTGAGAGCTTGAGGTAGCAGGAAGTTTGCACTTCTATCTTGATCTCCCTCAGGGCATACTCACACTGACTATGTATTTTCTGTATTTATAAGATTATTTATATCCCCTTGTGTGGGATAAGCTCCCACTAAAGATACTTTGCTGTTACTGCAGCTGGAGTCATGGGTGAGGGCTGGCTGTTCCTGAGGGAAGGGGGCCTCGTGCCAAGGGTGGTGGCATGACCACAGGGAGACATCCCCACTGACCCGGGCTTTATCCCACTGCCCAGAAGTGATGTGAACAGGGCAGATCAGTGATGGCGACCAAATTAGTAGAGAGTACGAGCTGTGTCTCTATCTGGCTGCTGGTGATACCATTGCCCCACAAGCCCTGGGGGAGCACTGAGCCAACAGGGCAATGTCCATGGCCACCAGCCCACCTGAAGGCATCAATGGGCAGGCAAGCCTTGGCACACGAGGCTGGTCAAGATAAGGTGGGAGCTGGAAGAAACACCAGATTATATTGGCACTTAGGAGAAGTACATCCAATTTCCATGTTGGGCTTGGAGCATGGGGACCAGCTCTTTTGTGAGAGAGCTTTGGGGTGCATGGTGACATGGTAAGAGCGTGCTCCCCTAGCCATGCAGCCTGACCAGCTATTTTGGACACAGACCAGTGACCAGCCAAATGCACTGCTGCTGGCATCGTTCAGCCAAATCAAGTTATGCTTTGTGAGGGCCATTCGGTTTCCCCCTGCTTTCCCAAAACTGGCTGCCTCAAAACTGTATGAAACATTTTCCCAGACAATCAAATGTGTACCATTTTTTTTTAAACTAAATGTAATAGCAGATATTTTTTACTCTGCGGATTTTCACTGCCACTTTCTCTTTTTAAGCAATATATTACTGTAGAGCTCTGTCCCTGTGAAGCAGAAAACTGGTCTGTGCTGTTCTTTCTCATGTAGTCAGTACAGAAGAGTAATGGATGTGATTGTGATTTCATTTTGTTTCCAGTTGTTAAGCCTTTTAGCTCTTCTTGGCTCCTGCAGGAGTGAACGTAGCACTCTGGAAAAGTCTGAGGATGCAAGGCGATACCCTCTGCATGATGACACTTCTGGTCCAGCATGAAGAGCAACATGCATCTCTATGCTAGCCTATTTATTTGTTTATCGAAAGATACCATCTCTTGGGAAAAAAAAAAACAGTGAGACAAATACTATGCATTCCACTTTCATTCATCTATGGACCTTGAAATGTAGTCGCCTTCCCTTGAGACATACTCAGGGGTTTCGGGTTTTATTAACCTGAATATATCAGTGGTTATCTAAAACTGGCAAATCTGGTATGCATTTAGAATATGTCTCTTCTATGGCAATATCAGATGCAATCATGTTTTATTCACTAGGATTTAGATCTGCATTACTGCTGAAAGTATTTGATACAGCAATATAGTTAATATAGTTTAAGGCCAATGATCACAGAAGAAAAAAGTACTGAAAAATTCTGGGATGAACCTCATGGTATGGTGTATTTGGTTATGGTAACCTAAGTGTGTGTCCACATAGACACTCTAGTGAATAAGAACCGCTCTGCTGTTTTATAACCCACCCTACGTCAAACAAATACAGAGTGCAATATGGAGAGAGCATTTCAGAAGAGTTACATTGCATATGAGCAGGTAGTGGTGTTTAAGTGGAAAACGAGTTTATGAAGTTGATTGACAACTTTCCTCTCTGTAAAGGACAGTATGCTTACATATACTTCCAGAAGAAATGAGAATTCAGGCATCTTGTTCAAACCATGAATAGTTAGTGCACGTCTGGCTGTGAAGGCCTTTTTTTTTTTTTTTTTTCAAAAGTTCCTGAGAAAAGAAATGAGG
>VXAL01002050.1:224611-247533 GCA_013399475.1 Chauna torquata | reverse complement strand
AGGCATTTTGTTTAAACCATGAATAGTTTGTGCCCGGTTGGCTTGGAAGGCCTTTTTTTTTTTTTTTTTTCAGAAGTTCCTGAGAAAAGCAATGAGAGAAAAGTAAGGGAGAGCATCAAACAAATCACTGTCATTGCAAACACTAAAGGAACACCAAGAGCTGCAGATAATTTTTAGTTCATTTATCATTTAAGAAATTGGATTTGAGCCAAAAAGAGATGCCACTTTATATAACGCATTCATTAATACCTAGTTATTTGTAAAATTTAATACAATAACTACTTTATGCCAACAGCTTGAGTTGGGATTGGCTGGTGTGCAACAGCATCTGAAAGATGTAATGCCATCAAGTAGTTTGCTTAAGAGAATTGAAGGTCTACTACTCCAGGTGACAAAAATGCAGTGTTAAATATCATTTATTCTTTTGGGGAAATCTGTTTAAAGTCAGTATCCTGTTCTTTTTCTGTGAGAGACTCTAGTTAAAGGTGATTGCTATTTTTTTCTGTTTGGAAAAAAACAAGCCAAGCAATTTTATCCTTATAATGTTTTTACATACAGTGAATTCTTTATTTATACAAACATGATGAAAAAGAGTTAGAGGGAGACAGAGTGTGCACCTCCTAACGGGTTTGACAATATATTGTGTCCTTCCCATGCAGGTGAATAAGGGAGGTGAGACACACACAAGGCCCAACAACTGCCGAAGTCCTCAGGTTCCTTTTAAGGGAAGATTTTCCATGAGATTTCTTTCCATTTACATTTGGTTTCCCAAAGAAGATGCAAGGGGCAGAGTTGTCAAACCATGTATAAAAGTCCCTGGTTCAATGGGAAGGGAAGCCCCAGTGAGCAGAATATAAACCTCAGTGGGCCAATGTAAAACCCAGGTTACCTCCTTCCAGCACATACTTCAGGGGATCTCCTCTTTCACCTTCAACGTTCCCTTGGACTTTCCCTAAGACAGGATGTCTTTAAAAATACGAGCTGACAAATGTTGCTGTCCATATGCATCATCGTTCAGTCTTAGAATCATAATAGTAGAAACACAGCAATTTGAGTAGGAAGGGACCTCTGAAGGTCATCTCGTTCAACGTCTCTCAGAACGGGTCTGATCAGGTCAGGTTTCTTAGGACTGCATCTTGTCCAGTCTTGAGCACCTTCAAGCACGGAGGCTTACAGCCTCTAGTGGCAGTCTCATACTCTGCTCAACCACACTCATGGTAAAATATTTCTCCTAATATTAAATCAGATTTTTCCATTTTCCACATTTTGTCCTGTGCTGCTTGTCCCATTGCCATGCACCGCCGAGAAGAGTCTGGCTCCATCTCTTCTGTACCCTCCAATATGGACAGCAATAAGCTATGCCCTGAGCCTTCTCCTCTTGCAAATACTGCTCTTATCCAAAAACTCAGGAAGTGTGTGGCAGCATTTTTCTAGGAGGGAAAGTGGAATTTCTGTCTGTTGCCCATAGTCACTCCTCAATTTCTATTCTGCACTCACTGTGAAAGAACTTAAAGTCTTGTTTGCAGCCATAGGCTACCTTTTAAAGCTGCGTTAAAAATCATAGAATCACAGGACAGTCCAGGTTGGAAGGGATCTTGAAAGATCATCTAGTCCAACCTTAAAAAATGTTCTGTGCTACTGTCTGTTCAATCCAGGTTGATGTTTAAATGTTTCTGATTAATGTAAGCCTTGAGTAGAGTCTGTACATAACTGTTTTTTCAGATCGGTAGTGGAAACAGGAAATGTGAGGAAAAGTAATAATTTTGGTTTGGAGAAAACATTTTACTTAGCTGAAAAAGCCCTTGCTCATTTCATTAGTCAGGGAAAATGTTAAAAAAGCCAAAAAGAGAAAAGAAGAAAAGAAGTAGTGACTGGTCTACTATAGCCCTGGGATATTGCTGTTGAAATTTTTCATTGAGAAGATGGCATCCTAGAATACCTCAATATTTTCCAGCTTTTAAAACCAAAACTACAACCGTATTTGTCGCACATTTATAATATGTTTTGACTGATCCTACCTTGCACTTTTCAGCCAATACATTATTTGCCTGGAAGATTTCAGCCAGCTCTGTTCATAACCTTTGGGGAAGCTCCAGCTGATGTGCCGACATTGCTGCATGGGCACACAGCACTTGGGCTCTGGAGGAATCTGGCACAGGAACCAGTCTTTGGAGCTTTGTTTGCCCTTGGCATGTCTGCTTTGGAGTTTTGTGCCAAGAAGGCACTACAGTGTTTACAGAAAATTAGAAATTTTACAAAAAGGAATGACTTTTAGAATAGAGGTGCAACAGTAGCAAATATTTATAAACTATACCGACAGCATTCTTGGCATCTGGCTAGCAATTTCATGTAATCAGGTTTCTCCTTTAGTTCCTGTTATGTTAATTTATTAGTTTGTGGATCTGAAAAATTGCAGCTCACACTCTGTTCAGCTTCCAGGTTCAGACTTATTGTTTTAAAAACTGCACACTGCAATATGGAAATCTGGGCTTTTTTAATGCAGTTAAATTATTTGGAGTGGGGGGAAAGACACATCCATGGATAACACCTGTTTTGATGCAATTAAAGCCCTACAGCAATGTATGGATAAAATACTTCCAGAAAACCTTACTCTGTAGATTTTAAAACGATTACAGGACCAAAGGAGTTGTAAATAGTTAGTCTCCAGAAAATAGATTGGTAATGATGGAAAGATTGATTTGAACTAACTCTTGCCCAGGTGCAATGGAAAGTGTAAGATGGTGGTGTTCAAAGATGTAGAAGAGTAATTGGAGAGACAGGTGCTGCTTATGCTGAGACTCGCCTGTTGTGGTGTACACAAACCAAGGTAAAGCCGTTGGAGTGGTGCAGTGCAGTGGCTCTAAAACAAGATTAATTAAATTATTTTATTTTAAAAAATGATAAAATGTGTCTTTGGCTCCTCTGTCTTTTCCTACACTAGTGTCCCCTAGCAACTGTCTTTGTGCAAGTCATAAATTTGGAATAAATCAAATACAGCACAACTCTCCCCAAAGCAAACTAAGCCTCCCATTTATTTCTGTGCCAAGTGCTCTCCTGCAGCAAACAAGTGCAGTTCTTAAATCTTTACAACCCAGCCTGATGTTTTCCTGCAGAGAACATGTGGGGAAAGTGTAGGTCCTTGCTTACACTGAGATTTTTCTCCCTTGTCTTCTGAGTTGGCTTGGCATTCACTCTGGATCTGGCTTAAAGCACAGTACTGAGTACCCCAGGCTTGGGCTATTGTGCATCCTCTTTCTTTCCTCTTTCCACATTCCACATATGTTGTGTCCTCTCTGTTTGCTCCCAAGCCTCTAACTAGGTGGATTTCTGATCACAGTGTTTTTAGAAATCATTTCAATAAAATGACAAGAAAACAAACAAACAAACAACAACAACAACAAAAAACCATGCTGAGGCATTTTATTGGAGGAAAAGACAAATGTGTACCGGTCTCAGCTGGCTGATGTGGCCACTGGGTGGTGAATTTGCCTGTGATAGATTGGAGAGACAGAGAAGATGAGGCATAAAATGGAGCCACAGTCAGCATGTATGTGGCTGTAGAGTGGGGAACTGAGGATTTGGGGAGAGGTCCCTGAGCTCTAGAATGGGAGCTTAGTTTTCGGAGTGTATTGGGTTTAAGTGGTAAAGGTTTGGCAGCAGGGGGGCCACAGAGGTGGCTTCTGTGAGAAGATCCCAGAAGCAGCTCCATGTCAGATCAGAGCCAGCTCCAGCCGGCTCCAAAAGGCACCCGCTGCTGGCCAGAGCTGTGCCAGTGAGCAACACTGGTTGTGCCTCTGGGAGAGCAGATTTAAGAAAGGGAAAAAACTGCTGCACTACAGCAGCTGGGAGAGAGAGGAGTGAGGAACAGCCCTGCAGACACCAAGGTCAGTGAGGAAGGAGGGCAGCAGGTGCTCCAGGCGCCGGAGCAGAAGTTCCCCTGTGGCCCGTGGTGAGGCCCATGGTGGAGCAGGCTGTCCCCCTGCAGCCCATGGGGTACCACACGGAGCAGATCTCCACACTGCAGCCCGTGGAGGAGCCCACAGAGGAGCAGGTGGATGTGGCCTGAAGGAGGCTGCAGCCCATGGAGAGCTCCCGCAGGAGCAGGCTCCAGGCCGGAGCTGCAGCCCGTGGAGAGGAGCCCACGCAGGAGCAGGTGATCCGGTGGGAGCTGCCACCCGTGGGGGACCCGTGCTGGAGCAGTTTGCTCCTGAAGGATGGACCCCGTGGTACGGACCCGTATTGGAGCAGCTCTTGAAGAGTTGCAGCAGTGGGAAGCCCACGCAGGACCCGTTCGGGAAGGACGGCATCCCGTGGGAGGGACCCCACGCTGGGGCAGGGGCAGAGTGACCACGAAGGAGCGGCGGAGACGAAGCGATATGGGCTGACCGCAGCCCCCATTCCCCGTTCCCCTGTGCCGCTCGGGGGGAGGAGGTAGAAGACGGTGGATGGGGGGAAGGTGTTTTTAGTTTGCTTTTAGTTTCTCACTGCTCTAGTCTGCTAGTGATAGTAATAAATTACATTAATCTCCCTGTGCTGAGTCTGTCTTGCCCATGACGGTAATTGGTGAGCAACCTTCTTGTCCTTATCTCAACCCCTGAGCCCTTGTCCATCGTATTTTCTCCCCCTGTTTCTTTGAGGAGGGGGAGTGAGGGAGCGGTTGTGGTGGAGTTCGGCTGCTCAGCTGGGTAAAACCACCACAGGGAGGCGTCAGGTCACCCCTCTACCTGGATGCCTTTCATCATGACCCTGGCCATGGCTTTGCTGCATGGCTCCTTGGACCTGCCTGCTTCTGGCCTTCCCATGAAAATTTCTTTGCTGGGTGCAGCCCCCTCTTCTCAGACACCTTGTGAAATCTATGCAAAAATAACTGTGCAGTTTCTGCAGTCCCTTGATCCTGTACCTGAGGCCAGGTGTGCCTCTTGGTACTGCATGTTTGTTTCCACAGAGAACTGTGTTTACAGATTTAATCTTGAAAATTAGTTCAAGAGCTTTACAAAACCACTAATACTGCTGTGTTCTCCAGCCCTGAATACTGTAATAAATTATTGTAATGAATGTGATTTTTTTTGGGGGGGGGGGAAATGTAAAGCCAAAGAGCATCCCAAGAAACTATAGCAACCAACTAACAACATCAAAAAACCTTCAGAAAAGCCTCACCAAAGCCCTTCCTGGATGTAATTTGCTCCAATGATACTAAGAAATCTTTCTAATCTTTGCATTAAATCCAACCACTGCAAACAATCCCTTATATAAATTGACAGTGCAGAAGAAAGCCAGGGAAGCATGCACTGAGAGCTACCTGCTCCTCAGTTTAATTTCAGATCATTTTATGATTCACTTTCTCTGACCCTGACTGCTCACTTGGTTTTGTTAAACTTCAGTTGCCTTAGCAGTGGATAAAGGCAAGATTAAGATATTGTCTCCCCAGTCATAAAGACCCTGGGTAGAAAAAAATGCAAGGACTTTGCTGTAAGGGGAGGTGGAAGGGTCACTAACTATATTAAGACAAAGTGAAATAAATTAATCTGTGATAATATCATATGGAGTTAGGGCAGGGGTTGTTTTGCCCCGTATGTGTTGTTTCCTCCCACCTTTAATGAACTAGAGTGATCTGTCAGGGTTTAATCCAATTGTTCATGACATTGGATAAAACAGCAGTAGAAATGGGCAGGACGGAAGAAATGCATTAGCACAGAAAAGCTCACCCTTCCCCAAAGAAGCTGGCTGAGAACAAATACTGGGAGTTGTCAAGTACCTCTTATTTTGGTTCTTCACATAATTTAGGGTTAATCGGTTCATTTGTGATTATTTAACCACCACCACCACCACCAACAGAAAAAACAGTATACGAAGGAGCTGGCTGTAGTTCTGAACAGTAATTGAAAGCAACTTCTTTTTTTTTTTTTCCCTATTTGCTTCACCTAGGGTTTTAAAATAATGGCAGAAAAATAAAATTTGGACTGTTTAAAGAGGTCTCAGTTATAAGACAAGTCTACAGTACTATAGTGAGGTAAGAAGAACTGTGCTGCCTAGCCCCACTAACCAATTTTCCTCCAAGGGCTTCAAGAATGATTTTTTCTTAAAGGAGAAATGTTACTAATATGTTTACCTTCCTCATTCTGTTAAAATTAACTATATCTAGTTACTTTCTTATTTCCAGTGATTGTTACCATATTTGCAAGTCTAACATACGCACATAATGTGAAGTCAGTGGTACCTAAACCAACAACTGCCCCTGTTGTGTTTAGGATTTTCCTTGGCCCTGCTTGCAGGTTGTATGGTGGGACCGAACATTTGTGGTTCTGCTCCTTGCTGGGATGATTCCCACCTCACGGCTTTCAGGACAACCACAAGAATGCAAAGTTTGAGTAGTTGCACAAATATGCATTTGAATGAAAGAATCTGTACAAAATGCATGTGTATGAGCTTCCCATTTTTATTTCCTCTGTGGGGATATCCCGGCAGCAATTGAGGAACACAGAAGCTGGCAAAAAATGAGAGCTCAGAAATTTAGCCTCAGGGCTGCTGAGGTTCACACTGCTTCGCTCACCCTCTTCCCCTCAAACAGCATTCCTATTAGCAGCATGGTTTAAACAGTCATTTATTTTCTAATATGACTGTTTTCAACAGTACTAAATGCCTAAGATATACAGATATCTCGTGCCTGCGAGTCACTTTAGTGCTCTTTGAAGTAGGTTAGTCCCATCAGGGTAGCTATGAAGAAAGTAAATCCCAGGCCAAGTCTGGGGACAACGTCTCACCCCCGTGTCACGTGCAATGGTCTGACTGTCACGTCCAGAATTCACTGCTGTGACTTTCGGCAATTCCGATTTAATTCGTGGGCAAAAATGAGGCTGGTTCAAGCCCATGGATGAGGTCTTTCCATGGCCATGCTGCCTCTTTTAGACAGGTAGTAAAAAATACATTTTGTAGTGTGACTGATGTCTGTTGGGTTACTATATTTAAGACTTCTAATAGACTTTTAAAAATACTATCTTAGCCAGCAGGACTTAACTTCATTAGTTTTGAAGCAGGAGATAAATGTTAGCCACTGTGCAGTCTTTGATTATGCTCTGGGGAATTTCCTAGGGTTAAATTAACCACAGGGGAACTCTACTCCTGTTCTTAGAATGCCAGGGAAACATATTGAGAAATACAAGGGAAAAAATAATTATAAAACTGAAATGTAAAAACTATAAAGTTCATCTTAGGTATAATCCCCAATGCACAGTAATTTCTGTATACTTGCACCCTTTAACGTTAATTATACCATTCTTTTTATATTTTGTTTTTGCTTTACAAAAAAAACAAAAACAAAAACAAAAACAAAAAAACCACAGCACCATCAATAAGATTTGACCATAAAGGGAGTTTCAGAAAACTACCATTTCACCAGACTCTGTTTAAATTCAAGAGGGAGATAATTTAGCCACTAAATGTCCTGCGTTATCCACAGCATCATTGGAGAATTGCTTTCCAGAATCACTTTCATCCTCCAGCTGCTGACAATTTAACAGTGCTGCTGTCCTTTAATTAATCTCTTTGAATCTTCATGTAGAAGGTCGGAGTCAATGACTGCGATAGAATGAGTTGAAATTTTTGTCCAAAAAATGCATTTTGGAAGGTGCGATGTCATTGGTACCAAAAGCCATTTTTATCAGTGTATTTTATCTTATTCTCGCAAAATATGAAATGAAAGATTGTTTCTAATTTTACGTATCAACCAAAATTTCAGTATTTTCATCTCCAAAAAATGAAATATAGCCAGTTTTGGTTTTCTTTTCATCTGCTGATTTTCTTTTTGTCTCTTCAACCCACTCTTTTCAAATGGAAAACAAAGAGTGGAAGGCAGAAGTATGGAGTTACCATGTGTAAAAGTAAAGAAATCTCCTTTCCTCCCTCACAGAAGAGTTAGAAAAAAATGTAAGAAAGTTTGTGAATTTATTTATTTATTTATTTTTCCCATTCAGCACTCTTAAAAATGTTCTCCTCTTCTTGTATGGAAAAACAGGTTGAGGACAATATGAAAATCCACACTTTGAAAATTAGTATTTTAGCTTTGCCAAAACCCAGCCCAGATCCTCAGGTCAAAATTATCTTTTTAAACAATGTGAAAGAAACATAATTTCGTTTTTCCAAAAATCATCAAAAAATAAAACTGCTAATTTTTTCTGTATTTTTTTCCATTTTCTTAATGTGCGAATGAACTTGGATTTCTGTCTAACACATGCAAAGCCTGAAGAGGAACTGGATTGTGTATGAGCCTGGGAAAGAAAGAGGGAAAAATGTATTTCTTCTCAAATTGAATATAGTACTTAATACAAAGGCATCTACCTAGTCCCTAGACTGTTCCTTTTCTTTTTGCTCTATTGTGGAGATAGATACTTGATCTTTATTACCTTTTCTCTTGCCTGATCTTACTCTATGATTTTAAGGAAACAGTCTGTGTGTCTTCCCACAAGACACGTATAAAAACGATGAGTTTAAAAAAAGTATCTGTGTGTATGTCCTATGCAAGAAATCTGTTATGTGCCTGGACACTTAATGTTACTTAAATATATCAGGCTAGCAACATGCCTTCTTGCCTAATTTATGAAATAAATGAAACGTGCATTTTTTTTAGTTTGTCTAAGTCCTTGTGATCTGCGCCCTTTTTGCACAGAATCCACATTGCACTTGGCTTTTACCTACTGCTTATCCACTTACGACTGTCAGGAAGGTGGTGTTTCACCATTTTCCAGACTACAGGATATATGGAAGTTGGCTGCCATTTTCTCTCATTGGGGTAATAGGAGATGCTTCTGGCAGTCTTCATCCACACCTACACTCCTCTTTCAGTGCAATATCCTTTCAATAGTGTGCAGGCTTCAGACTAGACTTGGCAAACATTTCTGCTGTGAAAAGGCTAAACCACAATACCAAATGGGAAAAAGAGCATGGCAATATGCTTTTCAAGATTGATTTTGATGGTCTGGGCTAGCTTATGACTTCATTGTCGTTATTTCAACCTCACACAGTCCTGTAAGGTAGGATGTACAATATTGCTCTTATTCTAAAGATGGAAAAACAATTAGCTGATTTAATTTAAACCTAAAGAAGAATGATTCGACACTTGAGCTTCAAACCAGAACTTCATTATTCCTGGCTTTACGATGAGTCTGTAGCTGCAGCTCAAATAACATATCTTTCCCTATAGTATCCTTATACAGAGAATAAAAGATGATCAGGAAAAAATAGTCTATGACCAGAAAACCAGAGGTTTTTAGACAAAATCTGCAAAAGATAGGAATTTTTAATACAATAATATTTTTTCTGAAATAACAATAGCCCTAATTTACTCTAGGTTCTGCTAAAATAATAATAATAAAAAAAAGATATGTGAAAAACATCTTTCAGTAGGGCACGTTCTGAAAAAAAAAAAGATATAATAGGTGGAAGAAAGCAGAAGAATAGGATAAACCACAGGAGAAAATGAAGACACGTATGTGAATTGGTATCTATTGTAAGATAAAGTGGTCCATGAGCTTGGGCTGTGTGTGCTTTTGAGAAATAAAGATAGTAGAATCCAGAGGTCAGGGTGGATGTCTCAGGAATACAAAGGGTCACCCCGGACACAAAGGGGTGTGTGTAAAAAAGAAGATGGTTGGCATCAAGCAGTATCTGGGACGAAGTTAAGACAGCGTAACACGAAGCAACAGTGAAAGAAGAGACTGTGAAAAGAGTACCGACTATGCTAAAATAAATATTTCTTTTTTAGATGCTGGGGAGCGATATGGTCATGTAATCTGCATATTGCCATAACAGTTGCTATAGCAAGTGTAATGTACTGTATTTTTTTTTACCACCAGGGAGACTGTTGGAGCAGACACGGAGCTACATTAGGAAGTTGTGCTTAACAAGTCATGTGTGATTTTACTGTCAAACTGCAAAGTGCTGTTCTTCTATGGAAGAAGGCTGCGACTACTTTCTAGGAGTTGATAAACACTACATGATGCAGCTTTCTGGGAAAAACAGAATTCTTTGAAGCATTTCCAGCAAAACCCTTAGAGAGGTGAGCATATTTTCAGATGCATGATTCTAGGTTAAACAGCTATGTCCCCTACTTGTTTACAAAGCAGCTCGACAGCTGTTGTGAGCCACTGGCCCCCTTTGGACAGACAGGATGCATTTGGATCTGTCACACGGAGCCACTGCGCGCCTCTGCTGCATTACTCTACAAAGATCTCATCTTCTGTCTGCTACCGGCAAGACTGAAAGCCTCACCAGCTTTAAGAGCAGCAGATGAGTAGTTTCATCCCTGCTTTAGCTTCCTTGTTGTTTTTAACTCTCAAGTCAGGGAAACATTTTTAGTGGGGAAATTGGTCCTGGGAAAGCTGTGCCTTGCTTTATACATGAAAAATAAGATATAAAAGTAACTGGCAGTAGCTGGTTGTTAGCAGGGAATTGAAGAGAAGAAAGACTTGAAGTCTGTCTGAGCACAGAAATGCACTGTCCAGTCTGAAAATAAAAAGTTTCATAAAAGAGCAGTGTGAATATTGATTTTGCAGCCATATTTCAATATTTGGGAAATCAGGCTGAAAGGACACAGCTCATGAGCCGCGGATCCCAGCCACTGGGGAAAGATCCAGAAAGCATGGCTGAAAACAAGCCCAGACCAGGACATCTTGTAAACCCCAATGAGACAGTGCCATCTGGGGAAGGGAGGGCAAGATGTCTAGGTGTAACCTCGTATTGCAGATGAAGACATGTGCCTGGGTATGCCCCATCTCTTTTGGGGGCTGGGAGGGGCTGAGAGCAGCATAACCTGGTCTGGGTGGGAGGCAGGGGCAGGGGGTGTCTGGCTGGCTGCAGGGGGGGACAGACACAAGGACATGCTGCACCTTTGAGAAGGATGAAAAAGAACAGATTTCTACTGAATGAGGAGCAGAGCTGCTCACAAATCTTGTGGCTGATTGCTGTATCTGGTCTCCAGAGGTCTGATTTCCCCAGCGTATGTACGGGATGCGCAGCAAACACGGGACCAGCTGGGAATTCCTGGGGTTCAGCCCAGGCTCTCCTCTTGCTGCTGTGGCTGCTTGGCTGCTGGGGGGCAAGGCGCAAACAGGACAAGAGTGGCGAAGGGTCGGGGGCACCAGCCTTGCTCCAACCTGCTTGGCAGCACATGGATGCTCTGCTGCCTGCTCTGCTTGTTTTTCCTGCTGAATAGCTGGCAATAAACTTTTACTACAATGCTGCTTGTCCATCAGTCCTTCTGCACCCTGGTTATAAAGCCCACAGCGATCCTTTAGCTCTAGGTAATACATTGCTTGATGCATTTAGCTCTATGCAGTATCCCTCTGCAGGTGCTTCTGCTTACCTCCGTGCAACATATTCCTCATCTCCTCTCCCCAACAATGTTTTTCTTCTAACCAAGGCAAAGGAAAACAAGTGAGAAGATAAACCTCTCTTGGAGAGAGCTGCATGTCCATCAGGGAGGGTGACAAGGGTCTCCTCCGCCTCTACAGCCCACACATCACAGGCAGCTGGTCCCTTGCAGCCAGCAACAATATTGTTTCCTTTGCCCTTCTTACCAGCAAGTGGTCAAAACAAAAAATTATTGCTGATGGCATGTGACAGGCCTACATCACATTTTGACATTGGCTTTTAGCTACCGTTTTTTTTTTTTAATAGCTGCCAGTGTGTTCAGTCAAATACCTGTCTGTCATCGCAATCAGACAGACCTTAATGTGTCTGCATTATGGAAGGGGACCTCGGCTCCTTTCCAGCACTTTATTACAGTCCCAGCATAGCTTTTTATCACAAATTCCTTACACATAGCTGTCCCTGCTCTGCCACAGAAATCTTCCAAGTTGGCAGCTCTGGTGTCTGCTGCCATTAATCTTCTCCATGCTATAGAGAGTGGGGGCCACTGGATGATTTATTGCAATTACCTGTTCTGACACAGGTAAGCAAGGCTGGATCTTTCCTGCTGCTGCGAGTTGTGGCCCCAAGCAGCATGAGAGTGCAAATATGCCTCTGTGCACCTGCATTTGCTTTCTTCCTCAAACAGTTAAACAAGCTTGGGGGGTGGGGGTGAAATATGCATTTTAATCACATTTTAAAATAGCTTTGAGGTGGTGGAGCACCGGTAAGTGAAAGGTTAAACACTCTGACACCAATTCAGAATTAAAAGCAGTAATCAGATGTCTTTGTTAGTTTTGTGAAAGCAATATTTTTCCTGGGAAGGCTGTGAAACGTACATCTTCTACCTGTGATTTCCCAGGCTGAGGAAGTTCTGGCTTTTATTTTAAGTGCTGTTGTCAGGTTTTACTCCTGATTTTTTATTCTTTGAACTGGCAGGGACCTGGAGTGATGTGCGGGAAGTGAAGGTTGTGCCAAGCAGGGAGCAGCATTGGAGCCTTGTGCCAATTAAGGAGCAAAGCTAATGGGCTATCTGGGAATCCCACTAAGCCTTTCACACCAGAAAGGATGATGCCCACAGCACAGGCCTGGGCTGAGCATTTAAAATCTAGAGAAATAAGAGCAGATCTTGAAGTCTTCATTATTAAGCAGCTTTCCTACTGGTTGTGGTGAAAGGGAAAAGCGTTTCGTGACAGGAAGACATACAAGTGATTTCTCTTCTTCATATGGGTGTGTGTGCAGGTACGTGTTACAGCATCTCTACAGTTTATATCACAGTTTTGTGGGGACTGTGGCGGCTGGTGCGTGGCCCTTCGAGGGCACCGTGCTGTGCCTCCTCTTCTTCAAGTGGGTAATCACGGCGGTGAATGACTGCCCAGCAGCCGTGCTGGTGTGGGACACGCTTATTGGGAATAAAGTGTGGCTCTTTCTTGCTCAGCTTCAGCTGCTTCCAAAGTTAAACTGGAAAAAAAATACTTGTTCTGGAATGTGAATCTGTGAGGGCCTTACAGGAATATAAATATAGCATCCTATCTTGCACTGCTAGAAGCTCCCACACAGACCAGCCCAGAGGCAAGTGGAAAAAATGAAGGCTGGGATGTTCAGACAGCCCTGGCACCAGCCACCGTCATGTGTGCTTGTTTGGGCAGCTGGGGCTGACATCTGCTAATAGCCATTAACACATGGAAGTGGAGCCCAGCCACACGTGGTACGAAGAGCCCGGTGGAAGCCAGGTTCACCAGGGCAACCTTTGGCCATCAAGCCTTCTATTAAATGCTGCATGTGATCCGCGCTGTGACTATGTGCAGCAAACCTGTTACCATCTCCAATGCGCGGCTGTGATTTTGCTTCAGGACACTTTGCTTGAGAGCACAGTAAGGAGTTTTGGGACTATGTTCTTCTCCAGTAGTCGGTTCCTGGGTAAGAACCACATGTGCCCTCCTAGTTATGGGACCCAGGGCTTCCAGCGTCCTCACTACCTTGGGGCTTTCAGGCCAGTCCCAGTGTTTGAGCAAGCACAAAATAGCTGGGTAACTGTGCTCTCAGAAGCAATTCCATTTTTTAAACATTTCATTCTTTTTGCAGTCTAGGGCCATCCCCAACCCAAAGCCCTGTCATAATCTGGTGGCACGCTGGGGCTTGTTTACAAGATAAACTAACAGCTGCTTTCCTCTCATCCCCTGCCCCTGCTTCGAACTTGAAACAGGAATTATCTGTGTGTGTCAGAACCAGAAGAGTCAAAGCCTCCTTGGAGATGCCCTTTGGGCCTCTCTTTCTGCTACCTTGCAAACATCTTTCTATTTTCAGGGATGGCAACCCAGTACCTAATCTTCCAGAGGCACATGTATTGCTCCCAGGGAGGCATGTTAGGAATGAAGGAACTGATTTTATTTTTTTCCCCATGGATTAACCCACTTCTGCTTATCAGACTACCTCAGCACCTGGTGTTTGAAATCTGGATCAGAATTTGTCAGTTTTCAGGGCCTACGCGTGATTTTTCAAAGTGGTCTCATTTGCTTTCAAAGGAATTGAGAGAAAATCCATCCATTTTGGTTTTTATTCACCTGTAGCTAGAAATGCATGAGGGGACGCCTTACAGTTTTTTTTTTTTTTTTTTCCCTGATGTTTAGTGACTGTATTAAAAGGCCACACACAAGCCCCTTTCCTATTTGCATATCAATACTTAGCCTATTAGAAGCCAATGGAGTGAGGGTCTTGCAGTACATACCCTCTCGCAGCGTGACGCTCAGACTTCCCATGACATCCTTTCTTCAGCTTTCATGTCAGTGAATATTATATTGTGATGCCTTGAAGCCAGGATAAACTGGGGCCGTTAAATGTTCAGATGTATGCTCAATCTGTGAAGCTCGCAGCTGCTCCACTCTTTTGATAGTGCTAGCAAGCAAAATTAGTAAATAAAATAAATGCTCAAGGTTCATTTGCTGCACACCCCAATACATGAATGAGAATAGAATTGAGGACATCAAAGAAAAATAAAAAACAGGCTAGTAATAACATGTTCCCTTTAGGGCTCCTGCTTAACCTAAACGTTACGTTAAAGGGATAAATGGGTGAAATGAATTACTATACACAGTGAAAAGCCAGGAATGAGATTTGAGCTCACACCTCTGTTACTAACATCAGCATTATCTCCTTAGGACCAAAAATAATAAATATTTCACCAAGAAAATGTGACATGTTTAACATATTCATGATTTTTGAGTATTATTTACCCAGCACAGTGAAGTCCTGGCATGGCCCATAAGGCTGGAGCAAGGTACCGCTCCTTTCCTCCTATTCCCCCCACACCTTGGTGAGTGGCCACAGAGAAGTGGTGAATCTTCCACAGCTGCTTGTGGTTGAACTGAAATAGGAAGGCATCCCAGGATAGGATATTTTCAAAGAGATCTGAAGGATGGAGAAGTCCAAGTTGGTGCTTTCTACAACAGAGGGACACCACATATGTAGAGGGTGAGAGACCACAGGCAGCGATGCTGGAGGAGGGCACTGTGTGGTGGAGAGCAGATGCGCTGGTGGTGTGAGATAGGAGGTGAGACACATGCAAGAGGAAGGTGATGGCACATGCAGGTGACTGGCAAACCATGGTTCTGATGGGGCTCACACACTGCCATGTTTTTCTCCTCCTCCACACTGCTCTTCCATTCTCTATGCAAAGAAAATTGTTGAAAACCTGTAAGAGATGCTGGGGCCTGGGAAGCGTGAGAGGAGGCTGGGAGGAGTGCAGGTGGTGATGTTGGGGGCTTTCCATGGCGGAGGCGGTGGAGGGATAAGGATGAGGTGTCATGGGGAGGCACTGTTGGCTCATGGTGGCCAAGGCCAGTGAGGAAGAGGAGGGGAAGGGTCCACGGGCTGTCCCCAGGAATGAGGGAAGAGGGCCAGTGCCAGGTGCAGGACTCCCAGCACCTGTGCCCTGCATGGATGGAAGAGGAATGTGACTCCAGCAGATTAAGTTTCTCAAGGCCCCCACTCTCCCAGAGCTGCAACAACTCTGAAAGTGCAAGGCCACCTCTCTCTATCCTACTAGACTGTGGATCTAGGAGGAAATACTGCATCGTCTGTGTGCACCACCAACTCATGCTGCTGCTTAATTAAAATATTTTAGAACATACATCCCAGAGGTTACATGCTTGAGAAAATGTTCCTCGAGGAGGTTCATGTAGTTGAACTGATGGGGTAGGCACAAAAGATGGTGACTGAGGACATGGCCAGAGGATAAATCTGTGGAAAAGAAGGTCTTTGTAAACAGCACATATGGGACAATCCTGGGGCACCAATGTGACAACAAGCATCCCAAAGGGGAATGGAAGGAGAAGATCCTCATGAGCCTCCACCCACACTCAGGTGGGGTGCTGAACTGGACTTATTTCCTTTCCTGTTAGGAGCACAGTAGAGGAGCTCGTAAAGAAGAAGTGAGTTACTTTTTGTGAGAAGGTACCTTAAATAAAAAAAAATTCTTTCTCTGCTTTCTTCAAAACTAACGGCGTGTGTCAGGTTGGTATGTTGCAAGATGCAGGAGTTGTATGTTTTTTAAAGAAGATCAGAAAAAACAGCGCTGATTGAATAAGTCTGAAAGTGATTTTACATGGAGCATGCAGAAAAAGATCAATGAAATGCTGGAGTTACACACTAGATCTGCTGACTGGGGATGGCTGCATTTCTCTCTCATAGCCTGTGCTGCTTAATGTGTAATATGACTCATTGCCCTGTGAAATATTCACCTCTATTAAAACCTAGATATCTCCTCTTTACTATGAAGTCAATTAATTAAAAAAACCCCACCCTTATAAGGGGAATATCAATGGCAGAATAAAGGATTGCTTTGGGAACAGAGATCAGATAAGCTGGAGTCTTACAAAGGTGAGATGATACACTAATATAAAAAATAAGATCTGGCAACAGACTCATTTAGGAGTATGCTTTCTCAAAAAAGACACCGACTGTATGAAGTGATCTTATCCAACAACTGTACTTAAATACAGAGGAAATGAAGTGAGAAAGCATAGTATTATTGCAATTCTGGGGTTGAAGACTGTGTTCTAAAAAATAAAAAATCATCTGAAGTTTAAAGTTAATTCATCAAATTTCTCTCATCTACAGTACGTATTCTTTTTCTTTTTCTCCCTCCAGCGTTTGAATGTACCACTTGCAGTGCTAACACTAACTCTTAATCTGATTTTCTGTATGCTTAACTTTACACTCTATGAGTTCTCATTAAAACTCAAAATGTATAAATTTAAACACATGCTTAGCTCTTTGCAGAATTAAGGTTGCATGTTGTGAAATACATAAGATATATAATACAGCTGCATTAAAATTACAACAGAATTCCTGGCTGGATTTTCCTGGTCACTTTTGTTATTTTAATACAGTTTTAAAGGTGAGTACCTTTAAAGATTGCACTACAGATGAAAAGCGTAGTTGGAATTTTATAGCAGAACACACTTTGCCTAAAACAAATCTTTGACAAATGCAATCTGCTTTCTCATTTCAAAGTTATGCATGAGTAATTTACAACTGTACAAATTATTTTTGAGATTTTATCCCATTTTTTCCCAAATCTTGTTCCACAGAATTTACATAAGCGGTTCACCAGGAATGTTCAGTGGGTGACATTGAAGATGTCCTTTAGCTTTGCTTGTACAAGTCAGAAGTTCCACCAGAATTTTTTAAAAAATGGTCACAGATATTCCTGCAAATCTCACAATTTTAACAAGCTTTCCTAGCAGGGAATTCATTTCCTTTATTGCCGGTGGAAGTAGAACCATGGAGATGTGAACAATGCAGCGTGGGAATTTCTTTCTCTGTCTTTTTGTCTTATCTACCAGCAGTGTGGGTACTTCCATTTTCCACGGATGTGCATAACCTTTTTTCTAGGTCCTGCCATGCTCCTGGCCTCAGTGACAAGAATCTCCTCTGCAGCAATTTCACACGATATCCCTCCCTGTCCTCTCTGGAGCCCGTTAGCAGCCTGAGCTATGGAGAGTGGCTTCTGGTGTCTATGTTTAGGTTTGATGTGCTGATAGCAAGTAAAGAGTAAGGTAAAATAACAGACCTCTAGCACACCTCCTTAAATTATTTTTATTTGCATTGTTTGTCTTGTTTTCAAGCCATTTCCGACCACCCTTGGGCAATTTGCAGGAAGACCCAGCCCCACTTGGGCAGGAAGGGAGGGGACTGATGTGACGTACAAGGGGGACCTGCCTCAGCCCTCCTGGTCTCCTGGGACGCAAAACTTCGGGCTCCAGATTTCTCAGATCTGGCTCCAAGGATGAAGTCTGCTCGGTGCATAAAGAAAGGAAGGGGTTGGGGGGAGGGAAATGAAACCAAAACACCAGTTGGTCAGAGGAGCAAAGAAAAATTAAAACTAAAGGGAGGATTCAAAACTGGGAGAGTGTTTGGGAACCATGGCTTCTGCACAATAACCTTGGCTGAGAAAGACAGAATTATAAAGACTTCATCGGGTTCCAGGCCAGAAGGGGACCATTATGATCAGTTGCTCTGTTTCACACAGCCGTTAAGGATGCTGATGCAGCCAGTTTTGCCGCAAGGCATCCCCAGAGAGGTGGCAGACTCAATGCTGAAGCTCATGGCCTCAGCCAGCACTGAGCTTTGAAGACTGGGGAGTTCAACAGGCAAGGGCTCCTTCCCACTGCACGTGCACACCTTGCTTGTAGGCAGCTCTGTGTGTGAATATTTCCTCTTCACCCACAGCCACTCTCTGCTAGGCTTGCTCTGGACTACTGTCACCTCTCCATCCCTGCCCTGCCTCCAAAAAGTTGGGAGGAAAGCCTTGCATCACAAAGCGGTTGGGTATGGTTTTCCTCAAAAAACCCATACCTTCTTGGTTGCTGCTTGCTGTTTTGAAAAGCAAGGGCAGCCTGCGCGATGTCAGGGAGGGAGGCATGTGGGGTGAGGCTGCTCCTTCCTTTAACTTGCTTTGCCTTACTTCAGGTCGTCTCATCTTCTGAACATGCACAAGCCAGGAAAGGACTTCCAGGTGCTATATGTTGTCCATGCAGTCTATCAGGACTTCCTGACTGAGCACCAGTCTGCTTCCTAATGATTTGCACATTCCTCTTAACAACTGCAGTGAAGATTTTAATGTAGCAAAACCACAGTTTTTATATGTAGTAATAACAGATTTTGTCTCATATTTTACAATAAATACTACCAGCTGTTTACGAAGTAGCGGTGAAGGAATGCAGTCCAGTGGGTATACTGACTATTCATTTATCCAGAGGGAGTACACTGTAGTGAACAGCATTTGGACTTCTATTTAGCATGCATCCAGCCGAATTATGCGATTAGCTGATATGCAGTAAACCAGAACAGAAACACTTGCAGTCAAATGGTGCCAGATAAAAAACATATGATTCTTGTACAGGTTCTTATAGTATTATACAGTTAAATTATAAATATACAGTTATATTGAATTTGGCTGTCTTACGGTATATCCATACTTCTGGTGCACTATCTATATACATAAATCTGTACCTGTCTGTACAGAGATGCACCGATTTCAGGGTCTTTATACTATCTATTAAATAATCTTTCTTTCTTTTTACTTTAACTATACCAGACTTCTAATGTTGGCATAGAGGAGTGTTTTTCTATCACTTAAAAGAGGAGGTAAGAGTTAAAAATAGTCTTTTGTTACAAAAAGCTTCAGAGGAAAAAGTCTCACCCAGCAGAAACAGCTCCGTGATTTTTAAGAAAAAAGAGAGAAAGAGATGTTTGGTTGGCATTGGAACTTTCTACAATTATGTCATTGAAATACTCAAATTTTCCGTGTTTAGGTCTGGCAGCTGGCGGACGAATGGTTCCTAGCTTTGACCTGTAGCATCAGTTTGGCCAGCCTTGAGTGGTTAATTGGATTCCACCCCCGGCTCCCCGAAACTGACCCTCCAGGCTCTGCCACCCACTTCCAGCACCCACATGAGAGAAGAGGACCCTCCTGAGCTCCTGGCCCCTCCTCTTTGTGTAAGCGAAGGATGATTAGTTTTACCTGCTCTTCCCAACATCCCCTGACTGTGCCTGTGGGAAATCTGCCAGCCACCAGCCTCCTGCTCAGCTGTGAACTCGGCACGCCAAATGTCCCAGACCAACTCTGCCACCCCATTTGCTGCCCCACATCCTCCTGTCTCACCGAGACAGACCCTCGCCACCCCAGCCCCATCTTGCCCCCTCCGGCAGTGCTGCCTCTCCCCGGGACGGGGATGGGGATGGGAGGAGGAGGAGAAGAGTTAGGAAAAGCATCCTATGGACCAGCTGCAGGCAGGAGCAGGGTTTTGACATAGAATGAGTATGAACTCAGATGAAATGAGGTCTTAAGTGTAACAAATGTGGCACTCTAAGTCAATGGATGCTGTTTAATCCATCTCTACCTCATCCTCCTGCCAGCACACAGGGGTAGGATCCTCTCTGTCTTTCCATATCCATGAGATACTCTGTTGTTGCCTTTCTAGCTTTATCACTTTGCCAGATATTAGTGATCATTGTCCTGGCAAAGCTCACAAGGAAGCAAGTCTTTCCTTGTCTTCTTGTTCCGCAGGGCACACAACATGGGCCACATTAAAGATTAGAAAGAAATAGTGAACAGCTAGCATGATGATCACCATTAATTCCATGTTCTGTGTGAGGCCTTATGGGAAATGTCGTGTACAGAGTTAATTAAAACTATACTGCTGTATGTGCCTAACTAGGCCAAAATATGACTGTAGGCAATTCTTCCAAAATGACACAATAGAAAACTTCTTGGCCTCATGATGAGGCTCAATATCGCAAGGACAATCCCATGTGATCCCAAGTATGTAAAGAAATACCTTTATGTAACAAAATACAACCTGGTTAAGCATACCACCAAAAATATGTAAAAATAGTAATTAAAAACTTTATAATGCAACAAATATATTTGCAGTTATTGTCATGATAAAAAGTTTTTGAATAGCTCTCATGTTTTGAAGCACTCTCCTTTCTTACGGTTGAAAATAAATCAATGGTTCTCCATCTATTCCTTGCAGCAGCCTAAAAAATTTGTGGGGTTTATATAAAAATTCTTACAAATATTTTGCCAGCTTGATTTTTAATTTGTAATGTGGATTTGCATCAATCCCTCAGAACAGTGGAAGGTTTGTGATCCATGCTCTATGTAACTGCATTTATTTTTTCCATATTTTTGTTTTATGGTAATTTAGTAGTACATTTTAAAAATATTTTCACAAAATGTTGATACATAACCATGCAGGAAAAGAGAGAGAGAATGAATGCCTACAAATTACATGATATTCTAAAATTCTGTTTCCGAATGTCTTTATCTGAATTCAAGTTGTGACATAATAGCTGTGGCTGTATCAACACCATATCAGTTTACCATAGGAGGAAAATATATGAAATGAGACATAACCTACTAAGGTCACTTCAGGGGCTATCACAGAGCGGAAAATGAATGCTAATATTTTCAGATTTAACATGGGTAAACTAGTCAGAACCAATAGTTTGGGGCTGAATTCTGAAATGTCCTCAGTGAAAGCAAAGCGAGGGGGATGGTCAGAGAGATGGAATTATTAAAAGTAGGGTGGAGCCAAGCCCAGCCATATGGTGAATGCCACAACCGGGGCAGACCTGTCATGGCCAAGCAAGCTGGGAAAGCAGGCGAAAAGAAATTGTCCTGAAAGAACAACATGCATCCCGCCATGAAGAAATGAGGGCAGAGGGCTGTGGGCAACGTGTTGGCCAGTGACTGACACTTGTGCTGATGAAAGACAACACTGGAAGTTGAGCCCTGGCTATGCAAAGTTGATTAGGGTGGATGGAAACCTTCATCATGCCTTAAAAAATCATCACAGCTCAAAACACTCACTTCCAATATGCCTAATAAAACACTCAGTCATTCATGCAAGTTAGATGAGTAACATATCTATCAGCAAAATAGCTGGATAACTGGGTACATCCGACATAGCTGTTCATGATGTACAAAACCCCAAACCCTTTCCACCAACAAAAGATGTGAGGGTCTCTACCTAGCTGCAACCGTGACAGCAGCCTGAGGCTTACTGTACATTTTTTTTCTTTTTTTTCTTTTCAGTAGTACTTTTTCGTGAAGGACTTTCTACATTAAAAATGCATAAAGATGTTTATCTGCATTTTCATAAGTATTATAGTCAATGGAATCATTAAGTAGATATTTAGTTATATATCAGAATTAGGGGGTCAGTCTTGAAATATTTTATTGATTGAATGACTGGTGGGGTGACTAAGCTGAGTAAAATTTACATAGGTGCTTTCAGAACTGAGCTCTCGTGCAGCAAAAATTGCTGTGCATGCAGCCTGCCCCAGTGCTCCCCAGTCTGCACTGGACCACTCTCTGGATCACGACATGGTCAAGAAGGGGTATCTACATTGCTGGAAAGATCTGAGCTGGTCTCATGTCAGCTTCTTGTGTCCATGTGGTCAGTGCCGTACTGATGTGGTCTAGCTCAGAGCTGCTACTGCTAGTCCTGTGCACTGATCTATGATATGATATGGTAGGCATATCTTGATTAACTGCTTCTTTTTGCCAATAATGAGAATTGCATGAGGTTCTAAAAACCCCAAAATAACCCATGCCAAATTACCCTGGTACCTCCACGTGTGTCTGCCACAACAAACCCTCTCTGTGCCAGGAGGCCATAGAGGGAAGTGCTGCTTTTGGCACTGATCAAGTGGGTGCACTTTTGTACTATGAGTGTAGAATGAGAGCAAAATCCAGCCAGTAAAGCCCGGGAAGACAGGCTCCATCTTGTTAAGCAGCGGTCGTTGTCACTGCACTCTTGGGCTTGGACTCCTGTCTAGCTCACGCTGCGGCTACTGACCACATGCACGAGCATGTTCAAATGTCCTTGCATCTGTAGTATAAATACATTTAAATCCGTTACACATTGTAGCAGCTATAGTTTTTTGTTGTTGTTGTTTGTTTTTTCTTTTGTTTTGTTTTACGGTTTGTTATTCATTTGGTCTGGTTTCTTTTTCGATGTGACACAGACCGAGTTGCCATGTTTGTACCAGTAAATTAAAGATACCTGGGACTGTTCTTTTGTATTTGAGTGAATTGGCATTGAATAGCCATGCTACTACAAGTGCATTTGTTGCACTTGTGTTAGTAAATTCTCTTGTGTTCTGCACAGGGTGATCATATCCAAACAGTGCAGCAGAAATGTTTCTTGGCCCATGACAACCATGCCCAGGACCTTCTTGGGAGAGCGCTTTTTGGCCTGATACAGAACTTTGCTGGGGACAATTTAACTGTGCATATGATGCAGCTCCATAGCTGGAAACACTCCTTGGTATTATTTAATTTCCTGGTATGGATGTAATTAAACGGATAAGAAATTGAACTTTAAATAAAATCCATTTTTTTAAAAATAAAAACTTAGAAGAAAACATTCTGTTTAATCCTGATTTTTTCCCTCTTTTCTTTTCTTTTCTTTTCTTTTCTTTTCTTTTCTTTTCTTTTCTTTTCTTTT
>VXAL01002050.1:191869-209202 GCA_013399475.1 Chauna torquata | reverse complement strand
AAAATTATTCCTCTTTTTTTTTTTTTTTTTTCTTTTTTGATTAGGAAGTAACAATTTGTGAATGTGAAACTAAAGCAATACATAAAGAGATGTATACAAGCCGTGGTGATCTGGTCCGGCAGAACAGCAGAAGTACCTTCTTATGTCTGTAAACATAGATACTTCAACTTTATGAACGTTGCAGCCTGTAATAAAAATCCAAGCTCTCTGTCAATGTTTGTCCACATTCCCATTCACATCGCAGATATATATTATCTGAAAACGTTGAAAACAAGACTTGTAGATATTGTAGTACCCATACAGTAAATTTATGCCACGTCTACACCCAAAGCTCTTCTTAGACACCCTGCTTTGAGAGGCAGAGTGCTTTTGATGGCTTTTGCATTCCTTCAGGGTCTCCTTTTCTTGAGTGAATCTTCACATGGTGGATGCTTCACTGTGACCATTTTTTTCCAAGTCTGTTTTTCCTGTTATTTTCCTTCAAATTTGTTCAGGGTTGAAGGTGAAGTTATCCTCTGTTGTATCTAGCTCTGCTGTAGCTAAATGTCCAGTTCATTTTGGTGCAATGGGAAATGTCATGCATTTTCTCTGCTTCAGGTTGCAAAACTAAAGCCAAGGGGATGTTTAGGGTTGGTAACCCACTCTGTGAGTTCTCCCCAGGGCCATCTCCCTGGGAGTCGTGGCCACTGTGGAATCTCAGGTCAGGTCAGCTTTTCTGAAGTGGTCATTGTGGCATTTTGTCCTTGGCAATGGGAACTATGTGTGATGAAAGATCCAAGAGGGCATCAACACTGTCTCCTAGCTCCTGAGGATGAACACGCACCTGGATTGTTATCCTTATCAAACTGAGGGTTTTCTTGTCTTTTCCCGTTGCTCCCAGGGAAACTGAGGCGAACCATCCACCATCCCTGCTGCCTTCCAAGGACAAGGCCATTTTGCCTAAGTACTAAACGCAAAAGAGAATTTTGAAAGTGTCTGTATTTACAAAACTTGATGAGTTTTGCCCAATCCCTCCACATTGTTTTAGGGAAAATAAGGCTGAGACTGTTCCACCACGCTAGGAACTCTTTTCACCATCCCTTCACTAAGAAGGCAGCTCTTACAGCTAATGAGGCTGTAATGAATTCAGCTCAAAGTCTCAGGCAGTAGTTAGAGTTAAGCAGCTCCATGATTATCACATGAGATTAAAAGTATAAGTGTCTCGATCTCTTAGAACGACAGACCTTGACTGTGGGAAAGGACTTTGTTTAAAAAGAGAGGTTTTGCAGTCTGCTCACCCTAGAAGCTAAAGAGACAGGGAATCCCTTGCAGCCTGTCTGTTTGACAAATAAATATTTTTCCAGATGTGAAAAGTTGAAGTGTATCTGTACATTTCAGTACAGAGAGTATGATGTGTGCTTTGAGTTTTTCCCTTTGATATCACTTTTTTCCTTCTTTCTTCTTTCTTTCTTTTTTTTTCTTTTTCCAACTCCCTTATAAAGGGATGCTATTTTATTCTACTTTCTTTTTTTTTGAAAGTTTCATTTTTTATATCCCATTTTTTGCCCTTACCAGAAGAGTGAAGAAGGGTGCACATACTAAAATCAGTGATGGAGAGTGATACATCTCCATGGTGTTGTGTAGAAGACAGAGCCAATAATTTTCCTACAAACTCTAATATTTCCAGAACACAGACTAGACTTGGCAAAGCCTATGAAGGAGAAGCTGACATTTTCCCCCAAAGCACGTCAGATGACTCGAAGGTTTTAACCTTCTGTAAGCTGTTGCTTCTCCCAGTAGCTGGTCTGTGCTGGAGCCAGCCTAGCTGGGAATTTTCCCTAGCTATGGGAGCTCCCAGGAAGCACAGAGAAGATAAGAAAAGCCACATTGACTCTTGTATAGGTGAAGCTCCAGAAGTTTTGGTGTCTGTGCCATACACACTGTGAAGATCAGCAGACTGCTTGCATCTTCTGTGCTGCCAGTAAGGCGTTTTTTCCAAGCGCTATACTTGCACTATGGGATTATAAAAATGAAATTAAACTGGAGCCCATTAAGCCTGTTTACTCTCTGCTGCAAATATTTTTACCACGTAGTTTTGTGCGCAGGAAGTGCTGTAAACTTCAACATTGCTGCTGGCTCCTTTGTAATCACTCTGCTGATTATGAATTGCTGCCTTTTGGCAGTTGCTGCTTGCATGGTTATGATTTCTGCTGGTGGGAGGGTAATAGAGGGGAAAAAATGGAAAAAAATGTGCAGGCCACTGAGACCTCAGGACAATTAATGTCCTTCAGCAAAATGGAGCAGGGTGCAAGATAAACTAGCCAAATCTGAGGCTTGTGGCATCTCTATTTCTATCTTTTTCTTCCTGCAAAGGCTTCATCTAAAGAGATATATGTGCAGAAACTAGACCAACCAGTTGGTACTTGTTCACAGCATATCAAAAGAAACTACGTAGTGTGAGAGCTGGATTACAGACATCACAGCAAAAGTCTGCTCAATAAAAGGAGAAAAACATTAAACTTCAAAATAAAACAAAAAAAATCCACCCCTTTCCTCTGTATGCAAAACAGTGATCTGAGCAAAACAAAACAAAACAAACAAACAAACAAAAAAAACCACCAAGAAATCCCTATGGTTATATGATAGCTGATGTGTTTTACTTATTTTTATGGGATAATATAAAGCTTCATACAGTAAATGTGAGTGTTACAGGATTTGGTGTGTTAGTATTTTCATTATAAACTCATATTTTTCGGAAGTTTATAACCTGGTTGTTAACACTGACATGGAAACTTTGGGGCTTGCTGCACCTTAGCTCAGCCTGATAAGGCACTGACCCCCTGCTCCTTGTAGGACTGGGCATGCACCAGTCTGGCACTGGTGTGTAATGGGAGAAGGATGCTGTGGGCCTGATGGGAAGCTGTGAGTTGGAGAGGGCACATGGACTTCTCTGATTTGTTTTAGAAGAGCTGATTATTTAGCAGGGGGAGGAGGACACATGTGTGTGGAAATCTTCATCCAATGGATTTCACACCCACCCCTGAACTGAGTGGGGCAGTTCTTTGTTCGGCTGCTGGCAGCCCATGGCTAGCTGGAATCATCACCCAGTCATATCTTCTGTTTCTCTCTTCTTTTGTTGTTTGGTTCTCTCTCAGGCTGGATATTTAGGGAAGCGTGCACAAGCGCAAGCCTTTTGGTTTGTGATTTATAGACACTCTTCAGTATGTTGTTGTTGGCTTTTTCTCTGCAATTTGGCCAATCATAGTCCTCAGACTAATTTCACAATACCCTCTCTGTTTAGCTACTCTCTGTCTTTTCGTCAACATAGGTCCTTGTAGAAATCTGTCATTATCAAACTTCTGTTTGTTTTGTCTTCATCTATCTTGTGTCTTCATTTCTTCTCTCCTTGTTCTTTTTTTTTTCCCCTTGTTTAGCCCAGTGGCAGTAAAGAACTATTAATTATTCCTGTGAAACTAGCATTTCTGCTTGCATGAGAGTGCTGCCAGACTGATCACATTTGTTCACATTAATGTTTCAAGCTTTTACCTGTGCGCATAGTCCAAACGTGCTGCAGAGAGAGCACCAGTAACCAGCAAGTCAGCGTGGATGATCACAGTGGGTTTTGTTAGACATAAGCTTGGTATTATGGGATCTGAACTTAGCTTCTTTTAAAGTAGGAAATCCAAGATAATACCTCACCCCATCCTTGTCTCAGCATTTTTGCAAAGGGTCAGGTTAATAAGCAGATTTTGCTCACAGGATCACTTTCAATTGCCTATTCTCCTTCTCCAGTCTCAGTTCTTCAGTAGAATATGTCTGAGCAGATGGCTTTGACTATAGCATGGGCTATGTACCACATAAAAGTACTCTGGCAAATATAGTTAGGTATCTGTCTGATACGGATGACAAGAGACAGTGAAATATGTGAGAGTGTGAAGCAGAAGTGCAGATACTTCTAAATGCTGAATTAGCTCCGGTTCCATTTTTGTTTCAGCAGTTGTTGCTTTCTGCAGGAGCATCGCAGCAAGTTGAACTCGACTTTTAATCTTACTCTTCTGGTAGGATGAGTGACCTGTGGTTTGCTGTATTGATACTCTCACAGCAGAAAGAGGTAAGAAGGTTAGGAGACAGTCTGACAGAGCACAAGGAGTCAGAGTTCAGGGAGTGGGGAGAATGCCATGACAAAACATAGTGGTTAGTGATTTGCATGACTGGAAAACCAATTCATCTCTATGGTACCTGGTGGAGCAGTTAAGTCAGTGTTATTATCTCCAGTTCCTCCTGAAGAGGAAACAGAAGTGGGGTGCTGACATGACACTGTGGGTAATAGTCAGCATTTTGGTGTCAGCATGGGGAAATTAAGCCTTCCTGCCCCTATTTGTTTAGTCTCTCCATCACACTAGAGTGTCATAAAATAGGTGAAGAGATAATACACAAAGTCAGAGAGCTTTGGGCTATCATTCAGGAATCATTAACAAAAAAACTCCTTTTCCTTTTTAATCTTGTCTTACTTCCTCAGAGTCTTTATAATTTTTGGTATCTGAGGCAGTGAAGTTGTTTGGGAAAAGGCTAGTATGAAGAAATGGGTTTATACTACAACCTGAGGACATTGAGGCTTGTCAGTCTGATACTGTCTAGAAACAAGAACCATAGCGGGAGCAGTTGGCAAGGTCTTGTGTGAGCTCTGGCTCCTGCATGGAGTTATGCGGCTTCCCATTTCTCAGCTCTGGTGAAAACCAGGCAGCCTGCAGTGAGACAACTTGCCTAAAAGCTTGACTTAAACCCTTGTGGACCTCTTTGGCCACATCTTCAAATTTTGTTTCAATACTGCTGGGAAGCTACTGAAAAGAGAAAATTAAGATTTGGCAAAGCAAAGTACCCATAGTCCTATGAGAAAAAGAGTTATTTGACATTTATTTGTCATTATTTTTCATTAGATAATTCAATCATTCAACGTGTTTGGAAGCCAAAGTAACGTCATGATGCTGGGGTTACTGGGCGTAAACCCTGAAAATTAGAGAATAACTAAAGTAATGTGTGAACCATCTGTGCAGCTGGATGTGGTTTCTCAACACGATGAATAACCAATACATCTTCAATAACTGGGGTGGACTCATGATTAATTTGCATAGGGAAAGGAGAGGACATTTGTCAGCTTCCACTCTCTGGTTGTTAAAACACTCTATTTTTGAACCAAATGTCTTTCCTTGTCCCTTGCTATACCTTGCAATAGGGAAGGAACTCCCATTGCGCATCTCAGTGTCCTCTTTGCTCTTCATATCTATCCTCAAAAATCCTTTTTGTGATGTCTGCAAAATATCCTTGAGAGACTTCCATAGAACTAAAACACTGGTTTATTGAGATGGCCAGTGTTTTTTTTTAAATTTTGTTTTTGTTTTTGTTTTTGTTTGTTTGTTTTTCTTTTTTTTTTCCTATTTAGTTCTCTTTTCTCTGTAGCTGTCTGTCATCTGCTGGTTTATTGTGAGATTGGAGGCTGAGGGACAAAGACTGCAGGTTCATGAGTAGGGCTCATAAAATAAAAATTACAGTAATTGATAACTTATTCTCCAGAGATAATTGAGTCATTTCTAGCCACCTTGCTTTAAAAGCAAAGATATATTCTCTTTCCATCACTGCTCCTCTTGCAAACTCCATGATCCTGTTTCCAACATGAAAGCAATTCTCAGACTGTGTATGTTTGTGTGTATACCTTATAACAGAAATATTTTCTCAGGGAGCTATAATGTTTCAGTTGCCACTGCAAACATGTCAGAGGAGTATGTGAAACTGAGCTGACACAGTGCAGAGGCTTTACTGGCAATTACTCCTGAGACACACACCCTGGACATTTAATTAGTAACACAGCCTGTTATACTGTGGACTTGGAGATAGCAGGAGTTTTCCCTCTGATTCCTTAGAGAAACACTATAACTTTTTTCTTATTAGAGAAGTGATACGATGCCTGTGGTCAAAGCAGGGGTGGCAGGTAAGGACGTGAGAGCTGACAGCCTTGAGACAGGTGAGGGATTCCTTTACACAGAGGGTCAAATCCTGCACACTGACAATGGGAGCTGCATTTCTGTGTCCCTCACTGTGGGAAAAGCATTGCAGTCAGAACTGAGCAAAAGCTGGGGGTAGGTGGGTTGCTCACGTGTCAGCCAGGGTGGGGAGGGGGACAGGAGGAGGGGAACAGTGCAGGCTGGGCAGCTGGGAGCACACCCTGCTCCCTGCTCTGGGTCATCCGCTGGCCAGATGTGGCCAGATGTGGCAATGCCCATCCTGGCACAGAGCTGGGGAGCACAGTACCATGGGGAGCACAGCAACACGGAGCAGGGGAAAGGATGCTCTCCCTGCTCAGGCTGTGCTCCCCTTCTGCTGATCCCACAGCTCGCCTAGGATGGGTGATGCTCCCATCAGCCCTTCATTGGCCAGAGGGACTATTGTGGACCTGTTTCTTCCAAAGTGGCTCTTGAGCTGTATTTTGACATGCAAAGTGTAACCCACCCCTGGTAAGGGTAGGACCTGCTACATTTATAAAGTGACTTCTGTGTTTGAGGAATGACTCCCACCACTATTTCATCAGGAGGAGATTTAAGCTGCAAAGGCATAATGAATTTCGATGCATGTTCTGTGCTGTGTCAAACTGTTTAATTTTGAGAACCTGAAGTCACTAGCCTGTTGTTTCATGTTTCTGTCTAACTGAAATGTTAAAGAACTGATCTCTCGTCTCTGTATTTAGTCTGGACATTCCAGCCTTTGAACTTTCACCAGCACTGTGAGTAATATTATCCACACACATTCATTCTATTGTTACAGCAAAATCTCTACATCTGATCAAAAAAAAAAAAGATAAAAATCCAAGGAGCAGCATGACGTATACACTGAAAATATTCATTTGCAAAAAAAAAAAAAAGATAAAAAGGAAGGAAAGAAAAAAAAAAAGAAGGAAGGAAGGAAGGAAAGAAGGAAAGAAAAAGAAAGAAAGAAAGAAAAGAAAGAAGGAAAGAAAGAAAGAAAGAAAGAAAGAAAGAAAGAAAGAAAGAAAGAAAGAAAGAAAGAAAGAAAGAAAGAAAGAAAGAAAGAAAGAAAGAAAAAGAAAGAAAGAAAGAAAGAAAAAAAATCATCAGCCCATTACACCAGCTCTTGGGAAAGGAGGGAGGAAGCTTTCATTAGCCTCACCATCATTTTCAGTTTTAATCACTTCTGTTCTTTTCAAATTAAAAAAAGAAATTTTGATCAAGGGTCTAGAAGACCCAGAAGTGCCTTCTGGGGTTATCGAAACCAGTCACCTGTTTGGAAGAGACAGCCTTTCACCATCAGACGGATATGCATTTTCAATAATTAACTATTTTTAGCATGGCATAAGTGAAAAATTAATAAGCCCCAGCAGCAAATAAGCGCTGCAGTGTGGGTAGAGAAGAAAATACAGGCCACAGCTCAACCTTCTGCTTTGAAAGTTCATCTCCCTTTCTTCTCCCCCACCCTCCTTCCACAGTCCCTGAAGGGCAATGTCCCTCTTTAATAGATCTACATTTACACCAAAAGGTTGCCATTTCCCAGCTAGTCCCAGAATTAATGTTAGTCACCTCATTCCAGCACCTCCAGGGAGTAATTGCAGCTCTGAGGAATGGTCTCCCCCAGCCCAGGGCTCCCCACAAACTCTGCATGCTTCCAAGGAGCCTGTTGCTCCTGCTCTGCTCCCTGCCCTGCTCCTTTAGTCCTTCCTTTTGCTGGAGCAGGCAGGCGCGGGAGGTCGGGCTCTGCCAAACAGCACCACTGCGGAGATTGGGCGCTTGTTCTCCTTCAGTTTTAGCTAATTTTCCAACAAACGCAAACCAGGGAGAGTTTTGTGCAGGCAGAGCAGAGAGGTCAGCAGTGTCTCAGCAACGTTCGGGATGCAAAAACTGGTCTAATGAGCCATCCGTAAACTGGGAGAACTGGAGCTTGCAGCATGCAGGTGTGCAAAGCTGGGTGAAGCCTGAGGAAAATAAATTGTGCCAGTTTTTAGGCAACTGCACCTCCTTTTGCAAACAGACTGTCCAGCCCATCTTGAGTTCAGCATGCAGATGCATGCTAAATAGCTGGTAGGTTTTAAATCAGTGACTGGTCCTCCACTTCCTGTTCCTTTAAATTGAATTGAAAATATAAATTGAATCAAGAAATGCACGATCTAATTTCTGTATGTTAGTCATCAGTTTAGAAAGTCCAACGATCAGTCCTCAGGAAGCAGCTAAATTATACCAGTAACTAGGGAAGAACCAGTGAACTGGGGCAAGAGTGCTTGAAACTGGAGCACATAGTTAAAGCATTGTGTGGAATAATGACATGAAAATTTGTTAGCAAGACTTTTACGGACTAGAAATACTATATTGTAACCTGTGGATCTCTCTGTATAAAATAGGGGCCATACACAGAAATCCATAGAAGCCATTCTTTATGTTATCATTCAGAGATGAAAGAAACAATCTCTAAGAAGAGACTAAAAAATAGAAACAGTTGATGGATTATGCAATAACAAAAGCTCAAATATCCCTAATAAATTTATTTTTAAAATAAGCAATTTAGTGACCACATCCTGGTTAATAAGTGGAAAATGACCTCCGGACTTTGGTTAGATGGGACAACTATTATTGATTTCAGCGCAGCCTTGACAGGGTGCATCACCAGCTTCTTATGCACAAACGTGGAACAAAACATGAAGGCAGGTGTAATCACCTGTCTGACAGATGTCAGTCATGCAGAGTCTTGGGGATACAACGAAGGGATATTTGAGATGCTGGAGTCTGAACCACTTCCATTTTCCTTTAGATTTTCAGAGTTGCCCAAACTTTTTTTCCCCACAGACAAGACAGTATTTTTTCCTTTGCAAAGCTGAATCAATTGCTTGTTTAACCATTGTTTTACCAAAAAAAATTTGCTAGATAGCTGCAACAGCTTCAGGATAATTACATGTTTTTAAACACTAAGAAAATGTCAGTCCTTCTTCATTTGAAGCATCTTAACATACAAGGCAAAACAGCAATTCTTGTTTACGGGTTTGGAAGATAGCTGATGCAATAGTTATGTACTGGTCAGAAGTGGGGAAGGGCACTTAGACATCATAAAGCCATAGAGAAAATCAGGATTTAATTTTGAAACTGCCGATGCTTGAGTTTTATATTTTCAATTAAAAATGGTAAAGTCAAAACACAGCATGTCAAGTTAGCACAAGTGGAACATTGAATAAAGTGTGAATTATTTGCAATACACTATGCAGATACAACTTGCCTCACAACAGTAAAGTACATCTTTGTGCTGCTTTTGCTGAGTGGAAACTCTCACATTTTCTGCAGAGGAAGGAGATGCCACTGGTTAAGTCCTGTTTGAAAATGTATTTATGGTCAGACCCTGGAGTATTTGAAACCACTGATGCAAGGTGCTGACAGTATAGATCAATGGTTCTTACTGACTGAGCTGACCTTTTTTGTACCAAGAAGTGAAATCCTTATGGGACAAAAACTTTTGTATCTGGCTGCTAATAGTTGGATTCAATTACCCAAGGAGGCAGCTGAAAAAAAGGTACAGCAGCTGAATATTTTTGAGACTGCTCTAGACAGGTGGAAGACAGATCACATACCTACTGATAATATAATATTCTTTGTATGAATTTTGAATGTAGATATAAATTGCCTGCTTCACAGCTGGACCTGCAGTGGTGATTTCTCTTCAGCGTATGGAACCTGGAGTGCAGAATCATAATTAATAATAAATCTGTGCAAACAAACTTTGCACTGCCTCTGCCTTCGTGATTAGGAAGTGCAAAATCAAAACACAAACCAAATATCACATCCCTTGAAAGGAAAGGGATCATACACGGGAAAAATCCCACCAAAGGCTGCCCTCCCCATATTCACCCCCCACAAAAAATAACAGCCCACAGAAAGCTGCCTTTCCAAGAGCACGTCCCTTTGAACAAGCTTTGGTTCTCCGTGGCCTGGCAAGATGCAGAGCAGCAACACACAGAGCTCATATCAGCACAGGAAACCTTCCCTCTCGTGGCTGGCAATGGGCTGTGCCGTTGTCATCCCCAGCACAGGACCGCAGCACCAACGCATGAAAGTGCCTCTGACAGCCTGGGGAAATTGCTTTATTTTTCTTGCAGAGGAAGATTTGCAATCCAAGCTAACAAATTATTCTTTCATCTATTTGTTTGCGTTATGGGACCCTGGTTGAGGATCAGGGCTCCTTCATGGTACGCACTCTGAAGACATGCAAGGAAGTGAGCAGTTGGCACCCCAGAGAGCTCGCAATCTGCATAACAGGCAGGAGCTACGGTGGAAGGCAGCTGGGCTGAGAGAATACAATAACGATAAAATGGGTACACAGAGCATCCTTCTCATTAAAAGATGGTGGTAATTTGAGGGCATCATGGTGTAGGTAGCTTGAAGGAAGAATTTAAATGAGGTTAAGAAGGCAGCTATACAACAGGGATATTTTGCAGTCATGGTTTGGGCTGGGAGGCATCCAGGAGGTGCTTGAGGGAGGGGGGAAAGCAGGCACTGAGGCAGTGGTGAGGAAGGCTGACGGCAGGTGAAGACAGTCTGCTGAGCAGAGTCTTCATTAGTGTTTCTCAAACCACTGTAAAATATTGTTTCTCGTTGGGGTGGGCCAGTCTAGGCCACTTGTTGGCTTTTTGAGGGTAATTTCAAGTGTTCCTAAAATAGGTGCTAGAAGATAGGCAACACTTCTGGCACTAATGCTCTCAGGGCAGATGTACACAGCCTTGGATGCTGCCTCCCGAGTTATGGAGTAAAGGATAGGTAAGGAAGGAGATCTGATCCTGTATTCACTTTGGTGAGTACCCCAGGGTCCTCAGGCTCAAGGACAGGCAGGGGAAGGATTTCAGGGTACATGGGCAAACATACAGCTGCTCTGCAGACTGGAGCTTACACATCTCACAGCCAAAACAAGGTCTGATGACTGGCTCTGGGTGCAGTCTGGGATTGCTGAGAGCTTTCTCAAATCTTCAACTTCTGAATAGTTTTCTGTACAGCTAGAAACTCCCTTAATGGTGCTATTTATCCCTCATTTATCAAACTAGCAAGAGTTCTTTTTTTTCCACTGGCTTTCCTGGATGCTGCTCACCAGCTGACATTTATAGACTAGTTTCCGACGCTGAATTGTGCTGGAGAGCGTGGGCAGGTATTGTAACACCAGGCAAAAACAGCAGGGGTGTAATTTCATAAAAGATGCTTGAAGAATGTGCAGTCCCTATAATCTAGGAAGGAATGATTTGCAGTATGAGACTATAGACTAAAATATGAGTGGACAGGTTAATGGGTATTTGTAACTTGGACAATAGTTTGTGAACAGTCATTAGGGGTTGAAATCCACTCTGAATTTTGCTCTGGCTATGTACCTGAAGTAGCTGTGATGCAGTTAGCAGAGAAGATGCATTTGTAGAAGAGCAAAATTTAACTCCAGAGTTTCATTTGTGTGGCCAGGAGAACGCCTCATAAAGTTCTTCTGAGCATCTCTTTATCTGTGACATCCTAGTTCTTATTTCAGAAGTGGCTTAGGCACTTAACAGCATGGTATTTTCCAAAGCATCTAAGTGGATTAAAGACTTAACCTCCTCAGAAGTCAGTGGCAGCCTACTATGCAGCTAGATAGCTAGATTGTACAGCTTAGGCACCTTTTTTTAATTTTCAAGTCAGTGGGATGTGCATTTCTAGAGGCCAGTGTCACTTCTGGGTTTGGGTTTTGTAGTAAATGAAAGTGTACGCTAAAGGATAGACCTGAAGAATTCAGACCTGAAGATTTGTTTGTGTGTCCAAGGTAAGAGCATGCCAGAGGTATCTTTATATCTTTACCATCCTGTGTGTGACCAGAGAGCTGTAACTCAATATGCCTTGCTATTGCCTGTTGCAATTGTAGATGGTCTTTGTGTGTGGCCAGAATGTATGGGGTGGCATTATGGACATGTGGAGTCCAGTCAGGGACTACCTGGGGCAGTAGTCCACTCCCTCAGGTCTCAAAGATGAGCAGATCTTGACAGATCTGGGTTTTGCCTGGTGCCTACAATAACAGCTTTCTGCCAGCTCTCTGGCTGTACAGCAGCCTGATGCATCTGTACTGTGGGGGAATGGGTGCAAATCACTGTTTTTTTTTTTCTGTTTGTTTTTTTTTTTTTTAACCAGTGCTGGTCACTGAGTCCAGGTTGCAGGCAACCTGCTGGTATTTTTATCAATGTGAAGCAATGCTCCTTCCACTTCCAGCATCAAAGATCTGTGTAGGCACTAGTCCAGAGATGAAGACACACTTGGTGCAGCACGTGGGGGAAGGAATAGTTTTATGTACAAAGAAAACATTCACCTGTCAACTCTCATCTCCCTGAAATGCTTCTTACCCTGTGCCAGCAAAGCCAGTGGGTGCAGGGTGCGAGTGTGTGTGCTAGCTGTGGGTGGGGAATGGGGATGGCGGTTTGTTTACTACAGTTTTACTTCATTAATATTTTAGTCTCAGGTGCAGAACTTGGAGAGTCTCACTGAAACCGCAAACAGCACTGATTGTGGTGTTTGTGACAGTGCCATGGGGCATTTGCATTATTTATCCCAGGCTGCACTACCCATACAGCTTTCAGGGAATATTTTCAGACAGAATCGCTAATTAGCACATATGTGGAATCTTCTCAAAGCAGTTGGGAACTCTCCTCATTACTTTTTAATTTTTTTCTATTTGCTGAACGTATGTCAAAGATGAAAACTCAGAATGATGGTTTGGAGGAATTTTGCATATTAAACACTCCAAATGAAAAGAGTGGGATCTTCTACTGGGGCACTGAGAAAGACCATGGGTGTCTCTGGTACAGCAAGCGCTGGACTGTCACTTGGTTGCCCAAGGTCACTGAGGATGGCTACAGCCTTTGCTTACTGTCCCGAACTTTTGTGGGCCGTAGCTTGGTGGGACTTAATAATCACACAGTTTCACCTTGGATGTTGCTACTGATTAGTTCTCTGTAATCAGATCATAAAACATGCCACTCATTTTCCACCTTCATATAAAAGATAGTTAAGATATGCACAAGCCCAGTTTTTAATTTTAATTTTAATAATGTCTATAAGGAAACAGTGCTGTGCTAAAAATGTTTAGAGAACCCTCTATCAGTGTACCTTCTCCTATTGCTCTTGACTGATTTTATTAATTTTTACTCTATTTTCTCATTTTAGTAAATTATCTATTTTCTTACCTTGACTTCTCAACCACACATTCTATGTGTTCTTTAAGTGATTTCGCTGAATTTACAGGAATGGTAGTGACAGCAAACTGTTTCTTGTACATTTGTGCATTGCAAAAAACTGATTTAAGAAAGAGCTTTTCTAAGTTAAGGCTCAATTTAGCAGCAACATAAGTGTTTAAATTTTATTTATTATGGATTTAACTGCAACATAAAAATGCTTCAGTCTGATATCCTAGGCAACGTTTTCTACAAAGGAAAACCACAGTACCGAAATGATGAAAACCCGAAACATTAGCACACCTATCACATCACAGCCAGCTACAATACGCAGCGTAGAGCAAAAAATTCTCTTGCTTTTGTTCTCATCAACTGAAAACAAAAGACAAATTCTCCATCCCCTGCCACAATTGCTCTGTCCTCCTAAATGCCTGCTTGGGTTTTTCCAGCCTCTGGGTGAGGTCAACAGAACAGAAAATGGAGGGAAATCAATGTCAAAATGAAGGCTTTGGGCTGGTTGAAAAATGCAGGGGCTTTTGCTGAAGAAAACTTTTCAGTGAGGAGGTAAACTATGCAATTTCAAAACCCAGAAATATCACAGCATCTTGTGTTATGGTTATAGTTTGGTCATTTATGTTAAGGTCTTGACTTTCTCAGCAGATTGCACGATGTGCCATAGCTTCTCTTTGTTTGGAGCCGTGACAGAACTGCCTGGGGATGGCTCTGGCTGTGGTGCATCATGGCAAGCCTGATCTCGTTAGGGAAGTCAGTCCATACAGGTCAATAAGGTCAAGAAGCATCTGACCGAGAATCAGGTATCAGAGCAGCATTTCTGCATCAGAACTGCTTTGATTCTGACTTACACTGTGCTTAAGATTTTAAAAAAAGAACAACAAAAAAACCTTGGAAATTGAGGTATACAGTGTTTCAATGAAGACTTTAAATAACGAGGGGTAAAACTTATTCCTTTAACAAAGAGATTCATTTATGCAAAAATTTCAAATTTCTGCCCAAAAAGCAGCTTTAATGGAGAATATTGGCAACTCTACAAAGGATCAGTAATGGTGAGAATTACTGGTGGCTCTCTGTCTCTTCAACTCTGACAGATCTGTCTTCTTCATCTCTTCCTGTGTCAACTAAAACAGTTTGGCAGAAGGCAGTGTCAGAGTCGTTTCTCTTACAGTAAGAGCCTTGCAGAACAAAAGAGCTGCTGCCGTCTGTGTTGTTTTGATCTTCAATATGTCATCAAGAGATGGCCTCAAGTGGTGGACAGGTCAACATACACAATGCTAGTCGTGAAATTAATGAAATGGGAAAAGAGAGAATAATAATATTTTACTTAATTTTTTTTTTTTTTTTTTAATTTCAAATGTAGGTTTTCCCCCCTTGATAAGCGACTGAGTCAGTTCAGGTAAAATCAATCAGGAAAAGGAAATGAGTGTCAAAGATCATTTAGGAAATCAGCAAAATGTTTTATAATTGGCGCCTGTGAATGACTCCACGGTGGCTGCATTCAGCCCTGGTAAAGGCAGGCTGGAATCCCCTGAGTGTTTTTTGGAAGGATGGGGATATTGTCACTAAAGGTGAAAGCCTGTTTTATTTTTTCACCCTTGTCAGCTACTCTCTGTGCTGCCAACCTCCACTTCAGTTGCCACAGTGCATAAATTACAGTTTAGCTCACACAACCATCCATCATCGAATCACCCCATGGAAGTGCTACTAAAGCATGTTGCCAGTTCTCCCGATTGACACTCTTCTTGTGATTGACACATATCTAACTTACACTATCACTTGTGTCACTGCTGAATTTGGCCCTGAAACTTCCCTGGGAGCTGTGCACATTAAGTCAATCTGAAAGTTTCATGTAAACCAGCTCACTTTTGTTGTCCTTTTTTTTACATTTCCCGCTTTTTACCGGGGCAGTTCACTGGCTTCTTTCTAGCTAGCTCAGTCCTTACTTAGGCAAGGTAAGAATGGAGCAGAAAATGGGTGAGATACTTCAAACTTTGGTTAATTATATTATAAGCATTTATTTACTGACTATCACTGAGGTACCTGGAAGGCAACCAGTACATAAAATGAACATACCTTGATAACATACATTGATAGTAAGCCGGTGTCCAGAATTCACAAGTACATGAACAATTCGCATATATTGTATATATACATATATTTGCCACATGATCTATGAACAGTCTGCATGATTTTATATATATATATATATGTATATATAAAAACCAGATTGCTCTTTTGGCTTACAGTTGATGAGTCTGAATGAATAATCATGAGTGCTTTTGATGGGCACATAGTTGTGCCTTTTTCATAGGCAAGTGCACCTAAGCCATGTTAAAACCTGACTCTGAGTTTTCCGCANGTTTGGCAGAAGGCAGTGTCAGAGTCGTTTCTCTTACAGTAAGAGCCTTGCAGAACAAAAGAGCTGCTGCCGTCTGTGTTGTTTTGATCTTCAATATGTCATCAAGAGATGGCCTCAAGTGGTGGACAGGTCAACATACACAATGCTAGTCGTGAAATTAATGAAATGGGAAAAGAGAGAATAATAATATTTTACTTAATTTTTTTTTTTTTTAATTTCAAAAGTAGGTTTTCCCCCCTTGATAAGCGACTGAGTCAGTTCAGGTAAAATCAATCAGGAAAAGGAAATGAGTGTCAAAGATCATTTAGGAAATCAGCAAAATGTTTTATAATTGGCACCTGTGAATGACTCCACGGTGGCTGCATTCAGCCCTGGTAAAGGCAGGCTGGAATCCCCTGAGTGTTTTTTGGAAGGATGGGGATATTGTCACTAAAGGTGAAAGCCTGTTTTATTTTTTCACCCTTGTCAGCTACTCTCTGTGCTGCCAACCTCCACTTCAGTTGCCACAGTGCATAAATTACAGTTTAGCTCACACAACCATCCATCATCGAATCACCCCATGGAAGTGCTACTAAAGCATGTTGCCAGTTCTCCCGATTGACACTCTTCTTGTGATTGACACATATCTAACTTACACTATCACTTGTGTCACTGCTGAATTTGGCCCTGAAACTTCCCTGGGAGCTGTGCACATTAAGTCAATCTGAAAGTTTCATGTAAACCAGCTCACTTTTGTTGTCCTTTTTTTTACATTTCCCGCTTTTTACCGGGGCAGTTCACTGGCTCCTTTCTAGCTAGCTCAGTCCTTACTTAGGCAAGGTAAGAATGGAGCAGAAAATGGGTGAGATACTTCAAACTTTGGTTAATTATATTATAAGCATTTATTTACTGACTATCACTGAGGTACCTGGAAGGCAACCAGTACATAAAATGAACATACCTTGATAACATACATTGATAGTAAGCCGGTGTCCAGAATTCACAAGTACATGAACAATTCGCATATATNTTTTATCAGTGTGCAGTTGAGATGAAACACAAAATAATAGTTTCTGGAACAGATTCTGCTAAGGGTATGGTGTGTGTATATATGTCTGCATATATACATATATAAAAGTAAGAACTATCATGAATGAAAGGGTCTAACAGAATGAAAATAGCTCAAAATCATTGAATTTTCCTAAATGGTTTGAATCAGGTGTGCTGTGTTTGAAATTATATCCATTAAGTCTCCTTTTCTCTTTCAGTCACTCAGAACTGCTGTAAAATAACTGCTAGGTAAGGTCTGCTAAGTGTGAATTGTTTGATTGTCGTTGTTTGTGCAGCATCTGTTCCATAGCATGTTTAATTATTTTTGTGCATTAAATTCATGTAGGTTACTTGAGAATTGCCTTAACTAAGTGTTAAAATTGCAGCTACTGCAGAATTCATTATCATGATTATCATTAGAGATGGGCAGAGGAGGTTACGCCAGTCTTCACACTTTATTCTGAAAGTTCAGCTCAAAATTACGCTTTCGGGAGTACACACACCTTGCTGCTACCTTGCCAACATTCGCTACTTAGCTGACCTCAGCTAGGCTGGGCAATCACCAACCACATGAAGTTTAACAAGAGCAAGTGCTGGATTTTGCACCTGGGAAAGGGCAGCCCTGGCTGTATGTACAGACTGGGGGAACGAGAGGCTGGAGAGCAGCCCCATGAAAGGGATCTGGGCATTTGGTGACAGCAAGTTGGACACGAGCCACGCAGCGTGCCCTGGCAG
>VXAL01002050.1:177027-191734 GCA_013399475.1 Chauna torquata | reverse complement strand
GGCATGGAGCTGTGACAGGGGAGGTTCAGGCTGGATGTTAGGAAAACTTCACTGAGAGGGTGGTTGGGCACCGGAACAGGCTCCCCAGCATAAGCGGTCACAGCACTGAGCCTGCTGGAGTTCAAGAAATGTTTGGACAGCGTTTTCAGAAATATGGTCTGATTTTTGGTTGGTTCTGTGTGGAGCCAGGAGTTGGACTTGATAATCCTTGTGGGTCCCTTCCAACTTGGTATACTCTATTCTATTCTATTCTATTCTATTCTATTCTATTCTATTCTATTCTATTCTACTGTATTCTGTTCTCTTCTGTCCTATCCTATCCTATCCTATCCTATCCTATCCTATCCTATCCTATTCTACGATCTCAGAGCTCAGTCGACCAGGTACTGTGATTAATTTTCTCTGCTGGTGTCACTGTATCTCAGGTGTGCTCAGTGAGCCAAACAACAGCAAATCCCAAGAAAGTCCATATTTAGCTGCAGCACAGTAAGGTAGGTTGTTACCTAGCTATTATGTGTGTATTAACATGGTGCCACATATGGTCTTACATTTCAATAAGGTATTTAAAAAGCAGAAAATACCAGGCAACATTTGTCTACCTTAAAACAACAATAAAAAAAAGCAATATCAAATTTTTTTATTTACGGGAAGTAAATCGATAGAGCTCTGAATTTACCTGGCTTTGCCCTCAGACTGCTGATCTACCGTTTTCTAAACTAGAGTGGAGTCTAATTTCTATTAGCCTGTGGCTTTAGGCAAGCAAACTGCACTATCCAGACCTATGCTTTGTACGTCAGGAACTGAATTTGAATGGGGTTTCCCTTATTTTACTCCAGGTTTTTGATGACTTTGAAGTCGCTCTTGGGAGCTATTTTCAGCTTTTTTACCACTGTACAAGCTAGGAATATTCTTTTAGTTAGAATCAGAGCTTTTAACACAAAAAACCACCTGATTCCAGCAAGTGGGAGCTCTTGGTGCAGCGTAAAATTGCACAGTTCATGGTAAGGAAAGGCAGTGCTGCTAACAGTCCTTACCACTGGCCTTTGATGCCGTAAGCGTGGGATATCACTGGTAATGCATCATGGCAATTTATGCAAGCAGCTCACACATCTGTAGCACTTACTTGTCCTTAATGGGATTGTGTTATAAGATAATGGATATCTTATTTCCTAAGGAGTTATTTAAAACACTATCTGCATTTAGAAAGCCCTTCAAAGCTGGAAATGGAAGAAAACATGCTATACAAGTACTTCTTAGCCTGCAAATATGTAATCACATGCAGATTTTAGGACATGGGCTTCAGTGAAAAGCTTAGCTGAGTTTTGTGAGAGAAATTTCTCAGCTCTTTTTTGGTATTTGAACTGCTATTCTACTGAGAAAATCAGTGAATAGAATGACCAGAACTCTGCTTGATCCTTGCAAAATGCACCAAGCAATTACTAAGTGATTCTCAGGCAACTTGAAATGCAATTACATTAGAAAGCCAGGTTCAAAAAATAGTATGAGATTTCCAATAGACAGGTTGACTCACTTCAATTAACAGTTCTTTAATTATAGAGATTCATTAATATCACAAAGTTCTTCTACTTGGCATCAGTTGGTATCGGGCATGTAACTAAAGTCTCATTTCCCTGAGGGTGTACATGGCTAGTTTAATTTGCCTGAGGGCTTTTGACTGTAAAATCTCAACCAACATTAAGCAAGAAAAGCTAAGGTACACTGGTGAAATCCCAAATCAGGACAGATGTTTCTTTACAATGATGTGCAACCCCAATATTCCCATGGAAACAGTTTTAAATTTAATATTTTCATGTAGTGATTTCAACTACATAACCAAAGTTAAATAATGTGTGCGTGTTCACATGCACATGTGGCTGTCGGTGTATGTTAACAGGTTTAGGCTTTTATTCTCATAGTAAAGGTTGCGTAGGTTTTTATGTGTGCGCATGTCTATCCACATCCATATATACCTATTTAATAGCGTAAGTATGTGATGAAGAATTGTTATTTCTCTTCTGTTCTTCCATCTGTTTTGTTCCTTGAGACAGGAGAAAAGGCAAAACCTCATTTCAGTGACAAATTCTCAGAATAACTTTGAGGTCTTTGAACACAGCCCTTGGATTTTTCCAGGTACCGATACCAAAGCCAGAAACAGAAAGCTGGACCAGTGCTGGTGGGAAGGCAGTGCAGCTGTGCTGAGCTGGTTTGTGTGGAAGTGCTGCCCACACATCATGGCAGGTGAGCATGTTATTGCAGCGAAAGAATGACTGGGCAGATAAACCCCACTGCAAAGGGGAAAAAGCATTAACTGAAACATCAGGTAGTCAGGATTTGCTGCAGTGGTGAAGGCGAAGGTAAGATGAGGGAGAAAATTAAGAGAAACACAGTGAACCTCCAGTTCTTCAGGGAAGGCAAAGATGGGCAAATTTTCAGTATGGCAGTCTTTAGCTGTTTTTTTATTATGTTGCCAGATCACACACTCAGTTTACGTCCAACCCGCTGTGTATTCACCCCAGTCTCTCTACTCTGTTGCACTCCAGTTTCCTTCCTTTTTTGACTGACCCTCTCTTTTTCAGGTGAAAGTCATTTCCATTTCCCATGTACATATTATCTGTCATTTTCCATGCCAAATCAGTATTTTTATGTCAGCATTTCTAATCTGTACAGGATGATTTTTATTATTTCTTTTCCCTTAATGGTGTTTGCTTTGCAGTCATATTATATTCTCCAGATTTCATTTGTAGAGAGTAAAGTTTTGCAGTGAAAATGAGAGAGAGTAATTGGATCTTAGAAGGCAGCAATCTGGAGTAACCAAGCCTTGCTGGGAATGGAGAAGGGAGTTGATGAAATACTTTTAACCACCAGCATCAGAGAAAGATACAACTTGTGAGAATGTTTCTCTGAATATGAGTGTAAGAAATGTGTTTTTTTTTTTTTGTATTGACTTCCTTATAGCTAGATGTCAGCAATCTAATGTAAGACAAAAAAACAAACAAACAAACAAACAAAAAAACCAACCAACCAACCAAAGAAAAAAACAGTTCTAGAAATTAGAACCCATTGAGCTCTTCTTAAACCAAGAGCAATGCCAGATAGAAGGACCTTTGAAAAAACCACATCATATCCTGTGTGATGCAGAATCAGCTGACAAAGCTTATCTGGCATCAAGCTCTCCAAAGTGTATGATAGTCACCATCCAGGTCTCATCTGGTCCTGTTGTGGGATTCTTGGCTCTAGGATGTAGCTCAACTGATCCACCTGTGCCTTCAGGTTATGATAGATGATGTACAGAGACAAGCTTTAGTAAAAAATGTATTAACGTTAATTAGACTGTGGGAGGAAGACATTTTCAGTCTCCAGACTGAATTCAAAATGGACAGTGAATTCAAAATAATCTTTTTTTTCCCATAAGGCTGGAAAAATTGAAGATTTAGTATTTAATTGTTTTGAGATTGATGGGACATGAGTTCAGCTGTTCTAGATGGTGTCAAACATCAGGCCAAACCCTGCCACCTCCCCATTTCTATTAAAACTAGCTCAAACACTGTCACTATCATGATGATACATCATACAAGATACCGATTTGTGGTTTTAACAGAAAGAAGGGGAATGTCAATTAAAAGCTTTGCAGTGGAGGAGGTGACCTTGCTTTGGTCACATTTTACCTTTTTACCCTCAGCGCAGTAGTACCTGCTTATCCCACTTTGTTGTTGGTTTCAGTCCCTGCCTTCATACTGAAGAAGGCAGTGAAGAAGTGGAGGCCAGTACTGAAACAAAAAAGAAAGAAAAGAGGTCAATAATATGCATCAAAACCAATCCACACCAAATGGGAAAATGAAAGTTGTTTTATATAAAGTCAGTATTTGCAAAATAGGCATTTTGCTGTAGGAAGGTGCACATAGAGTATCAGGAACTGTAAGCACCCTCTCCTGTTTGCGAGTATCATTGGAAATGTTTTAGGAAACCAGCTCTAGCGGGCAGACGGAGGAAGTTCAATCTTATCATAGGCTCTAGGTAAGAGGCAAATAAATTAGACTGCCTTGAGGTCTTAGATATTCCTGTATTTTGTCTTTTGATGTTTCACTTTGCTTAGATATTTCTGTGCATATCTGGAAGACTGAATAAAGGCATTCGGGGTATTCTCTGTAAGTTTTAGGTATATCTGACTAAATTAAAGTACACGATGTTCAGTTTAATTCAGTTAAACCAAGTCTTCCAGTTTGTTTTATATGCACTAGTTCTCCTCAGCAGTATTTGTTTACCTGTCTAAACATTTTCCATTATTTCCCCCAACTCATTTAGAAAAATATTGAGCTCTGTTATTGTACACACTCAACCTTTGAGACCCTACTGTAGGCCGTCTAACTCAGTTGGAAATGCCCATTAACAGTGTTTTTCTGAATTCTGTCATATAGTCAGTTTTTAATCCATTTAGTGTTTGAAATATTGATGTTGTATGATGCTAATTTTTAATCGGAATATTCTTTCAGTACTAAGCTGAAGTGCATTCAGTCTAAATATATTAAGTCAATGCAGCCACTTTTACCAACATATATAGTAATTCAATCAAAAACATGATTAAATGAACTTGGCAAGATGTATTTGCCATGAAACCGTATTGATTGACACAATTATTTATTATCATCTTTTAAATCTGTATTGATTGAACCCCTCATTTGCTGGTCCATTAATTTGCCTGGGTTTTGATGTCACACTAACCAGATTATTCAGATACTGTTCTCACATGAGGTTTTCTGTGGTCCTCTACAGTCTTTCTAGTATCCCATACCATAAAAGAAAGTCAACGTCCTGATTTTCTTGGCCAGCAAGTAGAAAATACTTGCTAGTATCTTGCCAGATGTGGTGGTTTAAGGAAGTCTGATTTTGTAAATTCTCTTTAACATATTTCCACCTATCTTTGGAAAAATATTTCAGCTGTATAAGTTACCTTTAATTTTCCTAAATAAGTTACCTTTATTTTACCTAAAATGTGTGCCAGGTGAATTCAAACAGAGGAAATGATCAGGAAAACATGTGAAATCTAAGGAGAGGCTCCAGGCAGGCAGTGAGGTCTTCCACCCTACTTCTTCTGGCTTGAATTTATGACATGTAGTGTGCAGTTCTTGCTGCAACACAAAAAGCTGATTTTGGTTTCCAAATTTTCAAAGGATATTTTCTTGTTCTTTCTTTTCAAAAGATGAGCATTATCATACCCTAAAAAAAATGGGACATGACAAAGCATGTATTACCGGGCCATTAATGCACTTCTCTTTGGCCTTACGCCTCACAATGCTCCAGGGACTTGCATTAATGGCCCAGTAATACGACACGCCCTATCGTGTCTTATTGCTTAATTGGACTCCAGACAAATTCAGTTAAACCACATATGCTGTTCTTTTATGAGTACTGCTATACAGTTTTTATTTCCTACGTTCTTGGGTGCTTTTGGAGGCATTTGAGTTGTTTCAAATGTATCTCTTGAGATCACAGATTGTTGAAGCAGTTTTAACTCTGCCCCTTGGCCCTTTGCCATCTACGTAGCAAATGAGTATATGCTCTGTTAGGCAAAACAGAAACCTCCAGATGCACCTGGGAAATGCATAGCAGAAAAATGGAAGGAGACATCATAGTTGTCCTGGTCTACCCTGCATGACACGTTGGCCACAAACCTCATCGCTAGCAGCATGTCAACCAAGAATATTGTGTAATTTGGCATTCATGGTGTCCTCTTAGCTGAAAAACAAGATAATCTCTAGAGTTTGAGTAGTTTCTCCCATACATTTCCTGTTTCCCCAGGAGGGCTGTGTCCTGTAGCAAGAGCATTAATGAAATATCCTGATAGGTCTTTCCACCGAGTTCACTGTGCTTCAGAGCAGGCCCCATGTGAGGAATGCTGACAGCTGTTGGGATAACTGCAAAAAACAAGCACGAAAATCTTTATCAGGCTGTGATACCCCTCAGCATTTTGCATTCACCAAATTTGGAAAACAGAGGCTAAACGGACATCTGCTGCTGCAGAGCGTGAACTAGGAGGCATGGAGGCATCTGGTAAGTGCTGTGAAATACCAGTGTCTGTCCTCAATGTGTTCTGTAGTGAAACCAAAGAGCACGTACCAGCTTTTGGCTAAGTGGCCCTGGTGAAAGTTGAGAGTAAGACAAGGGCCGGACATTTTTCGGATTTGCATGTGACCTATACTGCGCGGTGAAGTGAATGTCTGTCTGATTGAAGTAACTTTCCGGTGAATTTAGTTACTTTTTGGGTGGGACTGAGGGTGATGACTGGTAAGTTTCATGTTTTTTTCATGGGATCCTAGACTTAGAATCATTTTTGAATGCTGCCATTTCAGTTACCATTGCTGCTGATGGGTGTTACATCAAACTGTGGACTCACTTCAGCATTGAGATTTCATGAGTGTCACATGTACTATATACATCATGGATGACAAAGATTGCTAATGCACACTGTTGAAATATTTAAAGTAGAAATCTTGAAATTAGAGAATTAATCAAAACTCTTAAAGCATGAACTTAAAAATAAAATTCTCAAGTGATTACGATTTGTATAAATTGCTTTAAGACATCGGACACAGTTTGAGTGCTTATGCTAATAAAATAGCATCATCTTGCTCTTTAGAAAAAAAAAAAAAAAAGTGCTGCAACCAAATATGCTGCCGTAAATTGTTATCAACTGGTGATAAAGAAACCAGGGGAAATGAAGAGAGTTTAACATTCGTCTAAATTAATCCTGCTAATGACAAAAACAAGGCAAAAGCAGAAATGCAATCTATTCTCACTCAGTTTTGCTCCAGCATTTAGTACATCAATTTATATAAAGAATCAATTGGTTCACTTCATACTCATAGCTTGGCATGCATGATGTCTTCAGGAAGGGGCACTATTACAATCACCTTAGGGCAGCAAGGCCTGAAGAGTCTTGAGAGTTGGCAGATCGTGGTTCCTGTTAAGAACAGCTACTCTATCTTTACTAAAGTTATGAGTCCCTTATTGTGTGGATGCAAAAAGGATGGCCTGTTGTCAGTTACACTTGAAATACAGATCTTCATCTGTCCTGGACACAATAAGTTTTTGGGCAGCATGGAGTACACAGAATTAAAGCCTATAAGTTTTAAAGTATTACAGTTATTTAGGCGTCTTCTTTTAAACAATGATGAATAGTAATAAATACATTGAGATGACTGGAGAAGCAACCATTAGAAAGATCAAAGAAAGTAACATTAAATAATTTAGAAAGTCAAATATGTGGTGTTTACAAAGCATTTTAGAAATGATTGCCTACCTTATGATATAATCTGGGATAATCTTAAAAACATGAGTCCCCATCCAGATACTTTCACTGATCCAATAGGATTTGTATTGCTAATTCCTCCCTCTCCCTCCTTGGCGCCCTGGCTTGGTGGATCAGCCACATGCTGTCTCCAGCTGATGCTGTTTGGAAGTGGCAAGGGTTGGCTCGGAGCAGCTAACTTGTTCTTGCACCTGGATGCATGCACTGATTGATGGAAAAGAGGAAGGCTGGCAGCACAGCTTTGGCTGCCTAATAGTGAGTACCAGGGAGGTAACATCCTATTCAACAGGACTCCCCTAGCCATGAGTGAAGCAGTGTTGTCTTAATTTTAAAAAGTAGATATATCCTTAAACGAGAATTACTTGTATGAAAGTATTTTAATTGTATTTCTCCTAAAAGAGCAATGTTATACAAGTACAAGTTTGTATGGTGTAAAATTATACATCAAGTGGTGGTCACTGTGTAGTTTCTGGGAACCTTGGAACGACGCAGAACCTCATTCAGCACACCGTTTGGTGTAGGTGTTTATTGTACAATGTATATATTGCCACTTTCCCTTTAAAGTTCAGCCATGGACAGAGTGGGGTAAGACATTACTAAAAAAACCCCACAACCTAAAGCAAATGAAACCAGCTAAAATAGAAATGGAGGACATCAACTGCCCAGAAGTACAGTACTTGTTTGGAGACAGGCTCTCCATTTCTTGACTAAATGGCCACCTGTGAAACAGTTGAGGCATTTTTCCACAATGAGGTCTTCAGATCAAAGCTCGCATTAGTCCTTGAGGTCTACCTGCACAAAGGACTTGGTCAGTCAGCAGCTCATGGCGACCTTATTTGGGCCTTTACTTTGACCAGATCTACAAAAGATGCAGGTGAATGAGCCTGGGATTTTGCATAAGCCTGTGGCTTCATGGTGGCCTTGTGGAAAAGAAAATGGAAACCTTATTACACGTGCCCTCCAGCAGTGCATTTGTTGGTGCCCATATGAAAGGCTAAAGGACGAGAGTGGGTGAGCCTGACGAGGCCCATAATGTCAGCTGTGCTGATAGCAATTTGTAGGCTAAAGAGCCAAAATCCTCCTGGGCTTCACATGCATGAGAAGCAGCCACAGGAATAAAAGCCCTGTCCAAAAGAGATGAGAGCTCCTGGACGCCACACTGCTTCTTTTCCCTCTGTTGCTAACAGAGAGACCTCTGGCAACCAGGCAATAGGTCTTAATTACCTGACTTGTGACAAGACTGTGAAGGCTGCAGGAGTGATTGTGGCTCATTATGAGTGTGTTTTCATGAAGGCATATGGGTGGCTCCGTGTATTTCCAAAATTCCCTGAATCTTGCTTGCTCCCTGCAAGGTGTTCCCTTCACAAGCTCATACACAAGCTCTTCCCTGAAGAGTACAGCCATGTCCCATCTTCTTTGAAGGGAGCGCTTTGTTGAAAGGTTAAGTTTTAACACCTTCCAGAGAAAAAGAATTCTCAAGTACGGTACATAAAATAACACCACATACTTGATATGCACTTTCGTCTGTTTCTAGAGATTTGTTTTATTGCATCTGCCAGCTAGTCACCGTGCCCTGAGCAAGGATACCCCATTTCATACACTGAGACTATAGAAGTCTCGTTTCATGCTTTGCAGGGCAGCAGCATGCTGTGGTGCTCAGAGCACTGGTCGAGGCGCAGAGCATGTGGGACCGCATAGCCGCAGGCAGCTCACAGGCTCATCTCTAGATTATATGAAGCTTCCCAGCCACAACAGAGGGACAGTGATGCTTATTTACATAACTTGTAGGCATGTGCAGTAGGCTTGGCAAGGCCATGCAAATTAATTCCTGCTAATGAAAGTTTGGGTTTTTTAATATCTCACTTCTGCTGTGACTGTGCCCTCTCTGTCAGCACTTTTTATGCAAATGAATTGGCTGTCACACCAGCAGTGGTTCTGGATCTTCATTGCTGATGACCCATTATTTGCTTTGTGGTAATGACCAGAAGAATTAGGGCTCCACTGTGTTGCACTCTCAGGATGGGAAGTGTCTCTGCAGTAAGTAATCATTCCCCGTATTGAAAGATGTTTTAGAAAGGAATTTCCAATATAAAGCCTTTATGCTGCAAAGTGCACTGGACTAGCTTGGTGGATGACAGCAGCTCCACTGATTTAGGAGCATGAAAGCTAGACAAATGAGGATTTCTTTTCAGGAATTGACTGCAGAGGACAAGAACATGGTTTGAAAGATGGAGAGCAAGTAATTAGATACATACAGCTTTTCTGCTCCAATGGCATTTATTTAGGCTGTGGTCCAGAGAAGCAAAGTTTTCCTGGAGAATGAGAGCTGTGTTAACATATGTGTTACGGTGTTTGGAGGGCTGCACCCAGGAACCAGAGTCTTTGGCTTTGCCCACCACAGGGTGCCCACATATTGGGGCACACAGCCCTAGAAAACAGCACGGTTCAAAGGAAGGGGACAGACATATTTGGCTGTGATAGCAAATCTCACTGTTTAGAAACTCCATTTCACTCATGAAGCACAAGCTGGATAAACAGGAACAAAGCTGGAAGGTTTAACTGGCCAGGTAGGAGCAGAGGAGAACTGCGGTGCATGGTGTAGAGGTTAGCTGTTCGGAATATGTGGACACCCAGGTAGAATCACCATAGATGCCTAATAGCTGAAGTTGTAGCAAAAGTGTCGATGACATATTTTTCATGAGAAACTGTGTGGTTTTTTTTTGTTTGTTTGTTTGTTTTCTGAATCAGGAATGTTTTGCAGACTCAGAAGAAACACAGACTGCGTTCTGGTGTTTCCATGTCCCAGGAGCATATCCCAACAATGTAGTTAATGGCCAGTCCCTGGGATCTTTATTTCCTCCACAGAAAGAGTTTGACAGCTCTCATTTTCATTCCGGTGTGGACCAAAATCACATTTTGAAACCCAAACATTTTTCACAGAATGGATTTGTTTACTAGCCCGTCCTATAAAAAATATTTCTCAAAGCAGTGTTTGACAAGCATGATATTGCTAATATGGCTCCTGCTGGTGTGTCATCCATAGCCAGGTTTTCAGAGAAATGTCTGCAAAGCAAAACTATCAGAAAGATCTCCATATGAGCTGCAGATACCATCCCTTTTGGAAAACTGTCTTTTTGCAGGGCACTAAAGAACAGTGCCAAGTCAATGTTAAATCATCATATGGGAAACGGTTAACAAGACAGCTTTCCTTTCTACCGTCTAGCTAATCTCTGCCAAACCAATCTACCACCTAAGTCTGAAAGTTGAAAATCTGATAAACAGGTCTGCAGTGAAAGATGCACTGTACCTGTGCCTGGAGCAGCTCCCTCCTCATCTTTGTTCAACAGCAGTGTGCCCTCCCACTACCCAAGGGAAAAAATAAAATATTCACATTGTTATTATTTATTTAGAGGACATAAAAAAAAATCAAACCAAGTCAATATTTATCCATCTGCAAAGAAGTCCAGAATATGACGGACGCTTTATTCAGGGTAAATTAGTAGACATATGTCTTAGAGAAATGCTGTTGTTGTTGATTTATTCTTTTGTCTTTCTTTCAGTTAAGCTTTCCTCAGGTGTTTTTCAAACCCCAGAGATTCTAAAGCTTGTGTAAAAAGTCTATTTTTTACTAAACCACATCAGCTCTTTAAAATATACAGGAAAGATGAACTCGTCTAATAACAACCTCAGAAAATAACTGTAGCTGAATATAAATAAAATTAAATTTGCACAGAGGAAAAAGCCATTTCAAACTATTTTTTCCATATAATCCATACCACAGATACTCAATAATTCAGTGAGCTTTCAGGCAATATAAGTCAATGTTGACTCATTAAATGCATTAGCTATAAAATGCGTCTCTAGTAGGAAGGATGAGAAATGGTTTGCGTTCTTACCTTTTCATCATTATTCCTTAGTGGTTTTAGTTTTAGGCTTTGGTTTATTCTTTTGTTTTTACATTTCACACTTTATAAAGAATGTTTTACAGCAATGTTGGGAGCTCCAGTGTGCCATTAAAAAATAAACACATTTTCTTCCTTATCAGAAACCTGACCAAGAGCAAAATTGTCTTGGTTTTACTTAACAGAAATGCTGACAGATACTAAATTAATGCTTAATTAATCCTTTGGAGACAGCCAGCCAGATGAAAAAGTGGAAAAGAAAACTGGTATGGCTGGGAGTGAGGAACCGTCCTAGCCTGGTAGGGCCTAGTTGTGTTGGGTTTGTATGTGCATGTGAGACAAAGAACAAAACTCTGAGGAAACAAAAAGTACCAACTGCATTAATTTGAAAACAATGTGGATTTCATTTCTCTAGGTAATGACTGCATTTACTTAGCGTCATCCAACTGAGGAGCTCACCATACTTTAAGAAAATGAATGGCATGTCCCAGTAGAGCGGTATAAATTAGGTGACAGCAAACTTGCTGACCAGAAAAGTCACTGGAAGGAGTCTTCCTGAGGAAATACTCCTCCGCATACCTCAAGATAGCAGGAGCCTGCTGCAAGGTGCCCTATCTCGGATGTGCGAGTCAGTGGGGAGGGTGTTGGCAACATGCTGGACGGTTGGCACAGCATAGAATCACAGGGGAACCCACAGAAATGGAGCTGCTTTTCTGCGGGAAATTGAACCAAGCCTGGTTCTTGCCACCTCTGCAAGGTGCCACTCTTCCAATCTTTAACTCTTCTGGCTTTTCACCATGGATCATAATTAGGATTCCTCCTGTCTTCTTTGGAGCTCATCTCTTCAAAGAAGTTGTTGCAAAGGAGAATGGGAGGCGTGCTGAAAAGTCTTACAGCTGTTCTGGGAATTACTGCTGTGAAAATGTATGCAATAATAATAACTAGGGGAATGTATATATTAACATTGGGAACTGCAGGACTGCAGAGGAAGCAGGTAGTTGAAAAAAAGTTCTCCTGACTTGCAGGTTCTCTCTGCAGCCTCACAGCCTTCCTTTCTCCAATGACAGGTCTCTGCCTGGGCTTTCTACAGCAGTGCTTTTGCACTGAGGAGACAAGACTGCTCCCAGGAGAATAATTGCCAGCTCATCTGGCACTAGGGGATTTTGAAGCACAGACAGGGTATATGTTTCCTGTACAGAAGGGTACCATTCGGGACTAATCCTTTAAACTGGTGCATTTCATTTTCTCTGCCTATCCATAAAATATCACTGAGATTTTTCATACTCATGCTGTAACAGCAACTTGTATAAGTTGGGCACAGTGAAACCATAGAAATCCTGTGGCATCAGTGTGCCAAGTTTTCAGCCTGTTAACTGTATTCTGGCAACGGCCAACTCTGTCTTGTTAGGATGTTTGAAATTAATGGATCCCAGCTTCTGCATGTGGAAAACTGAAACATCATCCCCTAATGTGACAGTTGTGATCCATACGCGTAGTTTCAGGTGGGATGATATAACAGAATATGACTGTCAAAAGTTAGATGATGTAGGAAATTATGTAAGTTGGAACAATTCAATAAGTAAATAGTTAAAGAAATAAAAGGAAAACACCCCTCAGGCAATACATTTGGCTCTTGGCATATAACTCAATGAAAGGGAACTGGATAACACAAGTCCCAGATGAACTGATTTTCTTGGTTATCCACATGTTTCTCTTCACTGTCACATATGGAACAAATAAATAACATTGTTTTGTCTGGTTAACTTAGGTGAGTTGGCTAAGCTACGAATCTGGGATGCCATTACAAGTACATTAGGTTGCTTAGCTGATCAAAAAGGATTTAGAAAAGAAAAACCCTAATGCCCCTTTGTTTGCTCCCCACCCCCAAGAAGCCATTTATTTCTTCCCCTAATGCCTAAAGAATTATTTTCACATTCTTTTTGATTAGTACTTCAGTGTGAAACCATTGTCTGCAATATGAGTTCAGCTGTTATCTACCTCCTAAAAAAAAATTATTTCCACATTTGCTATGTAACAGTCTGACAAACAAATAACACCTGCAGAGGATCACGCTCAACAAAGAAAGGAAAGAAAAATAGGTGGAAAGCATGTGAATTCCACTAATGCTCAGTGATTGATCTTGTTAGTACGCATAGTCTGTCAGAGCACATTGCCCCAACACAAGCACGCAGCACCGAAGAACCAGCAGCACAGGAAAGAAATGCATTTCTATATAGATCACAGTCAGACACCCTCCCCCAGCTTTCTGAGCAGAGCTTGATTGTCAGCATTATACACACTCTCAGACAATGCTTTCAATAGACGCCTTTTTGGAAGACAATTGCAGAAAGCATGATAACGGGATTTGTCACCCTGATGTGGCTGCTGTTTCAGCAGGCATTATAATAATGAAAGGAAGTTTTACTAATTGAAAATGTGAATGAAATTCAGCTGTCTTTTTATTTTAATTCTTTTGGATGAAAGCCAATTAAGATCATCTGTCTAATGCATCTATTCACCCCTACTGCAACAATGTGTCAATTATAATGGATGTCTAATAAACTAAGACTTCTCAGGACAGAGAGCTGAGCATACAAAACAACTAGTGAGAAACGTCAACACATACCTGTAAAATATTTTGGAAGGATTGACCAAACCCTGCAAACGTCTGAGCCTATTTTCCGCAGCCTGCCTAAGGGGAGTTAACTTGAACATACTCAGCAGTGGGTGATCCAGGCACATAAGGGGTCCTCCCACCACTGTTCTGCAGTAGTGGTGCTCCTCAGGCACAACACAGGGGCTAATCAACCATATTCAAGGCTATTAGATATCTATTAACTTAAATAGTACACATCCCATCAGTGTTTCTCAGCCATGCTGTTGAGTAAGGGCTGTGGCCACCACGAAGATGGGGCTGCAGGGACTTGCAGTTGTAGTGATGCTCAACAAGGAGAGATGGTCGGACAACACAGAATCACAAGGTTGGAAAGGACCTTCAAGATCATCTAGTCCAACCGTCATCCTATCACCAATATTACCCACTAACCTACTAAACGATATCGTGTAGCACCTTGTCCAGGCGCTTCTTAAAAACCACAAGGGTCGGTGACTCCACCACCTCCCTGCTCAGGCCATTCCAGTGCCTGACCACTCTCTGAGAGAAAAAGTTTTTCCTGATATCTAATCTAAATTTCCCCGGGCGTAACTTATGGCCATTACCTTGAGTCCTATCATTAGTTACCTGAGAGAAGAGGCTGACCCCCTCCTCATCACAACCTCCCTTCAGGAAGTTGTAGAGTGCAATGAGATCTCCCCTGAGCCTCCTCTTCTCCAGACTAAACAATCCCAGCTCCCTCAGCTGCTCCTCATAAGACTTGTGTTCCATACCCCTCACCAGTTTCGTTGCCCTTCTCTGGACACATTCCAGAGCGTCGATATCTGTCTTGTAGTGAGGGGCCCAAAACTGAACACAGGACTCGAGGTGCGGCCTCACCAAAGC
>VXAL01002050.1:159676-176567 GCA_013399475.1 Chauna torquata | reverse complement strand
GTCAAAGGCTTTACTGAAATCTAAGTAGACCACATCAACAGCCCTTAAAAACAGATACAGTGGAGATTGTGGTCACCTGCTGCTGGGGATTGTGTTTGTGGGGCAAGTAAATCCAACTGTGACTCATCACCTGCGTGATTCATCTCATTTCACCTCTTCACTCAGGTGTTTCCACAGTGATTTTGGGTCTTGTGTCCCAGGACGCATCTGGCTCTCCCTGAGCTCTGTCCTCACTGACAAGTGTGGCCCAAAGAAGAGGTGGTGATGGTCATCCTGTGTCCACAGTATACCTCTCAGACGTTTTGCCATAGAATAGCTCTAGTCTGGTTGTATGGATGGAAAGCCTGTTAGTGGCATTAAATGCTCTTCTGGAGCTCATCTTCCAGCTTAGTTTAATGTATAAATAAGCCAGTTCACATAATCCAAGATATTGTTGCAATGCAAACCAACTGTGGTAAATGATGCTAACTCGCTTCAAAAGCATGCTCATGGTCCAGATGCAACAGTAGAAATAAAGATGTTCAGAAGAGAACTAGCACACAGAGAGAGAAGTTGAAAGAATCACAGTAAAGTAAGTTTAAAAGTACGTTTTGTCACTGATTAAATAGCATTAGGTAAGGTGCATAAATACATTCATGTTAAATTTTTAACCCTCTGCCATTATCCAGGTCCCTTACAGAAATGAATGTTGGGTAAACATTGCAAATGTTTACAGAAGAGCATTGCCTCTACAAGATGCACTTTCTCACTATGTAAAAGCCAATTTAAAATTAAGGTTCGTGGTGAACATTAAAGCTTGTCTGCTGCAGTCCCCAGTGCTTCTATATGTGCATTTCTGCCACTGCTTTTGATGCTTCTGCTGAATCCAGAGCAGTGTAACACCAGTGGGGTTAAACCATCTTTCAGGAGTGAGAGTAGAAATACAGTAATTTCTGAAAGTTTTGTAAAAAGTAATGTCACTGCTATCTATTTGTGTTCTTCTGCAGATATTCTTGACTATGATTGTACTGGAAGAAACTCTTGCCTAAAAAAACACACTTTGAGGGAAGAGTAGAGCGTACTCAAAAATCAAGTTCATCCAGTCAGGCAACAGAAGCCTCCACATACCTTCCTGTTCAAACAAAACAGACCAGATGCAAAGAATGAAAATTTGCTCTTGAGTACATGAAAATCAGCTCCAAGCCAAGCATTAATTTGAAATGATTATCCTGCAAACCCCTACAGCCAACTAGAACCTTCCTGAGTCTCATTGGTCATTTATAGACAATATGTAAACAGAAATGAGACACAATGAATTGAACCTACTCCAATAATGAAATTACACGACCAGCTGTGGGTCCACCAGAAAACCTTTTTGGCTGCAGGCAGCATCTATGAGAGCAGAAGATGCTTTGGGAATGACAAGCTCAGAGAGAGAAGCAAAGAGGTGAAAAACATTAACAGTAGGATTAAAGACTTGCTCGTTTAGATTTTTACCTCAGTCCTTCCTGTTGTTACTATCTTTACAACAGTAATATAGGATTAAATGCTTCTCCTTTCTCTACCTCTACACATGCTCCCATTTACCTTTCTGTTCAAATTTCCATTTTTTTTTTCATTAAAACCACTAGTAAGGTGGTATAAATGGTTTTGTAGATGAACTTCGTATTTGCTGATGTGGTGAAAAACTCAGTCTGGAAATCACCAGCTACGTCTAGCCTCACCTAAATTGTTAGGCATCCATATTCATATTCCTGGGCTTAAAGCATCAGTCACCTTCCTGAATTGTTAACTCCTGTGGTGTTCCATAGTGGCACTTCCTTAGTGTTTTCAGCACTAAGTGTTTAGCAGTTTGAAACTGCTTTACCTGCATGACACTACTAAATATTTGTTAGGTCCTAGATGGAAATATTTACCTTCTCAAAAAAAAAAAAAAAAAAAGAAAAAAAAAAAGACCTAATTTACTTAGACTATCTTAGGTGCAGTACAGCTTTGACCCCAGCTTTTCTGTATCCCGAGTTCATTGACTGGCCTTCTTGGTTCAAAGAAAGTCAGCTATCTCCAGCTCCTCTTTTTGGTTTTTCTTTGTGATGATCATCAGCCTTTGTAGGTCTGATGGGTGGGAGCATCCCACTGGATGCTGGCATGAAGCAAACTGTGCTCTGCTAAGCTTTGCCATGGTAATAAATAAATAGTCTGTGTATGCCCAGTCTCGGCAATTTCCCCAGGTACCTGGTAAACTGCTTTATGTAAAATGCTCAACTTGCAGGGAGAATTCTGGATCTTTTGAGGTTAGGGAAAAGTTTTTTAAGGATCCACACTTTGGGTTTAGGTCCTAAAAGTAGTAACACAGGCCATACCTTGTAAGTCTAGACCCAGCACACTCCTACGGTGAGGATTTTTTGGTAGAAACAGTACAAGACCAGATTCTGAAAGAGAACAATGTGCCTATCTAGTGCTTATTAAAGAGATATCCCTTGCCCTTCCCCCTATGCCCCAAAACCCCCAACCCTGACAACATAAAAGGTTTGGAGGGCCCTGTTTGGTAATTTAGTTAGTGTACAGTTTAGGCTGATCAGAAGGGGAGATGCAGAGAGACAAGCGATAAATTCAAGGAAGAGGAATGAGAAGATAATCTTGCAGCAGTATGTTGGGTGGATATAATATTGCATTTCTCAAGACTAGTGAAAATACAGAAAGGTTTACCATGGTCTGGGCAACAGTTTTAGAAGTTCACTGGGATTGCTGCAGCTCTGTCTGAAGGATGTTCTGCAGAAAGAATCTGTTGGCCTTAAGCATAGCCCAGATGTTGGTGTCTAGAGAAAAGCTGAGCCAAGCATGGTGACTGGATTATGCATGTGAATGATTGATAGGATAGAAGAAGAAGGCTGTAAGGAGGATTTGGGACAGGAGAAATGAAAATGATTATTATCTGTGATTTAATCTGTCTATTATCTACTAGGTACGTGGAGCCATATGTAGTGATAATGCTTGGTGCAAACACATAGTAGTAAATATAATACTTCAAGAAAAGTGAAGCACTATGTGCTATCGTGCAAATGAGTATAGTCTTAGAGTTTATATTAGGATTGTACTTGTGGATATTTTGCTGAATAACCTATCATCTGGAATTTCATTTCTTGTGAACCAAAATTATCACGTTACATCACAAATATGTGCAATATAGTACAATTATGGCATAGAATAGAGAAGTCTTTCTTTTCCCTTCAGTTTTCCTTTCTTAAGAAAATACAGTTGAGAGAAAAAATGTGAAGTACTTTGTTAGGACTTTTAAGAGCTTGTCCGGCTGAGGGACAATCAATTTATTTTCTCTGCAAATGCTATTCCATGGTATGTTTTATCTTCCTAGATCATGACTCTTCACAAGGATGCATTATAGAAACAGCCCAGGACTGTAATTTGGACAGATGGTAGGATCCCTGAATAGAAAGGCAGAGAAATAGAAGCGAGTTTGGAGAACAAAGAGAAAGAAAGGTAGCCTGAGCATGACTTATCACCTATTTCTGCTGCTCGGATACCTGGAAGGAAAACTACATAGAGCTTGTAAAGAATATGTTGCATAAACAGATCTGAGGAAGTTAAAGAAAGAAAAGATTTCAAGACCAGGAAGGCCAGCCATGGGCAAATCTTCACCATGTCTGCAGGCAAGTCTTACCAGCTCAGGCCCTGCTGCACTAACCAAAGACACATGGTTTCTTGTCATTTCCAAGTTAGGTCACATTTTCCTGGAAAAGAAGCTGTTCATGAAGGCAGCTAATGACGGATACAAGAGCAGTTTGGAAAAGGTTGTTCAAGTTTTCCAATAGGAACAGTTCACCAAGAGCAAATGAGAGAAGCCAGCAAAGAGAGATGACTTAGAAAATGGAGGAGAGGCTCTCTGGACAGCGGTACATACTGTGCAACAAATAAGTTTAGAGACAGATAGATGCAGTGGTGGTAAAAGAGGTAATTTTATATATTTTAATAAAAGAGAAGAAAATTTTGATATCCTATAAAAATGCAAGATGGAAGAGACCAAAGAGGCAGTGGATGGAAAGTTTAAGTTTTTACAGGAAAATGAGGAATAGGACAGGGAAGAGGTGCAAAGGAGCACAGGTAAGGGATGCTGTTATTCCAACAAGTGGAAGATTTGAAGAACTGCAGGCAAGAGAGAAGCCTGCATGTATTGTGAAAGGAAAAGAAGCAGGACAAAGGAGAAGGAAAGTCGAGGGGAGATTCAGGAGGAGTTGAGGGGAGTCAAGGGAGATTCAGACTAGATATTAGGAAAAATTTCTTAACTGTGAGGGTGGTCAAACACTGGAACAGACTTCCTAGAGAGGTGGTTGATGCCCTGTGCTTGCCAGTGTTCAAGAGGTATTTGGATAATGCCTGATTTAGGATACTTTAACTTTTGGTTAGCTCTGAAGCGGTCAGGCGGTTGGACTAGATGATCTTTGAAGGTCCCTTCCAACTGAACTATTCTATTCTATTCTATTCTATTCTATTCTATTCTATTCTATTCTATTCTATTCTATTCTATTCTATTCTATTCAACTCTATTAAAGTTGTGCAGCCTTACTTGCAAGATTTCTCCCAAGTAGAAATTGAGGTAATACATTGTGGAGGGAACAGTGGCAGTAGCTGGAGGGAAGAGCTGGTGTGGTTTCAGGTACAGGAGTCAAGAGGAAGGGTGGAGCAAGGATACATAGCTGAGAAGGTAGAAGATCTGAAGGAGAGCAATGAATTTGTAATTTTGTAAGTATCAGTAAAAACAGATGTGGGGCTCAACCATTTCAATGTTATCATTGAAAACTAAGATATTTATCCTCACTCAAAATAAAAATTTCAAGCCATATTACTGAGTCTTAAACATAACTTTGCCAAGGTAGAAAGGCAGACAGATATGGGTATGGCTGCTTAGGAGGCAGTTTCACTCTTCTTGGACACCAACCAAATACCATCGAACAAAAGGTACTTTAGTCCCTTTCTAGTTTTCCTAAAATAACAAGCTTGTCCATACAAATCTGTGATTATTATCTGTGATTTAATCTGTGTTTACCAACTAGGTATGTGAAGTGGAGACATATGTAGTAATAATGCTTGGTGCAAACAAATAGTAGTAAACATAATACTTCAAGAAAGGTGACGTACTATATGCCATTGTGCCAGTAAGTGTATAGTTTTAAGGTTTATATTAGGATTGTGCTTGTGGACATCTTTCTGAATAACCCATCATCTGGAATTTCATTTCTTGAGAACAGAAATTATCATGTTATTGCAAACGTGCAATATAATACTTCTATTGTAAGGGTTAGAGGAATCTTTCTTTTCCTTCAGTTTTCCCTTCTTATGAAAATACAGTGGAAAGAGAAAATGTGAGGTACTTTGTTAGGACTTTTAACAGCTTGTCCAGCTGAGGGACATCCATTTGCCTTCTCTGCAAATTCTATTCCAAATTATCTCAAAGATCTCTCTCTGTCACCCTCTTCCTCAGATTGACTGTGACTCCTCCATCAGTTGTCCACAGAAATGCCCTCAGACTGCATATGGAAAGGCTGTGCAGTAAATGTCATAATATTTTAATCTGTACTGCCAAGCCAGTGGATTTCCAGTCCCTTTCTTGGTAAGATAATGTGTGGTGCAAAAATTCCTGCATCTCTCCAGAAGAGGGGAAGGATTGTGCCACCCTCCTCTAATATTTGGAAATGGCAGATCTGAAGTACAAACCACCTGCAAATCCTGGCTGCGCAGTCTGGCCTGTGACTCTTGTGGCACAAATCCAGCCTAGACAACCCAGACTTTTTTGACCCACTAACACGTTGTTGATCACAGAGCACACAGTCCATCTCAGTACATGCTGGTGGCATGTTGGCTTATTTCTGCAGGAAGATCAATGCACAAGATGAAGTGCTCCTACAGCTTGATCTGCTCCTTTTACAGCTGCACCAGTGCTTTCAAACCACAGGAACCACAGATGGGGAAGATCTGCAATGGCGATATTTCTCCACCCCTGTGGAGGCCAGATTTCTAAGCAGGTGATTGTGCATTTTCCATATCATTCAAGTTGTCTCCAGCACCACAGAGAAATAAATGTTCCTGGTTCCATCAGCTATCACAGCACTGATTACTGGATGTGCCTCACAGGCTAAGGCTATGCAGAGACACCTTGCATCACCCTTGCCCCAAGTCAGCAGAACTGGCTGCACACCAGACCTCTTCCCTCTCTGATCAAGAAAGCATAGCCTGGGCTCTGCCTTCTTCATCACAGTCAGGCTGGACATCCCTAAATGGTAAGGCAGGTTGAAGATGCTGTTTCTGCATCATCCTCTGCTTCTGCACTGAGTGGGCCAGTGCTGGAGCTGTCTTTCAGGAGTATAGAGGCTGCGCTCCCCATCCATGTAATTTTATATGGTTTTTTAAGAAGCCATTGATAAGGTGTCCAGCTGCATTTCAACGTAACACGTACAAATCATTCAGGTTCCACATAAATTATTTTTTTTTTTAAGTAAGTGAAGATTGTGGTGATTGTGATGTGAAAGTATATTTTAATGACAATTCTTAAATATGCTTTTCACAGAGGTGAGGGGTGGAATGTATTGGGTTTATGTGGTAAGAGTTTGGTAGCAGGGAGGTCACAGGGGTGGCTTCTGTGAGAAGATCCCAGGAGCTGCCCCATGTCAGATCAGAGCCAGCTCCAGCCGGCTCCAAAAGGGACCCGCCGATGGCCAGAGCTGAGCCAGTGAGCGATGCTGGTTGTGCCTCTGGGAGAGCAGATTTAAGAAAGGGAAAAAACTGCTGCACTACAGCAGCTGGGAGAGAGAGGAGTGAGGAACAGCCCTGCAGACACCAAGGTCAGGGAAGAAGGAGGGGGAGGAGGTGCTCCAGGTACCAGAGCAGAAGTTCCCCTGCAGCCCGTGGTGAGGCCCATGGTGGAGCAGGCTGTCCCCATGCAGCCCATGGGGTACCACATGGAGCAGATCTCCACGCTGCAGCCCGTGGAGGAGCCCACGGAGGAGCAGGTGGATGTGGCCTGAAGGAGGCTGCAGCCCATGGAGAGCCCCCGCAGGAGCAGGCTCTGGGCCAGAGCTGCAGCCCGTGGAGAGGAGCCCACGCAGGAGCAGGTGATCTGGTGGGAGCTGCCACCCGTGGGGGACCCGTGCTGGAGCAGTTTGCTCCTGAAGGATGGACCCCGTGGTACGGACCCATATTGGAGCAGCTCTTGAAGAGCTGCAGCCTGTGGGAAGCCCACGCAGGATCCGTTCGGGAAGGACGGCATCCCGTGGGAGGGACCCCACGCTGGGGCAGGGGCAGAGTGACCACGAAGGAGCGGCGGAGACGAAGCGATATGGGCTGACCGCAGCCCCCATTCCCCGTTCCCCTGCGCCGCTCGGGGGGAGGAGGTAGAAGACGGTGGATGGGGGGAAGGTGTTTTTAGTTTGCTTTTAGTTTCTCACTGCTGTAGTCTGCTAGCGATAGTAATAAATTACATTAATCTCCCTATGTTGAGTCTGTTTTGCCCGTGACAGTAACTGGTGAGTAACCTGCTTGTCCTTATCTCAACCCCTGAGCCCTTGTCCATCGTATTTTCTCCCCGTTTCTTTGAGGAGGGGGAGTGAGGGAGCGGTTGTGGTGGAGTTCGGCTGCTCAGTGGAGTATAACCACCACTCTCTGTGAGCAGTGGGACTGAAGGAGGTAGTTGCCTAAAAATTTGCATCCCCTAAATGCTCCACCACTCTGGTGTCCTGTATTCCCCTCCTCCATCTCGTTCGTTCATCCCCTACATGTTGGGCAAGGCACATGTGCCTTGGCAGAGCCTGAACTGAAGGTGCAGCTCAACTGCCTCCTGCTGTGGAGGTGTTAGGGTGATGTTTCTTCTTCAAAAGCCTTCAGAAATGCAACGTCTCCAAACCTCAGCTTCTCTGCCAAATGGAGCTGAATGTGGCAAATGGGTTTATAGAAATTGCTAGCAGAGAAAAGGAGGGAAACACGTGCACAGACAGGTGCAGATAGACACATGGTGCAATTGCATGAAGTTCTGATCTGCAACAAACCAGAAGGAAAATCACTCAGTCTATGCTGAGGGAAAGTATAGATCCTCCTCCATATAGCTCAGTTCTTAGCAAGCAGAGCAACAGGGACAGGAAAAGACGCATCTTCAACGTGGGGACAAGACAAGGCCACGCTGCAGACTTGGGAGGACGGAGAGGTGCCAAAGGGCTGTCAGCAGTGTGATTTCTCACTGCCCCAGCCTGGAGCCAAGTTTGGATCTTCTGTCCCCAAGTTGGGCTGACATAGGTTGACAGGAGGGAAAATGGTACGGAGTAGGTCTGTATGAGCCCTCCGCCTATAAAGCCACACTTCTGCACCATGCAGGGGACTGAATAGAATAAGGAGGCCTGGTTTCTAGCTCTGGCTCTGCCCAGCCTATTTATTTGTACTACCTGCTTGTTCCATGTCTTGCTGGGTCATTAAAGCCGGAGTTTCTGCAGCACCTAACACAGAGATACCTTCATCTTATCTAGTACCTCTAGATGACACTGTAATACAGATGAAAAACAGAAATTCAGTCTCAACAAAACACTTCCCCTTCATATTTATTAATAATTATATCAGCTTTGCATTTTATTATTTTAGTGGTTTTGTGAAAATAGAAATAATTGTTGCTGATTGTTATTTATTTAAGTGATGACAACATGATTAATAATACTTCAGGATAGGACAGATTCATACTAAGCAACCTAGAATGGAGAGATATTATCTCTGTTGGTGGCAAAACTCATAATACGCAGGCATTGGAAAAATGATAACCCACCTGTAGAGGAAGAATGATTAAAGACAAATATACATGCAGCAACACACAGATAAAGGAGATCAATACTTAGGATATAAAACAAACTAAGTGCCTGGTCCTGTGAACTCCCCCTGACATGAGCAGTCCTTGTTGGGGTCCCTAACATATAGGTTAGCTGCGTGCCCAGGAGGTGGGTTCAGGACCTGCCTGTTGAGGAACAACCATCCATGGCCGAATTCATCACTGGTAGAACCCCACTGTAGCTTTACCAAAGCTAAATTCAATCAGGGATTTCTGTATTTAAAGAGCTACTGAATCACTGAATACTTTTGGCAAAGCTTAGGCCTGTTTCCCCCTTCCTTTTTTTTCCTGTTAAAGCAAGCACATTCCAGAGGCCTGCTTTCTGATGATAGCAGTCAATGCTAAAAACCCAATATTTGCGATTTGTCCTGCGGTTGGAAGCTACTCTGCTTCCCACATCTTATTTCCACTTTGTAATAGGAACAGAAGATTGTGGAGGTGGTAATAATCTTTTCACAGGAAATTTTTTTTCCCCCAAAGAAATTGGAATTCCTAAAATTTTGAGTATGAAGTTCCACTGTGACGCCTTACACAGCCAGGCCTTCGTCTACCTCATGCTTATGTTCTCACTCTGCACTTCTCATAGCACCTAACATTTTTCCCTCTTTTGGGGACAGTACACAGTGCAGTCAAGGTGAGCTGTGAGCCCGACCCATACAGAAGAATAGAAGAATGAAGTGTTAGGACATATCCAATTTTTCCCCCAAAACACCTCAGTTTCCACTTCTGAGGTTGCCAGGTTTGGACCTTCTTGCTTGTTTGTTTGCTAAAACTTAAACATTTTGCAAGTCCAGTTTTTCATACCTACCAAAGAGCTGTTATGTGCTCTGGGATCCTTGAGCGGGCCTTTAAGCAGGATATGAAGTAGGATATATTGCACCCTCACTGGGTGAAACACAGGTACCTCTCCCGCAGCCATTGCTACTTTTCTTCTCATGTCCCCTCACCAGTGACTGAAAAGTGGTTCTGCCTCCCTGCTGGAGCTGAAGCCTGTGTTAAACAAGATGCTTGTTGCTTTCTGGTGAGAACTTGGTTCAATATACGCTCAGTTGTTAGAAATAAGGTTCCCATGCAGACCCTAAGACAGAGAAAAATTCTACACAGGAACTTTTTTTTTCTCTGTTTCTTTTCATTTAGTTAAATGAGGAGAGCCATGGAGTTGCGACTGTGTTTGCCTTTTGGTTATAAATGCGTGGATACAGTACACAACAATGGTCAGGTTAAAGAATATTTCCCCGTGTTCTCTTTGTGTTTGTTCTGCAAAAGATTTCTGTATGTTTCTTCCAGAGATTTTTCACGGTAATTAGGCCTAATTCTTTAATTGCCTCCCCCTCCATCCCTAAAAATGCTGCTGCTTCCTAGTGATTCTGGATATAACATATGTTGCCGGATATAAACAGGGGGGCCTATTAACACGGTAATAAATTTGCACGCTCTATAAATTCTTGCATCATTCATAATCTAAAATAAAAGATGAGAAAAAAAAAGATGAGATTTGTTGCCTCTGGACTGACCTTCAACATGTAGATTTATACAGCAGAAAGCAGTGTTTTGAAACTCGCCATTTCTTTAGACTGAAGGAAAAAAAAAGAAAGAGCCTTTTTATAATTTTTTTTAATGGAGTACAGTTGGTCCATCAAGTTTCAGTTTCATTTTGAGATGTGCCCTGGGAGAATGTGCCGTAAATGCCAACATATTCAGCAGCATGAACTCAAGATGATATCAGCTTGTAATGGTGTTCTGTTGCCAGTGAGTTCCACCAGCTCCATTTTTTAAAACGCAAGATAGAAGAAATGGCTGAGGATTTGGTTTATCACCCGTTTCCTCAAAGGAGCAGAACACAAACTGTTATCTGCCTGCCTAATCTGTGGTGCCTTCTTGATTGAAAATTCTCAGGCAGGGCTTCTGCTTGTGCATTTACTGTTGACCCCAGACAGCAGTAACACGATTTCCTTGCTGACTAAAGAAAATACAAAGCTGCAAAGGACATGTGTTTTGATTGACAAGCAATAGGTACATCTGCCTTCAGACTTCCAGATTCTTAAAGATACTGCTGAATAAACTGTGCAGTTGCCATCTATCAATAAACATATTTCATTCCTCTCAGAAACACATTCAGTTTTAAAAGTCTCTTTGTGTGAAACGATAGTATTAATAAAAAGACAACAACATATATTATGGGACAGATTCGTAGGCAACGTAAATCAGTACAAATCGGCTGAAAACAGTGGACATGTTTCCTCTGGCTAAAATATATCTGTTATCTCAGCTATTTTAGGCAATTTGTTAGAATATGTGATAAAATGTGTCTAAATAGTACAGGTAGGGGAGGAACATGGCAGTGATGTGACAAAGCAGCCCCTGAGAGAAGGTGCATTTTTCATGACATCAGAAGATCCCTTGGTGAAGATAACAGATAGGGTTGCACTATGTAATCCTGCACATAATTACCTTTGTACAAAAACCCCACCTAATTTCCTTCTGTTGCTATGTATCAGTATCTTAAATATTTTTGTAACTGTTTCATCACCATTCCCATTCTATTTCTCAGTCTTGTATCTTAAATGTTTTGTCCAACATCATCAACCTGAATATTTATCTTATGCTCCGTACAGCCTTTAATAACTATCTTGGTATTGGAAACTACATCTCTAATAAATACACCCACCATGGTGCATTATTAACCATTGAGAAGGTGCCCTGGTGCCTGCAGCTTCTGCAGGGAGATAGAAGAGCCTGTGTAGTTTTGAAGAAGAACCTCAGAGAGCCAGCTACCAGGTTTACTTGCTGACATTTAAAAATAATGGAGTTGTTTACTCAGTATCTTTTTTTCTCTCTGAGCAAATAAGCATAAAAGATCCTGTTAGGATTTTGTTTCCAGAGTGACACTCCGAGAATTTTTTTTCCTCTCCTTTTGTTTTTTTGGAAAGCGAAAGTTTATTATTCTTATTGATTGGCCAATTAGAAAAACTGGTGGCTGCTTACCTGTTAGAATGGAAAGATTCGATTACAGAGCCTCAGGAGCAAGCTCCGGCTGAGTCCTGCTCTAAAGAGACATGAAAGGATACAGTGGCAGTTAAGTCTCCTGGCACATGAAGGAGTGTAAACCATTGATCACAATACGAAATGCTGAAAACTGAAAAGGAATCCAATTTATTCTAAATAAAACTACTCTGTTCTCCAGTGACAGATTCCAGAGTCAGACACCAGAGAGGAACTGACAGCAGATGTTTTAGAGCCAAGACACAGAGAGGCTGAGTAATAGTATAGAAAAGAAATTGCTTTGAACTTCACCCCTGCTTTAAATACTTCAAATCAATAGGGTCACAGAGCTCTTTAATAGAGTGATGAGGTCTTGCCCCAGCAGATCTTCACAGTGACAAGTTGATGTGCTTCCTAGCAGCAGGGTCATAAAAATTTCAGGCTTCCCTCTGAAAGGGGGCTTTGTACTAGCGGGGTCCATTTGGAGTAACTCCCTTGTATGGCCACTCTCAAAAGCTGAGCCCTAATAGTCTACATCTAAATGGGACTGACCTCATGAATTACCTCAAGAAACTTAATCTATAAACTGGCTTCTTCTTATGCAGACTGATGAATTCTTGTTTATTCCTAAATGGCTGTCACAAAACCTATTCATCAAACTCTTAACGGGGGAGAGAGTCTCACATAATCCTGCTTCAAGTGCGGCACCATTAAATAATCATTAGACTTCATTGCTGGTCTTGAGACCCACTCCAAATCCACAAAGCAAGCTTTTTACCATTCATCAGAACTGCATTTAGATGAGATTTTGACCTGATAAAAAAGGGTGTTTTTTGTCACTATCAGTTTCATGGCTGTGCTCTTTCTCCTTTCAGAAGCGGTGGTGGGGTTTATTTTTTTTTTCCCTTTCCTTAACAAAAGTAAAAGAAAATAAAGGCAGATGGCCAACTCTTTCCAATATCCGTTTGCTTTATTTGAGCAGTTTAATGTAGTGAAACAGAGTGAAATGTTGCTACTTGCTAAATGGTAAACAACGCCATTACCCAGAATTCTGCAGCAGACTGATACAAAACAGGGTGCTGGTGATTAATTAAACTGTTGTTGTAATTGTAATGCATGATACATAATAGATAGTGTGCTGTGTATTTTAAAAGCTGCAAATTAGCAAATAATAACTTCTCTACATAGCACATCTCCATTCCATGCTGTTAATGCACAAATAATCAAAAATAAAAGGTCATTACTGCTAACTAATAAAAAGAATGTCTTTTGATTTTCAGTACCATGTAACCATGTGCTGGAGGAGTTGTATATTGTGGGGCAGCAGATCACACACCCCTGCAGGAAAAAGTGTGGGCCTTTTTTCTCCCATCCCTCTTGGGTGCAAATGTACCATATTCATTATTAATCAATAGCAATTAGAATGATCAGCCTGGGCTGTGAAATTTCAGGATCTGGTTCTGAGCTTTATATTCCCAATTCTTACCATCTCCATTGAAAGAGCAAAGTTCGTGTTCTGCAAAGAACTGCAAGTGGGTGCCCTCATTCACGTGGTGATTTCAAGCGTGGGTGCCGCGGAGAGGTAGGCTGAGGTTCCTTTCCCTATTCTCTGTGCTGCTGAAGCATGTACCTTACTTTCAGCCCGATAGTGTCACTTGTTGTAACAGGAAAATGCGTGTCTTTAAGTTTAAACATGTGCTGAATGCCTAGCCAAACTTGGCCCAAATCCTTGTCAGGTATCAAATTTGAACTGATAATAAAACAGGCTTAGCCCGCTGATTTTTTTTCTGTTTGCTCAGTATCTGTCAACCAGGGCAGGATGCTCTGACTTTGAAGGTTTTCTCACTCATCACCGAAGTCTCAAAACATGCTTGCTTAGGACCATGCATTTCTGCTGGGGGTCTGAGCTGGGATGCTGCAGCTTCTTGTCCAGGAACAGCATTTATACACCCGTCTTCCCTATGCAACGTAAAGACCAATGTATATGTTCAAGGTGTGAATGGACATTTCAAAACTTATCACGGGCAACATTTTCCTTTCAAACTCTAAATGCTCCTCTGCCTTCACAGCCCCGTTTGCATCTGAGGGGCTGCGAATGTTGCTCTTGTATGGGGCTGCACCTGCAGTTGGGAGTCTTTCAATGGCAGAATTTTTCCAGATTGTTGCTGCTGCTGCTGACAAGCCAACTGTGAAGGGTAATTAATCAAATGGAATAGTTTGCCATTTAATTTTAATCACATGGATAAAATAATTATTGCAGAAAAAAAAATATCCCTAAAAATACAAACTACTCAAACCAAATAGGGCCTCTTATTCTGCTTTCGGTTTTCTGCATTTCTTTTTAATACTCAGATACCTTTAATTAACTGGCTAGTGATCAATGCACTATTTTTCCTCTCCAATGAAGCTTTTTTCCTTTCCTAATACATATCTTCAGGTACCCTACCCACATACTTGTGCGGCTGCTTAGTTTCTGCTCAATTCTGTTACTGACTAAGGGATGAGGTAGTTGAGACGAGATTGTAGAGGATAGAGGAGAGAAATGAAGTACAACTGCTGCCTGTGTTTACAGAATGAGGTTCACAGGATTATGTGTCTCAGAGAAATTTAATAAGATTCTGTGAGTACGTGATGTACTGTACTGTCTTGTGTGCATAAGAGATGCACACAGGTCTTGACATTCATATTTATTCATACAGGATTCTGAAATGGCATGATATTAAATATAGCATGAAATCCAAGGATAGCAATAAGGACAGAGGATGATAGTGGAGCCTGATGCCTTAATTAACGCAAAGGCTAGCCCTGATTTTTGAGAAATGGCAGGTTCCCCTGCCTACACCCATGCTGCTGCCATCCTTTGCTGTTTGGAGAAGTGTGAATCCTTGGCCAGAACACAAAGAAATAGTGCCTTAGTCTGGATGCATGCTGCTGTTTGAGGGTAGAATAAACATCCTACCTTTTTATAAACATCTGCTACCTTTTTATATCCTCCCTGCCGTTTCCGTAATCTAAGGATGTGTTGTTTACCCATGCTGTTTAGTCTCCTTCTCCTTCAAATCTTTCTTTGATTCCCTCTGTGAGGGATGTGGGAATGCCTGTAATATCTTTTATGAATATTATATGTTCCATCTGCTTTCTGGAGTGCTATTGTGGTGCTTGCAATATTGTAAGGAGTTAATTCCAGTTAGAGCACACAGCTCATAGAAGAGGAAACAACAGGTTGGGATAGTAGACCTAGTGATCAGTTTGTTGAGCAGGCAACTCAGATGATTCTTCTACGTTTTACCTTTACTCAAAAGTTTTGCTTCGGGTGTGGAGTATTAAGGAGGATAATGTGGTGGAAGACAAAGCTGTGGAAAAGGAGAAAGAAAGATTTCTGGGAGTAAGAAAGAAGAATCAAGCTGAATTCTAGTTTGAGGACTCAAGTGACGTTTGCTGTGACCCATGTCCACCTCTGACTCCTTCAGTGCAAGATGCACTGAGATGCAGACCATCACTATTTGTAGGTCTCTAACTTTGGATTAAAACAAATCATCTCTTTATTGTCCTGTTCTTCTTTTCTCTGATCTAGCGGCTTGGCACCCTCCTTCTCTTCCTAACGTACTGGGTTTTTCATGTTTCCAGCACTTTCTATGTTCTCATCTGGCTTCCCACCATTCCTCAAAAACAACCTTCCAGAAGTATTACTCGAATTTTTGTCCAGTTTCTTGTCTTACCTCTCTCCTTCTGTATGAGTCTGGTATCTTAGTTTAGGTTGCAAAGTACTTTAAGGAGGAACTGCATTAGTTTACCCTGAATTTGGTTTGAATTTGCCCTGAATTTGGTTTGAGGCTTAGTTTAGTCAGTGTTTCCTCATCATTTTGTTTTCTCAGCTATGGTTTGGATTGACTAAAGTTTGACTTTAACAGGCTTCTTATTCATTAACCTGAATGATACATATAGAGATATATATCCAGGTCTGTAGACCGCAGGCTTGCTGCTTGTTTTATAATGGAAAATCTGCTAAGAGAGCCTGTTTTTGCTCAACTAGTGCTAAACAGTAAGTTGTATGCAATTAAAAAAATGTTATTTCTTGGTTGCTAAAAAACTGTTGACATAGTCTCTTCCAATCACCTTCATGTACCACATCTTAAAGTTGTGCAAAAGCCTGTCTTGAGACACCTATCGAGTTGCATCATGCTCTCTGTGATTAAGTGATTTAGGGAGTGGATAATAAGACACATCGTCTTACCAACAAAAGCACTGATTTGCTCAGGCATATGTGACAGCTGCAGGAGAGCAGTTTCACTTGGAGTATGGAAATCAAAATGGTGCTGACCCCACAAGGTGTTATTTGTGCAGGAATGCACAGGTTCTGCTTCGCAGGTGGAGGTGGGAATAAAGACGTGTTTCCTGGTCCATGAGAACAGTTAGTGGAAATACCTGACTAAACTAACATTTACTGTACAGGAAAACTGTAGAAAATGAGCTCAGAGCTTTGGTTTGATCTCTTTAAAAAGTTACTGAGAACTGCTCGTACTTATTTTGACCCCTATTATCCTTATAATGTACTTCCAAGGCAGTATAGAGCTCCCCAGCACAATATCCTCATGCTTGTAAGCCTGGATGGACTCCTTATTCACCTCTGCAGTGGCTGTACTATCTAGTTTCTCTAACTGCATTGTCTCCCCCTCGCTCTGTTCTACTGTTTTAATTAAGAACTACTTTGCTCTTTTTTATTTTTGTCCTTTAATAGGCTATTTCCAATGGCATTAACCCTTTCTTTTCCCAATTTATATGTTTTTTTCCTTCATAACTACATTAAAGATGGTTCATTATCAGGAAAGTATTTCTGCCTATCCAGGAAGTAATCTTGAATTTTACACCCAGAAAGCTATTCTTTTAGGCGATTCTCCGGATCACTTGTTGGAACTAATGTCTTGCTTGTACCAAGATGTTGTATATGAAGGAGTGATATATTATTAAATGGACACCTCAACCTCACATTACCTCACAGGGCAGGGAAAAGTGTTGAAATATTTACATCAAAGCATTTATATTAAATATTATATAATA